>MU225256.1:5447518-5464293 GCA_018584345.1 Thuja plicata | reverse complement strand
TGTAAAGAACTGGAGGTAGTATCTTTACCTAAAGTATTACCAGTTGATCTCAAATCTAACTGTAGCTTCTCAACAAGCTGTAAATTATCCTTTGTGAAAAATTCAACATCACATAATTTCCTATACAGAGAATAAACATTGGCTGTAACTTTCTCTAAGGTTTCTACAAGAACAGAAAGTTCAACCTGTTTTGTTGCTATCTCTTCTGAGATCTTGTCTAGAAATTTGCTCTCAAATCTTCTCCGAGACCATTGTAGAAGCTTCTCATTGCTGTCAATGTCCTCATCTATTACTTTCTGTACAATGGTGATGAGTTGATCTATGATTGGAGCTTGAGGCGTTTCATCCTCTAAGTCAAAATCTTTTGTAAATATGTCTTTGATGTCATGCAACACCTGCTTTTGCTTTTTTTTCTATCTTCATCTCTTCCTGTCTCTTCTTCCTTTTAAGCAACTCTTGAAGAGTCCCAATTTGTTCAAAAGATAGCTCATTGGGATCCCATTGTGGAATCACAATGACTTCATCTAATGTTACATCTAGAATCTGTGACTTCTTCTTCAATTTTGGAGAACTTATGCTCGACAGCATAATGTCTTTCCCTTTGACAGTTTCAGTCTCCAATGCCTCCTTTAATTCTATCAATACAGTCTGTGGGTTCGGCATACCACCAGTTTTAGGACCTGTGGGAGTGGATGATGCAGAGTGTGGTAACTCAACCAACACTTGTGCTGCCTCTTCTTCTTTAGGCTTATCAACAACATCTGTTGTTATTACTCCACTATCTAAAACTGTCTTCACAACCTCTAAAATAGGTAGATCTTGTGAAGTTACCTCTTGTTTCTTTGCTTGCTGTTGCCCTTCACTTTTCTGAGTACTATCAACTTCAATTTTCTCACCAGATGCTGTGGACTTCTCTTCTTCAGTATCAATTGCCTTAACAGGTGAATCAGTGTCTTTTCCACTCGACATCTGTTGTTCCTCAGCATTCAAATTGCTTGGATCATCAACTATATAATCCACAGGACTGTCTGTAGTTAGATCAACAGTGTTTGTTGCATCTAATACATCCTTGGTCTTGTCTTGTTCAGTGGCAATTTGATCTTTGAGTATCTATGATTCAGGGGTAGTCTTTTCTTCAGCTTCTTGTTCCTTTGGCTCAGATGTACCTTCACTAGATTTCTTTTCTTTTGGAACGGCTAGTCCAAAAATATCTTTCCAGATCCTTGTGCTTTGTTGTACTGCACCTTCTATATCGTTCTTCAAAACAACATATCCTCTAAGTTTGGGAACAAATATGTTCTTGTATTCCTTAATAAATTTGGTTCCTTATTTAGAGGTTAAGTCTGGAATTAATTTGGCTAATGTTCCTTCTCGGATCTGTCTCTCTGTGGCAAGTGCAAATTCCCATTTTCTTGACAAAAAGTCATATAGTTCATCAGGCACATGATTTCCTATCTCTGTAGGAGTCAATTTGAAGGTGCTCATCATGTCGAAGAGGGCTTCCTGAACTTTGTGCCTATCTATTATTTTCAACTTGTCATATTTGATGAACTTGAATGTTGCTAACCCTGCTAAATTCCTTAAAGTATCACATACCTCATTAATGCTTGCTGGTTTCTTGAATTGAGCTGTAGGTATGTTGGAGGGTTCATCTGTTTCTATCAACTCCTCATCACTATCTGGCCTCAAATTTAATTTTCTTCTTGGTCTCTTTGTTGGCTCACTCGGCACAGCCTTAGGAGAAACCTTTGCTTCCTTATCAAAAGTACTTTCTGCAACTTTTCTCTTACCATACACTTTTGTTTGCACTTCTACTGGGGAAGTGACAGTAGATTCTCTTGTCCTTGGACAATTAGTTGCAGGAGGTGTAACCTTAGGTTTGGCTCGGCTCGGCTTGGTTACAATAACAATTGATGGCTTCTTTCCCTTAGCTTTCTCTGAAACTTCTTCTGATGCACTGGCTTCCTCCTCAGTAGAAATATCCTCACCTTGTCCAGTGGTTAGACCTAGAGATGCATCCTTAGGTTCTTCATCACTACCCAAGCCAACCATTTTCTTCAGATTTTTCACTATCTTTTTTCTTTTCCTCTCCATAGTTCCTTCATTCAAACTTCTAGAGATCTTAGCCTTAGCTTCTTCAAAGTTTCCAAATCTCTCTGCAATGGTGTCAATTGCCTCGGCTAGGAGTGCAGTAATGGCGGCTGATGCTTCATCAACATTAATCTCGTATGGAAATGGCTCTAAACATGTTATTCTAGGAGTTACTGCCTTGATATAAGTGTTATCTGTGTCAACTAGAAAACAAATTTCCTCATTGTGTTTCTCCACTAGTGACTTAGGAATCCTAGTCCTTAATCTCATTCTTTTCTTGAATTCTACACAATAGCCACCCATGATGCTATTGAAATTGCTTCCTAATTTCTCAATACATTCACTAATTTGAACAGTAATGGGTCTATCATTTTTCCAAACAATATTTCCCAGTGTAGGAAATGTGTCCTGAATGTAGAAAAATATACATGCTAGTAAAGAACCAAACTTATATGATGAGCTCTTAGCCTTTCTGATTGATGCAAGGTTCTTGGCTAACTGTGTTTGTTGTAGCTCAGCAAGATCATATGTGTGACTCTTCTTCACAATTTTCCATGCCTGATCAACTATTGTCCAGGGAACACTATCCAATCTGTTGGACTGATAAAACTTGTGTGCATCTACCCTTACTCCAAAATCAATTTCTAGGTCAGTGATTGTAGAGATAGTCATACCTCTATTATTCCATACTACTCTAGTGTTCAATGTAATTTCCTCTTTGTTGTTATCTCTCATGGTCCGCTTTCCATTCACTACAGGATATCCAGTCACCCAATGAATCATACTCCTAGTGATCTTGACTGGTCCATTGTCTGGCAACATGCTCATGTCATGAACTCGGCTAAGGATAACCTTGATCCATTCATCTTTAAAACCTTGGGGAAAATCTAGGGCACGAGTTAACCCTTTTTCGCCTAAGTGTTTGAATTCTTCCTTTAGAACTCCGTTATCACACAATTTGCTGTAGAATTTCCTTAATTCATTATCTCCTACTTCTCCAATTTTAACCATATAGCATGATCGAACATCATGAATCATAAGTACCTTGGGAGGGATGGATGAGAGGGCTCCTGTTAAATCACTCTATATCGCACTTTCAGGAATGGCTCAAAAGTTGAGAGGTTCACATTCCTCACTCCGAATCAACTAAATTTGTTCTTGTTCTGCCTCCATACTCTTGGCTGGTGAAGAAGAACTTGCAGCCATAATTCTGAAATTTAGGGTTTGAGAGATGGAAAATAGAATACCTCGGCAAGTGATGCTTTGCACTGTTCTTTGTTCACTGTTCACTTCAAGATTGCCGGTGACACACTGATTAAATCTTCATTCCTAGCTCCGTTAAGATCAATTCTGAAAATCGCTTCAATCGCTCTGTAAATAGTAAAATCGCAAGGTAAAAATGAGCAGTTAACTGTTCATCCTTTATAAGTTACGATAGGTCAAGGTAGGTGAGCATTAAATGTTTTTCCCGTTGAGTTGGTGTAAGCTAGCTGTCCTCGGCCTTAACACAACTTGCATCCCACTCGGCTCACTACACTCGGCCTTCACAGAATTTTACTCGGCCAACAAAACTCGACACTCACTAAAGAACTCGGCTTTAGTGTCCATGATAGATGCTTGGGACCTGCAGTGCAATTTTCTCATCTCGGCATTTTGTCTTCAAATAGGTCCTAGTGCATCTTAACATATGCAAATATGGAATTTTTGTACATTTCATGTTAGGAACTGATGTAAGATAAGAATTTTTAGATATAGTTCCTTACATACCTCTTTCTCTTAGTTGGAGATGATGTGATCACCTGATCCATTGGATTGGGTGACCTCAGCTTCATTAGCTTCACTGCTGCATGGTTTAGAATTCTTAACCCATGTCTTGTTCATCTGTGCTCTAATTTGTTCAACTGTAGGTGTAGGTACTCTCATTTTGCAATCTTTCCTTGTATGACCAATTTTCAGACAACTGTGACAAACTAGGCTTCCATTCATCCAACTTTTAGACTTACCTCTGAAATGTGTCCTTTTGCAGTTTTCTGGAATATGTCCATACTCACCACAGTAATGACAACTATGCCATGTGTTGTAATCCCAATTGTAAGTATTTCCTTTTCATGGTGATTTCTCTTATACCTTTGATGTCAATTATTGTTTACCTTTAGATGTGCAGTCTTGTGCTCTATGACCAAATTTGTGACAATTATAGCAATTACCATTGAGTCTAGGTGTTTTTCTTGCCTTTTCCTTACATTCACGTGCTTGGTGTCCAAACTTATTATAGTTAAAGCAATAACCATTAAAGTTGGTTTTAGGATTGGCCTTACCATTCTTGCTTTGGAAAATGTTTGTTGTATGACCTAGTTTTCCATAGTGGTGACAAATAGGTTTCTTGTTTCTTGGCTTTGCATTCTTTCTTTCACCTGTCTTAGATGATTTTCCATCTTTAGTGGTTGTATGTTGTTCAGTGTGACCTAACCCAAAAGAATCTTTAGGTCTTCTTGATGCTTCCACCAATTGTTCAAAGTAGTTCATAGTTGCACTTGGATCATTTAATATGTTATTAAGTTCTTTCTCAGATCTCAATTCATCTTTCAATTGACTGTTCTTAGATCTAAGAATTACAATCTCCAAATCTTTCCTGTTGATCTCCTGATTCACAAGTAGTAGTTTATTGGCCATGTCTACTTGATTAACTGTCAATGTTTGCACATCATGTGTTCTTTCATCAAGTCTGGTAGTCATCATTCTTTTTTCTTCTTCTTCCATAGCCTTGTCATCTTCGGCTTTCTTTTTGTATTCAACAACTTCACACATTCTTATTGATTGGGCTTCTTGTTCCTTTTTCAAATTTTTGACTTCTTCACATAGTGCACTATTCTTTTCTAGTAGATCTGCTATTGCTGCATCGCTCTAAATAGAATATCCATTCTGAAATAGATTTGTGGTGTCCTCTTCCTGATAATGAGTGTCATTCATTTGTTTGACCAAATATTTTCTTTCAATCAAGGACTTCTTTAATTCTGGTCTTGCAGTCTCAAGCTATTGGAGTGCTAGCTGAATATCAATATTTTGATTCTCAATGACTTTACCCATCTTGTAGATCTCCATCTCAAGATCTTAATTCTCAATCTGATTATGACTCTTTTTGGGAACTGAGCTCTGATACCAATTGTTAGAAATACAATAATGGGAAAGCAAGATACTGAGAGGTGGGGGGTGAATCAGATCTTCAAATATAAACACTTAAAACAAACTAATCCACATTCATACATAAATGAATCTAATGTAATCTCAGATAGCATCCACACCATGAAATAAATAACACATTACACAATAATTTGGTAACCCAAAAACCAAAATACGTAAAACTGGGGTGGGGATGACACCCACAAAAATCTCCAATATTGCAATAATAAAGTGTCCCTGTTAAGGTTACAATGTTTGATTACAAAATGTAATCTACCCTGTTAGAGGTCTTCCCGGTTAAGAGCTTCAGATCATTACAATCTACCCTATTAAAAGATTTAAACTTACAATGAAGTAAGCACTCTGTTAAGAGATAAATAAAGACCTGCTAAAACCACTCTGTTAAGAGATTTTTACCTGATACAATGATTAGAAAGTCTCAAGTATTGATCCTTCGATATGCACTCTGATGCTGATGACGGATCTCCTCTTTACAGTATCTCTTCTGATCTTATAATCTGATATACCTTTACTCTGTTGTTCACTGTGTTATTCTCTGCTTGATCTCTGCTTCTGAACAAAATAACCCTCTGTGCATTTTACTTCAAAATGCAGTCACTTTACAATTTCTCTTCTGCCTCTTGCACATATGTACTTACTGCAAAAAATAGGGTTTCAAAGCAATCTAATATATCTATACAGATCTGACAGTGAGATCTAGATCAACGATCAAGATCCAATACCCATACCATGATGGTATTACAATTAATGTATACAATGAGTAATGCATAAGAGAAAACAATTAAATGCATAACTAACTCCGTATAAGAATATTAAATGCACACATAAGTCAGCCCAAAAAGCTTATACAATTTGGCTTGATCACTTATCCTTGAAGTTTGTATCATTCCTGACAAGTATACAAAAACTGTCTTGCTCGGCATTTAACATCCCTGTTGTTACTCGGCTCAGCAAAGTAACTCGGCTTGGAAATGTAACTAGGCATATTGAAAAACTGCTTGGCAATGTTTCTCAGCCTTGTATAGTTTTAGCTTGGCCACAGTGATAGCCAACTAAAACTGCCTAATGAAATGACTAACTGTGGGGCACTAATCATCAACAGATCTTAGAGATTAACAGTACCTAGAGTAAAATTCTTGGGGCATTGCCTACCCTATACGTTTGCCTGAATCCATTTGCAGTCTTCCCTTCAAATCTTGTACTTTCTAGATTAAGTCTCAATAGATTCTCTACATGTTCCTACATACAAAAAATTGGGGAAGAAGGTTTTATAGATGTGTTTGCCTCAGTCAAACCCCTATTTGGAATCAACCTTCAAATGAAACAAAGTAAATGAGATTGTGTTATCATATAGTGGAGGATAGATTTGAAAAATGATGTATGTCATACATTGGCACTACAAATTCTTCTTTGAACGTGACCAAGTATATTGATGCAAAAGCTTTGACTTAACACAAAAACCCAAAAGGAAATCATGACAAATAAAATCTTGTGTGATGAATGTTGTAATTTTCGACAATGCTTGATTTGAGAAGAAGAAGGAAGACTTTGAAGAGTTGAAGACCTGGATGAATTTAGATATATGTAGATATCCTTCCTTGATAATAAAATCCTTTGCTTGGCCTTCGATGAGGGAAATAAGCTTGATCCATGTAGAACATTTCCTCAAAAATACCTTGAATATTTGAGATCTTGCTTGAGAATGCTATGATGTGAAGTAGAAGAGATCTTGAAAATATTGATCCAACTTACCAAAATGAGGAGGGATAGGCCACTTATACACCTCTCACAATATTTAGGGGGTTAAAACTCGAGAGGGTTGACCACAAATCTAAATAGCCCAATAAATTACCAAGACGAACCCCCAATTAAAATCTCAGGCCAATACCTAACGTATAGAATGACCAATGCGTTCTATACTTGGGTATAGATGCCTAGGGTGTTCTACACCCACCAATTAGGGCTAAAATTCAAACCATGGGCCAAAAATAACTAGAGGATGTCAAATTATGAAGTACAACTAATTTGAAGGTTGGGAAGAAGTTAAAAGGAAACAAATGGTAACATAGGGCTCATGTAGGCTAATAAATGATTGAATTGTTGAAATAATAAAGGAGCACGCCTAAAAATAAGGGATTACAAGAAGATATAGGGATGGAAAGCATGCAAGCTATGTTTCTAGGATTTTTGTAAATTTTGATAATACAAACTTAGGGATGAAAAAAGGAATGCAATCTAGGGATGATGAAATGCAAGCTATGTTTCTGGATTTTGAGGCTTTGAAAACCTTGGAAATACAAGTTTAAAGGTATGACCCTAGAAAATTGAAGTGAAGCCAAGACCTTAAAGAACCAAAGGAAAAATTAAAAGAAAAAGGGCCAAGTCAAACCCGTCTTTCATAAGTTAGGATATTGACTTAATGATAGTGACAAAGGATGGATTTTGACAAGGTCAACACTTCCTATCAACAACGTAAGGTGTAACCCTAAAACTTAGATTTTTAGGATTTCGCAAAGTTTAATTTAGGATCTAAGTGCAATATGAGGACACAATGGGAAAATATGTGGAAGAAAATGGAATGATAAGTCAAATATGATGAAGACAATGCAATGATAAGGTGATGAATGATTTAGGATCTAAGGAAAAATGAGGACTAATGCAAAGTTTTAACCTAAGGAGACACCTATGTTTTAACATACAAGGTCAAAACAAGATTCCAAAGCTTCTGATATTTTTTTGATTTCCCATGTTTTGAAATGTTTGGGTTTGAAAATGTTTGAAGGGTTTGGACAATTTCTTGAGAGTTTAAGTGAGTTGTGTTTTGATGAGTAAATTTGTTTGAAAACTCACACAAGACACATAAAATGGAATGGTTATTTTTACTTGGACATAAAAACAAGAACAAACTAGGATGGAAAGGATAATACTTTCTAGATCCCCATTTGGATTACTCCATATACCCAAACAAATAAGACAAGTGGATAATCAAGTGTCACTAGCTCGCCCTTACATGACACGAGAATCACTTGAATCTCTTACCCTGAAGGTCTAGAGACCTTGAGGAATTTATCTGTCAATAATGAATAGTGTGTGTGGGGCGTATTTTTCAGTTTGACCTTCTATGCCAGAAAGTATAAGGTTTTGGGCTTTTAAAATATTATTTCATAGTAAGGGCACTTGATTCAAGTGGTAAAATGATATGATCAATTAAGAGGCTTTCAATCCTTACAACAAGGGGTTTTATGCATCATGTGGATACTGAAGGAGACTACCATATGACACTTCCTATTGATTATTATTTTCATCACAACCACATTTTTATATAGAGACTTGAATAAAGCTTGGTTTTAGCCTGTTACTACTTGGGTCATTCCCTTGGGGTGAGTATTTTTTCCCACAAAGGTAGGCCCTTAAAAAAATGAAAATTAGGCATTTCTATCACTTTTATCTTACACCCAAGGTCCTAAAGGAAAGGGGAGATGATACTTCCATAGTAGTAGGTCCACCCTATGATGTGCAAGCACACCAAACACTTCAAACAGAGTTCATTAACCTTTATAAATGAAATGTGCTCTAAACTAATCAAAACAAACACATGAAGTTTTGAGAACACAATTTATTTGTCACACATCTTGCAATAAAATTGTGAGTATTTTAAATTAAATATGTTCATCCCATGATTGTCAAGGTGTTGCACTGATAATCAGTAACACAGAAAACACATATTATGAGAGAAATAAAAAAGAATGAGAAACAAAAATGAAACCTTCATACAAAAACATGATTTTACCATCCAAGTTTGCAACATAATTCCTAAGTGCACAACAACTCAACCAAGTGCATAGTTTCAAACCCAAGTTCATAGCACACCGCACCAAGTGCGCAAATAGTCAATCAAGAACATATCAACACTCCCAAAGTGTGCAGAAACACTCCTAAGTGTGCAATAATAGAGACAAAATGCATAATTAGTATTTGATTTGATTTAAATCCCAAAAACTTGCAATCAATTGAATTAATTAAGCCTCCTATTTATATCTGTTTGAAAATTTGTTGTGCATTTCATCTTGTTAGAGCTTTTTCTTCTTGCAGAATCCAAATAAAGCATCAATGCTTTACTCTATGATTCCCAACTCTAATTCAACCAAGAAAAATTCTAACTAACAAGGATTAGATCCTCCTTCACTTTGAGCTTGACAGACTCAGGCGGGTGAACCTCTTATGACTTACTGCTTCTCAGTAAATCTTACAGTGGATTAGTATTGGATCAGGATTTGCTAATGCCTTTTACTACAACTGTTGATAAAAAAAATCTTGCAAATGTTAACAACTAATCTTTTACAGAACTTTACAAGCCAAAAGATGCACTTGATAATAGAAAGTACTAATGCAATAAGGATTCTCATCCTTCTTCTCTTCGAGATTCAAGCTCAGGCAGGTGTACCTAAAGGATTCACTTCTCTAAGGAATCAAAAAAAATGCTTGTATTCTTCAACACAAGTCATAAACATCTATTTTCTTCAACAAGAAACTAAAAGGTAATTTAGAAATTTAGGATTGACGACAATAACTGCTTAACTAGTATAGACCAGTGCCTAATCCAGGGAAAAGAGTCAAATAAACATATATTCACAGAATTTTTTAAATGAAAACACACCTAGAATCCAAATGAAATGCCTTAAAAATAATCTTCTCATTCCCATACCTAGACATCAAATTCTCATGAAAATATTGAACCCTCTGAAACTTCCCTTAAGAATTACCCTTCCCTTGAAAGAAACTTAAGGACAATCCCACAATTTACCTTGTAAACAATATATTGAAACTTGCCTTACAAAATCAATACACATGAATTCAAACATAAACACATGAAGACATCATAGATATGCAAAAGGAATCCCACTGTATTTTATTAAAATTCCTATGTTTCAATACATTCAAAGTGACAAAATTCTAAAACCAAACCAAAATCATAAAACTGCTTTGCAGTTGTGAATTGCCATCCTTTACAAATACATCAAACTTGCTACTTATAGTATACACTAGCCATCTTGGAATCCTGGAAGAAATAGGATGCAACAATCTTCGGATGGCTAGGAAAAGAAAAAAGCACTAGAAGACAAAAAAAATTAAAATCTTCATTCGGTGGAGGAGGGAAACTTGAGTAGATCTTTTGAAATCATTCTGAATCTTTTATAGTTGACATCTTTGTCCGCAGATATTCAAGGTAACTTGTGAAAGTTGTTATGAGAAATAGTGGCTGCCAATACAAGCTAAAATACACTATTCTTTGTGATAATTACCCTCCCTATACTCATTGATTAGGTGCCAAGAGTTATTCATTCTTCATCGATTGCCTCCAAGTCTATTGTTGTTTTATTTTTCTTCTTGGGCTTGGTACTGCTATCCCATAGTGTAACCTCCTCTTTTGTGGGCCAGTTGAAACTCTTTATGCCATGCAACTGCTTTAGTTGTCTCTCCCACCTAGCATCACTGATAGCCCTTGTATATGCAACAAACTTGACAAAGTCTGTCTCAGCTTTAAACATTTCATCCAGAGCTTTATTGTACTTATCCAAATCCAAAACATTGTCCTTTGTGAGGAAAGACTCCTTCTGTGGCAGAAAACTATCAAATTCTCCTCTCCACTCCTCAATACCTTTCACTTCATCATTTTCATTTTTGATGGGAGGGATGAATTTTCTAAAGTTAGGGCCAAACATAATTAACCTTGATTGTATTTGATTATCCTTTTCTTTGAAAAAGGACAAGGATGTACTAATTTTCTCAATCATTTCTCCCACCTGGCACACTTACTCAAGAAGATCTGGTCTATGTGGTTGTAATGCTTCTAGCCTCTCAAATAAAGATCCCCTACTAGACCAGACACTGAATAATGGGTCCAGAGTTGCTATTGAATCTTTGACATCTTTTTCAATATTTGGCAACTTGTTGTAAGCATTGTTGACATCATCCAACTTGTCCTTTAGAACATTTATTCTATGTTGCAAAATATTTAACAAGGCAGAAAGAGCAACCTCATTTCTATCCTTTTCAACTGTCTCAATTTCTTTTGCATGCTCCTCAATGACATCAGGCTGAACAATTTCCAAATCTTGAACTGGAGGAGGAAGATTCATGGAGGCCTCTTCCAACTTTACCTTTAGTTCCTCCAAGTGCTCCTCTAATGCCCAGATCTTCATCAGGCCCTTCTCCCTATCCTTTGCCAAGGAAATTTTCTCATCAAAGAGCCTCCCATACCTTTGTGATAACTTCTCTATTTTAGCTTCATTCAAGTGGGAAAAGTGAGTGACAGCTTTGGAGATCTCCAAATCTGATGTGTTTTGGACTGTCCAAATGATCTTGTCCCTATCCATCTGTTCTTCTACATTGATCAAGGATGAATTTTGTGTTTTTGGGGCCAGGACCACATAGAAAGAGTATGGGACCTAGGGTCACAGCTACAACCTCTTATCATTTCTCCTATTTGAGTTTCAGAGGATAATTGAGCCTTTGTCTATTTCCTGATCTGATCTATAATAAAAGCTGAGGCCAAGTCCCATCCTGGTACAAGCAACATACCGCTTGATTTTACCAATTGCCTAGCTTCCTCAACTGTGATGGTCTTAGAATTAGGATCATAGGACTTAAGAGCCTGCAAGGCTTTATCTCCCACTGTAGGACCCTCTATTATTTGCAACTAAGTTCCAACCTCTTTTTTCTTTTTCCAAATGAGAAAGTTCTTAAACTCATTACTCTTGATTAAAGCATCATCACTCAATAGCTCTTCTTGGTATAGCTCCCTTTCATCTTTACACAAATGGGGGGGAGGGAAATTCAACCTCCTCCGAGGTCTCCTTTTCCTTTTTCTTTCCTTGTCTTATTCTCTTCCTTAATTGGTGATGGTAATGCCTATCAATAGTCACCATGGTAACTATTGTCTTTTTTTCTTTCCTTGTCCCTTTATCTGAGAGGATCCTCCTTGTTCTGGTCTCTGCTTCTTTCTTGGAGGCTCACTTGTTGCCTCTGTATCAGGAGCTTCTGAGATTCTTTCAAAAATAGGTGGCTTATCCATTCGAGGAGGGATATTCTGCTCATAATCCCCTTCACTATCATATTCATACTCAGAGGATGAGTATTTCTCAGACACTTTTTGCTTCTCCTCCAATTGGTTTTCCAATTGATTGTATAAAATGTCATATGAATCAATCATTTTGGTAAGCCTAGTCATGTAAGGAAACCCCGAGAAGAAACCTCCAAATGGAATCCCTGCCCTTTTCAACTGCTTCTCCAAATCCACCAGGTGCTAGTATTTTCCTTCTTTCTTCTCAGCTTCTTATTCATCAAGAACATTTCTAATGACATCTTCCTCATCACACCCTTCATGCTCTCATATGTTTGTGACACTTGGAGTCAACAATTTCATGGCACTCCTTATGAAACCATCAGGTTCCACATATCTATATTAGGCCATGCTCATCTTAAATTGTCCCAACCAGTTGTTTATTCCCTCCAAAGCCTTCTTCCCAATGAGAAAATTAGAAATTTTTAACTGCCTTGGTGTGAAGGTACCTTTCCTGAGAGGAGCCAAATGCTCCTTATCTGTCCATACTAGTTGCCAAATGAATTCCATTAATGCAACCCTTGGAGGAACATACTTTGGGAGTATATGTGGGGGCTGAGGACACCCATATACCCTAATCAAATTGTAGGTCTTTTCTAGATAGAAATCTCCCTAGTTATGATCTCTGAGCCATTTATCAACATATTCAAAAGGCCTTAGAAGCCTTAGCACCTTGACAGGTAACTTGACTATATTTATACCAAGAAAAGTTAAAATTGGATGCACAATCCAATTTTGAAAACCACATAACTCATGCCCATTTGATGTATAATTCCATACCCTAATTTCAAACTGCATAGGGGTCGGCTGACCATTTATGTGTCTCCTTGGTCTCAACATATTGGTGTTTATATCATTTACATTTTAGAAAAGAATCAAGTTCATCAGCAGAGAGTAATGCATAAAACGAGGGTTGTTACCCTTTTGAATACTTAAGAAACCCACAAGCACCTGATCAATGAGCACATGGAGGGTAATTATCACAAAGAATAGTGTATGTTAACCTGTATTGGTGGTCACTATTTCTCATAACAACTTTAAGAAGTTACCTTGAATATCTGTGGACAAAGGTGCCAATTGTAAAAGATTTAGAATGACTGCAAAAGAGCTACTCAAGTTTTCCTCCTCCACCGAATGAAGACTGTAACTATTTTTGTCTTGTAGTGACTTTTGCTTTTCCTAGCCATCTGAAGCTTGTTGCATCATGTTTCTTCTAGGATTCCAAGATGGCTAGTGTATACTATAAGTAGCAATTTCAATGTAATTATAAGGGATGGTGAATTCACAACTGTGAAGCAGTTTTATGATTTTTGTCTGGTTTTAGAATTTTTGTCACTTTGAATGTATTGAAACATAGAAGTTTTAATGAATATGCTAAAAAGGTGGAAAGTATGGAAAAACAAGTTAAACAAATTAAAGATAACATGGAAAAGGACAACAAGGATGAGGATATCAAAAGTTTGCACAAAAAAGTTAAAAGATTGGAGGCTACTATCAAGAAAATTGGGGAACAGTGTCTTATAAGTTTGAAGGCCTACTGCGGTCATGCCCAAATCCTTATGGATAAACTGGAAGTGACTAATAAGGAAAAAGAAAGCAGTTTCGTGGAGAAGATGGGACTGGGATCGAGAACTAGAGCTAGTGCGAGGAAAAAGAGCCCAAAGGATGAAAAAGAAACAGAGGAATTGAAAAATTCTGTTAGCAACATGCAACTTATGGTCCTGGAAGCTGAAGAGATGGTTAAAGAAATGTAACTATTTTCTTTTCTCTGCTTTTCCTGTTTGTTCCCTTTTTGCTGTCCCTGTTGTTTCCTGCTTTTACTTTGGGCCTTTTTATATGTTCGATATGTTGTGCTGCTGTCCTTTTCTGTACTGTTGCCTTGGCAAAGATGTTTATGCTTTTCAAACTGTGTATCTTTTAATTTAGGTTGCAGGTCCTTGTAAAACCTGCTGAATTATCTGGTTTTTTTGTAAAGGTTTCGGGTCCTTGTAAAACCTGTTTTTATTAATCAGAACATAGAAGTTTTAATAAAAATTACAATGGAATTCCTTTTGCATATCTATGATGTCTTCATGTGTTTATTCTTGAATTCTTGTGTATGAAATTTGTAAGGCAAGTTTTAATACACTGTTTATAAGGTAAATTGTGGGATTGTTCTTAAGTTTCTTTCAAAGGAAGGGTAGTTTCAGGGGATTCAAGAATTTCATGAGAATTTTATGTTTGTATATGGGAATGAGAAGATGATTTGTAAGGCATTGCATTTGGATTTTGTGTGTTGTTAGAACATTTCTGTGAATATATATTCATTTGACTCTTTACTTTGGATTAGGCACTGGTATGTACTGGTTAAGCAATTATCATCGTTAAACCTTAAATTTATAAATAATCTTTTATTTCTTGTTAACGAACATAGATGTTTATGATATGTATTGAAGAATACATATATTATTATTGATTCCTTGGAGAAGTGAATCCTTTAGGTACACATGCATGAGCTTGAATCTCGAAGAGAAGAAGGATTAGAATCCTTATTGGATCAGTATTTTCTATTGTCAAGTGCATCTTTTGTCTTATAATGTTTTCTATAAGATTAGTTGTTAGCATCTGCAAGATTTGTTATCAACAGTTGCAATAAAAGGCATTAGCAGATCATGATTCATTACTAATCCACTGTTAGATTTATTGAAAAGTAGTGAGTCATAAGAGGTACACTCGCATGAGTCTATGGAGCTCAAAGTGAAGAAGGATTTGATCCTTATTAATTAGAATTTTTCTTGTTTGAATCAAGAGCTGGGAATCATAGAGCCAATCATTGATGCTTCATTTAGATTCTACAAGAAAAAGCTCTAAACATCCTCCTAGTTAAACTATCTAAAATATTATTGTACATTAATGTCTCCTAGTTAAACTAGATGCGAGTTGTTGTACATTCAACCTCCTAGCTAAGCTAGATGAGAATTTGTGTTCATTTTAACCCTGCATTATAATATATGCAAGTTGTGATTGATTTTATGACCTTAATCGAAATTATTTAACAACATATAAAGCTGCATGCAGAAAATCAAAACACAAAATCAGGATTATCCAAGTACGCAACTTTATCCCCAAGTGCACAATTTTGTGCCCAAGTGCGCATTAGAATTGTCCAAATGCGTAGTTCTCGGCACCAAGTGTGTAGAAAGACTCAAATACGCATGAGATCATACCAAGTACACCATAAATAAATCTACACCTAAAACACATTAAAAATCCAAAATATTATAAGATATCAAGCCTATATTCACGTCGGGTTAACCAAAATATCAACTAGGAAATTGGGGGTTAGAAAATATATATGATAAAGATAACCACAAAAGTTTAAAATATCATGTAACCTATTCTTAATCATACCAAAAAGACCATCAAAATTAAACATAAACATATGAAATAAATCAAACCAAAACATCTATGGTCCTTTGATGAAGCATCATTGATATTACATTCTTCTATAATATTCTAATGTTGCTCTCAAGTAGACAAGTGCACCTACAAAATGAAAGAAAGTATGGACAGAGTGATGGCAAGAATAATCAAAATGCGTGGTTCCAAGAATAAGGAAAAGATAATTAATTTATAGATTTTCAAATTTTGAATTGATGGTGAAGATTAATGACAAATCAACAATCGCGATTAAGGAAAAATCGACGGTCATGATTGAGTTTTAGAACTCATTTTAGCAAATGACAAGTTTACGAAAAATTTGATTGTGCATTTGGCAATTCATAACTTATGATACAATTATGAAAAACTAGTTAGTGCTTTTGAGAAGGAGAAATTAGGGGAAGGTGTAATGAGAAATTAAGGAAATGTGTCATAAGAGTGAAAAGAGGAATTATGACATGAGAAATTAGGGGGATTGAATTAAGGGAAAGTGTAAGGAGTCAAAAGTGGAATGGATGCCAACTTAGTGGGATGAAAACCAAAATTAAGGGTCATGTTATGAGTTATAAATGAGAGGGAAATTAATAACTAAAAATTATTAATTCCTCATATTTAATGTAATTAGTCAATTAATTAAATAAATTTGATTAATTGTGAGAAAAGGGAATAAATGGGGTAAATAAATATAATTTATTTACCAAGATGAAATACCTTAAGATAAGAGGCCGAATAAAGGGTTATTTACCCATAAAGGACTAATTGATTGATTGGATCATTTGAATGGACATGCAATGCCACAAATTAAAGGTTGAATATTAGTAATTAATTTAATAGTTTTCATTATTTAATTAATGGAAGAATGACACAATGCCAACAAATACTAAAAATTAAACATGTGTTATAGAGGACATGTAAGAAAAGGGAGCCCTAGGCGTTGACC
>MU225256.1:5377506-5412010 GCA_018584345.1 Thuja plicata | reverse complement strand
CCTTGGTAGTCTTTTATTTTTATTTTATTCTTTCCCCCTTGCTTTCCGTGCCTTCTTTCTCCCCCCAGCCCTTCCTTTTTATCCTTTGAGTGAGGCTGAGTCTGCTGCTTATTATTTTCTCCTTATTCTTCTCTCATCCTGATGATGGATCACGGAGTGTGATCCGAAATGTTGATGCTTAAAAACATACACAATCAAAAACTAGAAATCTAGCTATAAAAATAATTGATCCTTGATATATTAAACTAATAGTGAATTCCTTAAACCTCACCTCAAATTTTTAGACTAGGAGCCTCATTGGGGTAGTCCAACACCTTTACAAATCTATCAAGTCTTTCTCATAAATCATTGTCCATGTCATATCAAGGGCTAGGATAATATTACATTGGAGTATACAATATAAAATGTGCTTTTTTTAAGAATAGGTAGAGAATATTATTTCACACTACTCTGCAACTTTCCCACTTGTTTCAAATTTGAATTTCTTCTTGAATGCCTACATTACCGGGGGAGGAATCTTCCTCCTTGCAGTTAGACCCTCCTCCCAATAGTTCTATTGGATCTACTTATTCAGAGCTCAATGTTTTTCATGGTGTTGCTGGTAATTTGTCAGGGGTTTGTCCTTCAGCTGTACATGCAAAGATGTCAAACGAGTCTCATAATAATGATTCCCTCAAGCCAGATTGGAAAAGCACACTGGTGGGGCCCCCCAATAGAGAGATGGAATCTCTCCTTGTGGAATTTGCACAAATAGAGGAGGGCACCAAAATCTTCCTCCTCGAATCTGTCTTGGAAATAATTATGGATGACATGCATCTGGCGGTGGTGGGAATATTTTTTAACTTTTGTCAATCCACTGACATGGTAAGGAAATGGGCTGGGTCATATTGGAAGTTGAAAGGCAACGTAGGTATTTATAATATGCCTGAGGGTCTCTTCATGTTCAATTTTACTGCCAAAAAAGATCAGAATATTTGTCTTGTCTGGTTCTTGGGCCTATGGTAATCATTTTTTGACCCTAGCTAACCAGAAAATAGGCTTTGACCATTTGGCTAAGCTTAAAAAAATGACTCTTGTTTGGGTTCGTATGTCCAGCCTCCCCTTGGAGTTTTGGGATGAACAAATATTTAGATGGGTTGGGAACTCTTTTGGCCACTATGTCTCGGTTGATATGGTTACATTGAATAAATTTAGACTGGTCTATGCTAGGGTCTATGTTAATGTGTCTATCAACAAGAATCTCCCTAACTTTGTGGTCTTGAAGTGAAATATTGGCAAGTGGACTCAGGCATTGGTTTATGAGAATGCTTCCTTGTTTTGCCAGAGGTGCAATAGAAAAGGTTACACAGTGGCTGAATGTAAATTCCCTCCACATAAGGAGCCCAAATTAAAGGAGAAAATGACCTCCCAAAGGCATTTAGGAGAAACCAAATTAGTGAAACCCTTTGCTGAAATCCGTCTAGTTGTTCTTACTAAGGTCAATCATGAAATTCCCAATATGTGAGAGTTAGAAGACTACACCCTCATGAAGGGAATTATGGAGCTAATGAAATACCCTCCCCCTACTTCTTCCTTCCTAGAAGAAGGGGAAATACCTCAGTCTATGGGACTCTTGACAGAGATAGATTTGAGTGTGCAGTAGCCTATTTCATCATATGAGATTGTTGATGGCATTGCACTACCTACTGCCCAAGGGACAGAGACCTTGATCATCGAAGATATCTCTACAGATGAAATATTGTCTTCCCCTATTTCTACGAGGAGTCTTCCATCCCACCATGTTAATGTGGTTGATAAAATTACTTCCCAATGTGAAACAACATTAGAAGAAGTCACTAAGTTTGTTATTTTATCCCCTGACTGTAAGGCTTCAGTTGTTGTTCTTAACACAAATATTGAGGAGGAGTGGATAAATTAGAAGATGAAGATAAGGAGAAAGAAGATTGATGTAGGTCTTGATGTAAAATTCATAGACCTTTTGAAAGAGATAGAAGGCAGAAGGTGATAGTAAGGGAAATTATCACCAATAAGAAATTAACCCTAGACCTTAATCAGAAAGGTAAGAAATGATGTTCCTCTCTTTGAACATCGGGGGACTAAATAGTCCCCAAAAGAAGTATGATATTAAGAAATATTTCTTTGATTACAAGATAGATATTTTATTACTGCAAGAGGTTAAAATGTCTTACAATACCTTCTCTGAAATGGTTGGGAGGATTTGGCATAGTGATTATTTCTAACCTATGGAATCCTTCTAAGGTGGAGGGGGAAGCTCGTATTTTTTCCTAGAACTTTTTAGCTGTCACCTGTAAGTTAAAGGAGCTCTAATGGAATCTCTTTAATATTTATGCTCCTAACCACCAATCTGGTAGGAGGTTGGTTTGGGAGAAGATTAAAAACACCATCATGGAAGATTAGAATGTAAGATATATGCTTGTTTGGGACTTTAATCCTCCCATTTTCCCCTCTAAAAATTTGGGAATTCTAATGGACTACAGTGACAACATGAGAGATCTCTCTAATTTTGTTAGCAGTACGGGCCTCTATGATTTGGAGTTACAAGGTAATCCTTTCACCTGGTCTAATAATAGGAAAGGAGAGAACCTCATCTCAGTTAGATTTGATCATTTCCTTATTTCCTCTTTGTGGGATTAGGGTCTCAATTAAACTCTTTATGCCCTTCCTAGAACTGCTTCTGACTATAACTCACTATTTTTAAAATGGCTCTATAAGCCTAGGTTGGGACCTACTCCTTTTAGATATGAGATAATGTGGGCTTCTCACCCAAATTTCAGAGAATTTGTTAGAAGGTGGTCTACCCTAGTTAGAGGGTCTGGTATGTTTCAAATTTCTAAGAAGCTAGAGATTATAAGTGGAGAGGTTAAAAGTTGGAGGAAGGTAAATTTTGGAGACATTCAAAAATAAGAAATAGTTAAGTACTAGAATGGACTTTTTGCAGCAAAAAATAAATGTTGGGGACCCTTTCCTTACTTTAAATGTTGAGGAAAGGGAATGTAGGTCTAAATGGAAGACTCTGATGACAAATGAAGAGATCTATTGGAAATAGAGATCTCGTATCCAATGGCTTAAAGAGGGAGACCATAACTCCACCTTCTTCCATATGACCACTAGGAAGTATAAAGAGAGGAACACTATTAGTTGTTTACTTGATGAGAATGGTAGAAACATTTATGATCACTCTCAATTGGGCACCATGGCCTCTTCTTTCTTTTTGAAGCTTTATTATGATAACAACACTGGTAACCAGGAGGATCTACAGAGCCAAATGCACTTCCACCTTCCCTAGGATATCTCTAATGAGGACACTAACCTCCTTCTTACTAAAGTGGTTGAGGAAGAAGCCAAAGTTGTTGTATTTTCTATGGGGGCTTATAAATCTCCAAGACCTAGTGGCTTCCCGCTGGCTTTATTTAAGGACTTTTAGGACATTATTAGATTTGATGTGACTAGGATTTCTAGAGAATTTTTTAGGACTGGTAAATTATTGAGGAATCTTAATGACACTTACATTATTATTTTCCCTAAATCTCATGATCCTAAAACTATGAAAGAATTTAGACCTATAAGACTGTGTAATACCATTTATAAAATCTCCACTAAGGTCTTGGTGAATAGACTCAAACCTCTCCTAGATAGGTTTATAAGCCCTAATCAAAAGGGTTTTGTCTTGGGAAGGCAAATCCTTGATGTTTCAATTATGGCTCATGAGATTATTCACTCTATGGACAAATGCAAGGAATCAGGTATGGATTTTAAGCTGGACATCTCTAAGGCTTATGAAAAATTGAATTGGAATTTTCTGTATAAATTTTTGGCCAGGATCAGGTTCATTCAGAGGTTTGTTGATATCATTAAAGAATGTGTTGAAACTGTTAGATTTTTATGTTCTAGTTGATAAAGTGCCTTGGGGTAATTTTAATGTTGACAAAGGCCTGATGAAAGGTGACCCTTTATCACCTTACCTTTTCATCATGGTTGCTAAGGTCCTTGGTTGTAGCATAACACACCTAGATGTTAATGGAAGAATCAAAGGTATTAAACATGCTTATACTCTTCCCCCTTCAATTTTACAACAGTTTGTTAGAAAACTATGCTATTGCTTCAACCCATTGTATTAATTATCACAAAAGAAGAGTTTTTTTTATTTAACACTTAATAGGATCTTTGGATCAAAATTATTGATATCTTGGGATGTCAATCTGCCAACCTCCCAAGTACTTATCTTGGGCTACCCCTAACTGTCAAAGAGGTCGAGGTTAAATTTTGGAATTCCATTCTGGAACACACTCAGAATAAATTAATTGGGTGGAAAGGTAATCTTTTGAGTAGTGTCGGTAAACTCTAGCTCCTCTCGACCTCCCTCCAAGGGATTATAGTTTATTTTTTGTCCCTCTTTAAAATTTCAAGATCTATGGTCAAGAGATTAGAGAGAATTCAATGCACTTTCTTATGGATTGGAACTAAAGAGAAAAAAATATTACCCCTGGTCAACTGGAACATTGTGTGTTTGCCTAAACAGATGGGAGGTCTGGGAATTCAAAATATTGTTAGCTTAAACAAAGCCTTAATGATAAAAAATTTCCTACAAGTTGATGAATGGTGTTGTTGATTACTGCACGATTATGGAGGCTAAATAATTGGGTAGAGAATGATTCAGCAAGGTCTTTTCTATTAGAAGTTTTCCCCAAGGATCCAAAATCTGAAACAATATTCTCAAATGTAGTAGCCTTCTTAGAATGGGTGTGAAATGGAAGTTAGGTAATGGTAGAGACATTAGATTCTGGGAGGATAGTTAGATTTTCTTCACACCTCTTAAAGAAGGAAGGTTTAACCTTTTTAAGATTTGTCTCAAGTTCAGATTTGGTGATCAAATTTCTAACTATCTAGATCCTAGTGGCATTTTGAAAGACTTGCCACACCTCCTGGATGACATACCTGAACTATCAAACAAATCACAAGACCTTATGTATACACTGTGTAATATCACAATCCCTCTATTTGGTAGAGCTGATAAAGTGATATGGACCCCTATTCAGTCAGGTGACTTCATGTTTAAATCTTCTTATAGCCTTATAATCAAAGAGCAGGGTGATCTTACTTGCTAGAAGAGAGTTTGGAATTCACAACTAATCCCCAAGATTAACTTCTTCTGGTGGGTTGTTATGCATCGAAAAACCTTGACCCAAGACAACCTTATCAAAGGGGGATTCTTTATGGTCAATAGGTGGATCCTCTGTAAGAGGGAAGAGGAAAGTATCAGTCATCTATTTATACGCTATAGTTTTGCTTCTCAAATTTGGCAGAAGATTTTGTTGAAGTTTATTGCAATAGGTTTTTGGTTATGATATTATAGTAGTTTGTCCTAATCTTGTAGTCTCCTCACCACCCCTCCTAAAGAAACTATGGAAAAAATCCTTCCACATGTTTTCTAGATTCTTTTGAAGGAACGTAATAATAGGATATTCAAACAAACTGAATTACCCCTAGAGATTGTTCTCCATTATTGCCTTAAGCTCATTAACGAGAATATTTATGTCTCTCACTAGAAACTATTGGAAAGTGATCTATTTTTCATGGTGAGATTCACTTTTTGGTTTTCATTTATGGCAACACATTTGGGTTACAGATCGATACTTATGAAGTTGAATTTTGATGACTCTAAAATTGACTAAGTACAGAAGCAAAGTTACAGAGGTATTTTGGGTATCGAAGATCAAGATCGATGAATTAGGGAAAGAAAGCTTAGAGGAAGAGAGTATGAGGTATATGTGACCTCCACCTAAGATCAATTTTGTTTTTGTAAATTTTACAGCAAGTTATAGATATTTGAAGACAGACAGACAACAACAGAAAAGTGATATAGAGCAGTTGGATAGAAACGATGATTCAGAGAGTATGACATGAACTCCTGGAAATTGGAGTTGGATTATGGTTTTTGATAACCTATACTTTGATTATGTAAGAGCGTTGACCTTGCATTTTATATTTTTTTTATTAAAATTATTTTGTATTGAGAGCTGACTAGGTAATATTTGGTTAAGAGAGCCGACTTAGTTAAGAGATAAGATATATATATATATATATATATATATATATATATGGAGAAATTTTTTGTTGAGCGAAGATAAGATGGATAAGAGATGATTGGATGGATGATATGACATGCAAATTTCAAAGCACAGGATGAAAGAGATCTTTGATGATCTATGATAGGAACTATCTAAGCATTAGAGAAGCTTGTTTAGTTCATTACTGAGAACATTTTGTAAAAAAATTACATTGTAAGAGCTGTAAGCTCAATTGGACCGTAACAAGGTGTTGTATACCTTTAATAGGGTTGTAATTCCTTTAACAAGGAAATGTACTATGTAATATTCAGCTCTTAACAGGGCTAGGTCTCCTAACAGGGACACTATACTTTAGTGCATGCTTGTGGGTACCATCCCCACTGGGGTTTTCCCTTGGGCAGGGTTTCCTTGAAAAAAAATCATGGTGTTATGAGTAATGTGTTATTTTCTTATGTTCTTTTCATTTCTTCAAGTATATGGTAAATGTCTAATTGGTTGAAAAGTTTGAATAAGTGATGTAATAGTGATTCACCCCCCCTCTCAGTATTACCTAATCCTAATAGAAACTTCCTACCTCACCTCCCTTGGCTTTTGATAAGAATATTCCTATGGCCTGGAATCTTTCCAATAGTGTTGATCAATTTGATAACTTCAAAATTGCTAGGCGTGGTACTGTGTGGAGGCCTCCAGGGCCCAACTGGGTAAAGATAAATTTTGATGGTGCTTCCAATCATGGATTAGAGGTCGATGAAGGGATTGTAAGGAATCATAAAGGACAATTGGTTGCTACTTTTTATATTCCCCTGAAATACTATAATGCCAATCAAGATGAAGGTATGGCTCTTCTTTGGGGGCTGAAGTTTTCTCTTTCTATTGGTATAAGGTGACTTGAAATTGAAGGAGACTCAAAAATCATTATTGATGTTATTAAGGCATGGAATTCAGTTAGTTGGAAAGTGGATAAAATCATTAAGGATATTGGAGCTCTGTTGACTAGTCTAGATGGATTCATAGTGAAACATACCTAGATAGTCATGGCAATATTGTGGCTGATTCCTTTGTTATTGTTAGTCTGTGATTAAATGGCTTACGCAGCTAGCAGGTTGTTAATCAACTACCAGAGCTTACTTGAAACCTTCTATGTGGGAGGAGTACAACATCACCAATGTAAATCATGGAAGTTAACCTTATCTTTTTCATATGCTGAAATTTTGGAGCTATCGTGGCCATAAGGGAAAATTTAAATCGCGCCCTTGATTTAAATTTGAAAATTATGACGACGACGGATGACCAGATGGATACTCCTCTTGCTTTTAGTCAATAATCAATGAAAATTCAATGAAAGATCACCTTGGAAAGGGCCTTATAATTATTTAAGATGGATTTATTTTAGGTAAGTTAAAAAGTGCAATTTTCTTCTTTTGGTGGATCTCCTCAGATTTGCAGACTCTACAAATGTCTTTTCTAACCTCTTTGATTCAAATCCAAGAGACAACTCACATGTGCCAAAGTGTACTCATTGTAGTGTGAGGTGCAAGGACATTTTATTATAATTATGAAGGGGCTAATTATTACATATTAATCTGCAGAAAGGAGGATTTTTTTTTATCTCAAACTTTCCAATTCTAGTGATATCTTAAATTTCCTTTGCAACTTAGTGTGTCCACTGGATAGTTCTGCTTTGAACTAAATTTTATTCTGGTTCTGGGCTTTCATGTTTTTGTATCTCAAATCTATGGGGTGTAATAGATTGAGGATTAATTAAGACCACATTGATGATAAATACAAAAATGACCCAGTTGTTATGTTTGTTTGCAGAGAAGGGGGAATTCTCTCCTTCATGGAGAATATGACTGGGCACAATGAGAATGTTTCTCGCATGTTTGTATCCACTTGTAATGAGAAGAGGGTTATTATTAATAGATTTTGTTTGAAATCAATGATGATGTTATTGCCAAAGCCATGGGTTTATCTACTGAATGATGAAAGTGGAAGAAAACCAGTCAAACTAATGACCAGGCTGGTTTGAGCCACTTCTTTTGACCTGATGAGAAATTGATTAAAAGACAAGGTGGTTATAACCATGAGAATCTCTCGCACATTTGGAAATAGGTGTGTGCAATATTTATGAAATATTTTACTTTGGAGGGTAGATATGGTATTTTCTATTTCTACCATCTCCCTTTTCTCAATCATCTTTGGAACCAGGATTTCATTTCCATGCCCATTTTTCTATTACACTCTAAGGAAAATGGTATTAATGAAATTTTTGAGGCCAAAGTGACGGGGAAAAACTTTTTTATTTTACATCAAGGGTTGATGTACTGCCTTTATAAGTCTCATTTGGCTTTGTTTCCTCCTAGAAATGTCTCTATTCAACTTGTTTCCACTATGCCCTCCCTGTCCCTCTCGCATTCCCATCCTAAACTAAGTCTCCTCCCTCCCATGGACACGAGTAACAAGAGGTGCGTCAAAAAATCCCTTAGGATTAAGGGTTTTGAAGAGGTCTCCCACGACTGACTCTACTAGTAAATCTAAGAAGAAAAAAGTTGATAACCCTAGCCTAGAGACTAAACCCTATAAAAAAATATTAGACTACCACCTACCATGTAGACTCAGAGGTGGAGATTATGGAGGAAGCTATCATCCCCCACCACTCCAACAAAATTACTAAGGAGAAGTAAGAAAAATAAAAGATTTGAGCCCTAAAGACTCTGAGGGGACCGAGAGTAATGATCAAGATGATTCTGAGAATGACTCCTCATCCCATGTGTCAAAGATCCTTAAACATGACATGTCCCCTGCCCCTATGGCTAATACCAACCCTCCCATTGCTCCTCCCTTACCTCAAATTTCCCTAAACAATATTGATGTGGAAGAAATACAGATTAAAGATACCCCTAGCCCAAGCATGTCCCAGGTGGTATCAATGGAAAAAGTAAAAAATAGGTTGTTGGTATTGAATGTGGCCTTCAGAACCACATGGTTGAAGTGGTAGGTTTGGATAAGCATCTTCAAGATGTGAGTAGGTTCACGCTTAAGTTCAAGCATGGCTCCTCTATCACCTCATGTCTACTGTAGGAACATGTGAATGGTGGAAAGCTAAAGGAAGATGGAGATTAAAAAGATCTATTCCAGTTCCTTTTGGAGGATTGGGCTAGATTTTTTCTGTCAAAGATACCGACTGAGAAGAAATCATGATGAAGACTGTTAATCCTTTTGTTTTTTGGCTTCTTTCTGGCCTCTGGGTACTTAGACTTAATACTTTAGTTTATAGCTTTTATGCTAAGGTTAACTCTCCTTGGTTTTTCCTTGTGTGACACATGTTGAATTATTTTAATACTGCTAATACTATGAACTATATTAGATTAGGTTGTTTTACTTTACCTTCTATGTGGTACTTTGGCTATGGTTGGTGGCCTAGTCGTAACTGGAATTTTTTTTTTATAAAGGTAGATTTAGGATGATGTTTCTGTTACCCAAATTCTCCCATTACATGACAATTATGGCTACAAGTGGAGAAAATGTGGCTCCCACGAGGGTAGAGCCCAACTTGTATGTTTCTGTGTTCGGCCTGGTCTTAATCTTGTTCCTCTACATGTTCTAGGTCTAGTTTTAAACCCGTCATGTGAAAAAAACCCTTGAAGCCTCTTAAACCCTAAGTCTTTAGTGGCGGTTCTAATTCTTCATTACCTTTTTCTACTTAAGGTTTCTTTTCTTCTTGTGCTTTAAATTTGTCCATCGATCACCTTTTATGTTTAGTCGCGCAGTCACAATGAATTTATAATGAATAGTCATGCAGTCATGCTGTATTTGTTGTGACGTTATTTAGCTCTGTGAGTGAGCGGGTGAATGGATTGTCATGCAGTCACGATAGTTTTGCATAATGCTACCTTCTAGCTCGTGAGTGTGCGATCAAAGGGAATTTTTCTTATCTCTCACTCACCATTAATTTTCACTTCAAGGCTTCCACCTCATGAGTGTGCAATCAAGGGAAAAAGAAATAATCGCTCACTCACCATGAGATTTCACTTTACGCCTTTAAGATCATGAGTGTACAATCAAGGGAAATTTTATGCTCGTCGATCACTCGCTGAGCTGAATCACTTAAACATTTTTGTTGTGCGACTGTGCAACGGGGTCTTTATTGCAAGTTAAAATTTTCATCACTCACTTGCCATGAAATTTTACTTTATGTCTTTGAGCTCACAACTGTGTGACCAAACGAGTTGTGCTTCATCGCTCACTCGCATGGGTTAAAGAACAAATCAGAAAAGAACTACGAGTGTGCGAGCAAAAGGATTTTTATGCAGTCACTCACTCACACAAGTTAAAGACCAAATAAAAAAGGTGTTGTGAGTATGCGACTGATCAAGGGAAAAGGCTTTTTTTCTCGCTCGCAGAGGGTAAAGACCAAGTTAGAAAAGTTCTACGAGCATGTGATTAAAGGAAATAGATGTTGTCGCACACTTGCAATGGACCATTCACATAAGGCTTATTGTTTTGCGAGTGTGTGACCAAAGGAGTTGTGCTCCATTGCTCACTCCCTCATGTTTAGCATTTGATAATGAAAGTTATGCGAGTGCGCGAGAAAAGGAAGTTGTATGTCGTTTCTCACTCACTAAGGCTTAGCAGTTAGCAGATTTTTTACTACAAGTGAGCGATGCAGCTAGTGATATATTCTTAGAATGGGTTTTTTCTCACTCGCGAGGATAAAAGATCAAGTGAAAAGGTTGTGCGAGTGTGTGATAAAGAGAAAATTCAAACAACAGCTAGTCATCACTCATTCACACAGGTTGAACTCAAAAGGAAAAAAAGTGTTGCGAGTAAGCAACTGGATAAAAGGAAGAAGCTTTATCGCTCACTAGCAAAAAAATTTCAATGCCTGGTTGATGCTGCGAGTGCACGATAGAGTGCCACGTGGCTAAATTAGATCTAATTTCAAAGGCAAAGTAAAGATAAATAAAAAGGGGATTGATGGACATGTTTTAAACAAGAGATCAAGATATTTTCTCAACCGTTGATACAAGTACCTACGCCACATGTGACCGTTAACATTTTAAATATTCAAATATTCAAAAGATCTTATTCTCAGAGTCCATGGCAGTGGCATGATTTCTCAAGTTCCAGATAGATAGATGGGTCAAGCCAACTTCTCAAGTTGCATTTATGATGATGGGAGCGAATTTCAAAGATATATCTAATCTTTCTGGATATTTCCAGATGTATTAATGAGCATAATTGACAGCCTTATGGTTTCTAAATTGTTTATGTAGATCTATTGTAACCTTAATTCCTAAGAATTGGATTGACTCCTGAGCCTGCGTGCTAGAGGAGCATGTATATAAGTAGTTTTGAGAGATTTTAGAGCTCAGAGTTTTCTAGCTGGTGTAAGATTTTATGTGGCATTTTCTCTACCCTCAGGTTTTCACCTTGTTGTAATCTTTCATTGACTTCCAGATTATGTTAAGGTTTTTGAGAAATTTTTGTTGTCCTCTAACTTTCTCTTGTCTGTATTTCTCTTACTAAAATATGATATAGTGACTTTTATTAGAAAAATATTGGAGTTCCTGAGCCTTTCTTTCTTTTAGCGTCTTTGTGTACTATTGTGTCTGATTTGATTTAGGTAATCTTGTGGATTTTGTTCATCCCTAGTTACTTTGTCTCATTCATGTGCCTATTTTTTGCAGTGAATGTTGGCTTGCAATTCATATTTTGTGTCTATTCCCTTGGAAAATTTATTGTTTGTGAAATACTCTCTTTCCTTGAATAGCCTCTTTCCATTTCAGACCTCTCTATGAAATACTTATGCAAGCCTATTCAGAAAGATTGTGTTCTATTAGATCTGAGAATCTTCATGCTAGTTGGTCACTATGTTATGTTTCAAGTTACCTTCGGTGTATCACCTAGAAGGATAATTTTATTTTAAGTTATTTCCCTTTCAAGCATTCCTTCTATCCCTTTCCCCTCCAAGTTTACTTTCATGTCAAAAGAGCAGATTAGGTGATTATCCAAGAGGAACCAACCTAGAACCCGGAGGCTTCACTTCATTTAGCAAAGGTCCCACAACCTAGAAGTGAATCCCATGTTATCATAGATTATCAAGACTATGAGAGCTTGAAAAGGGTGCAAAACCTAGTGACTAACAATTGTGGCACACCCGGTGGGAAAACAAAAGAAGTTCATCTTGTAAAGCTATGTTATCTCTAATATGCTGCTAACATAATATAGACCTAAAAGTGGTCATTTCCTGTATATCTGGCAACCCAAAAAGGTCTACTGGTTTCAAAGATCAAGTGCTAGTATGTTTTAAATATTTTATATATTCAAAGTTCCAGCTAATTGCATGAGTAGAGATGTCAAGTTATTATGGAAAGTTAGGTTACTCACCAGCATATCATGAGAATAATGTTCAATGGGCTAAGAAGCCATATGAAAATCATCCAAAGATAGTTTTTAGTCCAAGCTATCATACCATAGCAGGTTGCCAATATGTTCAACATGCCCCTAGTCAATATGTCCCTACCCATGCTTATGACCATGCTCTCCAATGGGAAGCATCATGGGCACAAAAGAAGCAACAAGAGAGTCAAGAGAATCTAGCTCATCATGCTTACCAGCCGCCCTCCCATGCTCAAACTAATTGGCATCATACTCGAAATTATAATCAGTCTCAAGGAGGCTATTTCATGCCTAATCAACATGAATTTTTTTCCAATCATCCTCAGAACTCAGACCTTGTTGAAATAAGGGAGGAGTGTGAAAAGACAAAGAATATGTTGCTTGACCTATCTAAATGGTTATCTACAATCAAGGGCTAAAAAAACATAGAACCTCAAAGTTATGAGCAAGAGTTAGTTTCCAACCAAGTGATAGAGACTGTAGGTGATGAGAAACAAAGGAACCAATGGGAAGAGGAGCTTGATCGACAAATTATTGCTACGATAATGGGGTGGAGACCACAAACTCTTGAACAAAAGGCTCTTAAATGTAAGGTTCCAATCTTTAGGCCTTTTGGGCAAGGTGAGTCTCCTAGGCCTCATGAGGTTACAATTCCAAGCTGGAATACTCCCATGTTCCAAGAGCCTACACATGAAGTTCCTATAGAGTGTTCATTTCCAAGCTTTAGTAACATCCTCCAAGAAAATGAACTTGTTATAGAGAAATTACATCCTTCTTGTGGTCAACAACAACCTAAGGATTGTATTGAGACAAAAATGGATGCAAGTGAGCAACACCAAAATGATAGGGTCTTTAATTTCCCAAGCTTTAGAAAGAGTCTACCCTCTAGGACTACCTCTGAACACTCTCAATTTCATATCCCAAGTTTTAAGGGAAAGTATTCTTTCCAAGAACCTATACTTGAGATTCAGTCCACCACTCTATAAGGGAAGTCCTTTCAAGACATTTTTTTATCCCAAGAGACCCCTCTGGTCTCTCAAGATATTGAACTTATGTGGCAACCTCCATGGACTCTACCTCCTAGCTGTCAGATGCCAAGTCCTTTCAAGGATAGTAGTCAAGCATTAGGGCAAGGACTTGTGGTGATTGAGCTTTTATGTGGTGAATAAATGGGGATTGATGCTCAACCTGAGCCCTTGGTGGATTTATTTGATGAGCTTCCTCTTTTTGTTGATAAAGAAGAAGACACGCCATTACCTATGGCCGAAGGTCAATTAAGATAGAAGGATCACCATAAGAAAGGGATTGATAAAGAGGAAGACGTCATGTCTTTGTTTGATGAGGTGCCTAGTTTTATTGAGCAGGAGGAGAAAGACATGGTCATAACCACATCTACAATTTTGCAGTAGCTAGAGGGAATTGATCCTGATGATATGCTAGTTCATTAGCCTGCAGTTATGGAAGAGATTTTTCAAGAAAAGAACATGGACAAAAAACTTGAAGAAAATGATTTTTCCAACATCATAGAGGTTTTTTGTGACAAATTTAATGGAGAATCCCTATTCCCTGGAGCATAGATTCGAAGTTATGTGCCTGTTGAAAAAGGCCTAGTCTTGGATTTCCCTCTTCCTAAATATTTTATAAATGAACATGAGTTGGACCCAATTCCAGACCTTTAGAGGGTTGATAGCTTTGATGATCTCTTGGCCTATTTAATAGAAGATGATAGTCCCCTAACTATGAAAGAGGATTTGACATGGCTATCCATAATAAAGGACAGTCATGAAGATTCAGAAACCATAAAAGAGAGTTTTTTTATTCATACTTTCAAGAGGCTTCCCCATCAGATACTTGGCCCAAAAAAAGTTTACTAAGACATCCTCATATGATCAATTTGAGGTAAGTAAGTTTGATACCATTTTTCTAGAGACAGTTCATTATTTCCTGACATATTTTTTTGTGCTTCATATCTTTTTAGCTATCCTTATGCATTCAATGCAAGATATCCTAATGAGGAAGGGTAGTTATTTTAACATTCCAGTAAATGGTTTTGTTTAACCAATTTTTTTAATGTTTAGTTTAGATTAGGTTAGCTTTTCCTTGCTTTCATCCAAGTGCTTGTGCACAGTGTGTTTTGCTTCAGCTTGTAGAGTCTTTTCCTATTTTGGTTCATTGTCCCTCCTCCTGGTTTCAAACCTCCCGCTTCCCAAAAAAAATTTATGTGCTCAAATGATGACTCCATGCCCAATGATCATCTAAAGGCCACTGGTTTTCAATGTCTAGCAAGATGACATCCAACAAAAATTGCCAAGAATGTTACCCAAAATTTCCCATTACATGAAAATTCTAGCTACAAGTGGAGAAAATGTGGCTCCCACAAGGGTAGGGCCCAGCTTTTATGTTTCTGTGTTCTACCTGATCTTAATCTTGTTCCTCTGCATGTTCTAGGTCTAGTTTTAAACCCTTCATGTACAAAAAACCCTCGAAGCCTCTTAAACCCTAATTCTTTAGTTGCGGTTCCAATTCTTCATTACATTTTGCCACTTAAGGTTCCTTTTCTTCATGTGCTTTAAAGTTTTCCAGTGATCACCTTTTATGTTCAGTCACGCAGTAGTTCTGAATTTATAATGAACATTAATGCAATCGCACTGTATTTTTTGTGAAGTCATTTAGCTTTGCGAGTGAGTGGGTGAATGGATTATCATGCAGTTGCGATGGTTTTGCATATGCTACATTCCATCTCGCGAGTGTGCGATCAAAGGGAATTTTTCTCATCGCTCACCCACCATGAATTTTCACTTTAATCCTTCCAGCTTGCGAGTGTGTAATCAAGGCAAAAAGAACTCATCACTCACTCGCCATGAAATTTCACTTTACACCTTTGAGCTCACGAGTGTGCAATCAAGGGAAATTTTATACTCATTGCTCACTCACTGAGTTAAATCACTTAAACATATTTGTTGTGAGAGTGTACGACAAGGTCTCTATTGCAAGTTGAAATGCTCATCACTCACTCGCCATGAAATTTCACTTTATGTTTTCGAGCTCATGACTGTACAACCAAAGGAGTTGTGCTTCATTGCTCACTCGCACGGGTTAAAGACCAAATCAGAAAAGCGCTACAAGTGTGCGAGCAAAGGGATTTTTATGCAGTCTCTCACTCACACAAGTTAAAGAACAAATCAAAAAGGTGTTGCAAGTATGTGAGTGATCAAGGTAAAAGGCTTTGTCACTCACTGGCACAGGGTAAAGACCAGGTTAGAAGAGTTCTATGAGTGTGCGATTAAAGGAAATAGATGTTGTCGTGCACTCGTGATGGACCACATTCACATAAGGCTTATTGTTCTGTGAGTGTACGACCGAAGGATTTGTGCTCCATTTCTCACTTTCTCATGTTTAGAATTTGATAATGAAAGTTGTGCGAGTGCACGAGCAAAGGAAGTTGCATGTCGTTGCTCAATCGCTAAGGCTTAGCGGTTAGCAGATTTTGGACTGCGAGTGAGCGATGCAGCTAGTGATATGTTCTCAGAAGGGGTTTTTGCTCACTCACAAGGACAAAATATCAAGTTAAAAGGTTGTGTGAGTGTGCGATAAAGAGAAAATTCAAACAACAGCTAGTCATCGCTCATTCACACAGGTTGAACTCCAAAGGAAAAAAGTGTTGCGAGTAAGTGATTGGATAAAATGAAGAAGCTTTGTCTCTCACTTGCAAACAAAATTTTCAATGCTTGGTTGATGTTGTGAGTGTGTGATAGAGTGCTATGTGGCTAAATCAGATCTGATTTCAAAGATAGAGTAAAGATAAAGAAAAAGGGGATTGATGGACATGTTTTAAACAGGAGATCAAGATATTTTCTCAACCATTGATACAAGTAATCACGCCACCAGTGACCATTAACATTTTAAATATTCAAATATTCAAAAGATCTGATTCTCAGAGTCCATGGTGCTGGCATGATTTCTCAAGTTCAAGATAGATAGATGGGTCGAGCCAACTTCTCAAGTCGCATTTATGATGATGGGAGTGACTTTCAAAGATATATCTAATCTTCTAGGATATTTCTAGATGCATTAATGAGAACAATTGACAGTCTTAGGGTTTCTAAATTGTGTATGCAGATCTATTGTAACCCTAGTTCCTAAGAATTGGATTGACTCCGGAGCCTGTGTGTTAGAGGAGCATGTATATAAGTAGTTTTGAGAGCTTTTAGAGCTCAGATTTTTCCAGTTGGTGTAAGATTTTCTATGGCATTTTCTCTGCCCTCGGGTTTTCTCCTTGTAATATTTCATTGACTTCAAGATTATGTTAAGGTTTCTAAGACATTTTTCCTGTCCTCTAACTTTCTCTTGTCTGTATTTCTCTTGCTGAAATATGATATAGTGACTTTTATTAGAGACATCTTGGAGTTCTTGAGACTTTCTTTCTTTCAGAATCTTTGTGTACTATTGTGTCTGATTTGATTTAGGCAATCTTGTGGATTTTGTTCATCCCTAGTTACTTTGTCTCATTCTTGTGCCTATTTTCTGGAGTGAATGTTGGCTTGCAGGTCAGAGTCTGTGTCTATTCCCTTGGAAAAGTTATTGTTTGTGAAATATTCTCTTTCCTTGAATAGCCTCTTTCCATTTCAGACCTCTCTGTGAAACACTTGTGCAATCTTATTCAGAAATATTATGTTCTATTAGATCTGAGAATCTTCATCCTATTTGGTCACTGTGTTATGTTTCAAGTTTCCTTCGATGTATTTCCCTTTCAAGCATTCCTTCTATCCCTTTCCCCTCCAAGTTTACTTTCATGTCAAAAGAGAAGATTAGGTGATTATCCAAGAGGAACTGACCTAGAACCCGGAGGCTTCACTTCAAGTAGCAAAGGTCCCACAACCTAGAAGTGATTCCCATGTTATCATAGATTATCAAGACTATGAGAGCTTGAAAAGGGTGAAAAATCTAGTGACTAATAGTTTCTTATTTGCCTAATTCACTAGTTCATGTTAATGTGAGGTTAATGGTGTTCTAGTGTCAATCCTTTGGGATAATTCTCTATTTGTACTATGGGACAACACCCTGGTTTTGATGTTGCTTTAATAAAAAAACATGTGTTTTTTGGTCTAAAAAATGAAACTAATAATGAATTAGTGCTTTCTTTTCTTGATCTCCATCTACCATTTGAGGTTCAAATTGATTTTATTTACTATTCCATGGGAGAGTCACATTTTTTTATAAGGGAGGAAGACTAGTATTTTATCACTCTAATTGAACAAAGGTGTTGTCCTAGAAATTGTACCACATAAGACAAAGAGATATTTTTTCACCTCTATGGTAAAGAAGTGGAAATATTACCTCATGGTTCAAAGGATATAATGGTTCACATAAACCATGAGCCACTACAATATTTACAATCAAAATATTTATAATGGTATAAAAATTTATAAAGAGCCACAAACTATGTATTTTAAGTAAGTCAATTAATAGAAGAATTGGATTTTACCAACTTATTTATATACTTAAGAGAGCATAAGAGCACATTTTCATGGATTTTTTATGTGGTCTTCCTATGTCAAAGCATAGTTACAATTACCTTTCTATTTTGTTGGGCTACTTTAGTAAGAAATTTATATTTTTTTCTTGCAAAAATACAATGACCATAGGTGATGTAGAAGATATTTTATTTAGTAATAAGGTACTTCAGACTTCCAAAAATGCAAATCTTAGATGGATTCGCTTACTTCTTGTGTATATTTTGGTGAACATTATGGAATAAGGTGGACACAAGAATAGTATACCTTCTTCCACCCTCAAATATAGAGGGATGAATGAAAGTGGTGAATAGTAATTTTGTGTAGCTACTATATGGGTACAATCAAAGGTTTCCAATAGGATAGGATGAGGAATTGTTATATATAACTTAATAATCCTATAATGATGATAACCAAGTGATGGTAATGGTGATGAAGACCGATTTTCACAAGAATACAAGCAAGTAGAATGATTAGATCAGTTGTTAGTTTGTCATTGATGTCAAGCAATTGATTTTTCGTTTATATTAAGATGCCATATCAATCGAAGAGGAACATAATTGGGAAGATAATAAAGATCAAACAATGATAAGGAACTATTGATATAATTTTTTCTCACTTAACATTTGATGTTGTTAAGTCAGAAAAGTAGAAAGGTCAAGTTGGTAAAGGGAACAACCTAGTTACCAAGCAGTGAAGTGTTTGTCGGTCAAAAAAATAAAGATAGTCACCGGGCGAAGTTGACAAGCAAGCAAGGTTAGTTACCGAGCAAGGTTGGTAACCGAGTGAAGTCAGATACCAAGTGAAGGTATTCACCAAAGTCACCGAGCACGGAATAGAGGATGAACAAATATTAAATACAAAGAGCATAATGAATTTAATACAAATACACGTAGATCAAGAAGTTACCAAGCACAGAGATGAAGTATGTTGCAAGATCTATGGTCATGAAAAGTCAAGTTCAAAATTAGTGATGTAGATCAAGCAACAAAATAAAGTTGTGAGTTCCAAGAAAAAGTGAAAGTCACGAGGGACGGTTAACCGCTTAACCGAGTTGCAGATATATTGAATAAATTAATTTGAGATGATTAGACGGTTGAGTGCAATTGAGGGAAAACCTAATCAATAGGATTGAGAGACAAAATAAAGGCCTATATATTGATGAGTTTGTATATCTATAAAAAGTTGCTGGCGAAGTGATAAGTTGAAGAGCTACCAAGAAGAGTACTGAAAGAGTTGGATAACCAGTCCACAGGAGAGACTAATGAGTTGATGAGTTGTTGGTGGCAGTAATTTTCAAAGAGCAAACAGAGGATCTAATCAAGCAAAGTATAGTTGTATAATCATAGGTAGTACACTATTGCTTACTAACATTTGTAACAGAAAATCTCTTAACGAGTGGATCTAACAAGTCCTTTTGTAAACCCTTGAGAAAGGTAACATTCTAGAATGAATGTTTAAAACTTGTAACTAGGCCAGTCCTAATAGGGTGAAGATATTAAGAGGTCTAAGGTAAATCCCCTAACAGGGTCACATCTAACAAATGTGCTTTGTAATATTTAACAGGATTGGCTCTTAACCGAGCATACTTCAGAAGAGTATTTCTTTTTGTGGGTAACAATTCCCATGGAGATTTTTTTTAAATTGGGTTTCCTCATTAAATATTGTGTTACATGTGATGATTGATAACTGTGAATGTTATTTTCTTAAGTTATATGATTTTATCAAGTTTGTGAAGAGTTTACAAGTTTCAGTTGTTATTGTTGTTTGAATCACCAAGTTGAATCATAGGTTTAGATTTAAAGTATTAAGGCTCAATATTTTATGATTCACCCCCCTCTAAGTAAACAATATTTAGTAGGGTAAACCAACAATTGGTGTTAGAGCTAGTGCTCCAAGAAGATAAGTTTAAAGGTACTTAAGCTAAAGGTCCAAAGATGTCTAAGAAGGAAGCACCAAAGTTTAATAGGAATAACTTTTCTACATGGAAGAACACAATGAGGCTTCACATATCTGGTATTGGAGGTTATACACTAGGTCATCTTGACAATGAGTACTCACTTCCACTAGTTGGTCCTCTAACACTTGATCAGATAAGAGAAAGAAAAGAACATACACAAATAATGATAGAGATAACTTCTACTCTCACCGACCTAGAGTTCAATGATTTAGAAGGTTTTACTACTGCTAAGAAGATGTGGGATAGGCTTACACTAGTTTTTGGAAGAGATCAACATGTTCAGAAAGCTAAGGCCGAAATATTTAGAGGAAATTTTGAATTAATGAAAATGAAAGAAGGAGAAAACATTACCATGTATAGCACAAGACTAAAGGAGATTTCTATTGAGATTAGAGGTGCCGGTGGAACCATTAATGAAGAAGATATTACGAGAAAGATTCTTAGAACAATGCTACCTATCTATACAATATGTGTATCTTCTATTGAAGAGTTGAGATCCATTCCACAGATGGTTGTTACTTTAGATGCCACAATCATTAAGCTAACAACTTTTGAGCTAAATGATTTGATAATAGTTTTCCTGCTACTTCTAAGATTGAATCTACATTCAAATCATCCTTGAATATTGGGAATTCTAGAGATTCTATATCTAGTGATGGATATGGAAGTAGCGCTAGTGGAAGGTTTCATAGTTGTAAGAGTGAGCTTGAAGATCTATATGTTGAAGATGAAAAAAATGAAGCTGAATTTCAAGCATTATTGTCTAAGAGACTACTGAGAGGTAAAGGAAAGTATAGAGGTAAGATACCTTTGAAATGTTTTTCATGCAACAAGATTGGTCACATAGCTTCTAATTTTCCTAAAAATAATGAGAAAAGAGATAACAGAGACAACAACAAGATTGAAAATAGATTTAGAAGATTCAGAGATTTCAAGAACAAAGGAAAGAAAGCATGCTAAATTACCTAAGTAGGTTCATCTAATGATGACACCGATGATGATGAAGAATTTGTTTATGTTTCTATTAAAGATGAATCTGATGAAGAGAGGTACATTGAAGAAAAGGCCCTAATATCACAATTAAGTAAAAATGATTCATGGATTATAGACAACGGTTGCTCACACCACAAGACTAGTGATACAGAAAAGTTTATTACTTTGAAAGAACATAATGATGGTAATCTTGGATTTGGAAATGATGTCCCACATCCTGTAAAGGGAAAAGGTTCTATAATTTTTCTTAACAATACTAAGTGTGATGATGTTTATTGCGTTGAAGGTCTGAAATACAATTTGTTGAGTGTGGCACAATTAAACAATATAGGTCACTGACTGGAATTCCAAAATAAGAAGCTTAAAGTATTTGATCAGAAGGGAAGTCTGATTGCTACCAGAGGTCAATCTACAGGTAAATTATTCTACCTTTATACATCCATAAAGAGTTGTCTATTTTCTAAGACTGAAGATGTATGGCTATGACACAAAAGGCTATGTCATGTTAACTTTGACAACTTAATCAAAGTAAGTGAAAATAATAGAGTAAGAGGTCTACCGAGTCTAGACAAACATGAGAATGTAATGTGTAAAGGATGTCAAGTAGGTAAGATGACTAAATAAATCTTTACAAGAAAAACCTATACTACACAAGGTATATTAGAATTGGTACACACCGACCTATGTGGTTCCATGAGAACACAAAGCTACTATGGAGATAGGTACTTCATATTGTTTGTTGATGATTATTCTAGAATGATGTCGGTTATGTTTTTTAAAATAAAAATCTAATGCATTTCAAATTTTTAAGTGGTACAAGGATAGAATTGAAAAATAAACAAGGAGAAAGATGAAATCTCTTAGATCTGACAGAGGCGAAGAGTTTACATCTGAAGAATTTACACTAGTCTTCTGCAATAACATGGTATAAAGAGGCATATGTCTGCACTGAGAACACCACAACAGAATGATATAGCTAAAAGGATAAATAGTGCCATTGTGGATTGTGCAAGAACACTGATGATTGAGAATGATATTTCTCAAACCTTTTGGAGAGAATCAGTCAACATTGCTGCTGATACACTTAACTGAGTCCAACTGAAGAAGGGAAAAAACAAAACACCTTAAGAGATCTGGTATGGACACAAACCAAATGTAATTTACTTCAAATTATTTGGAAGTAGGTGTTATATTCTTAAAGATGCAAGAGATGGAAATTTTGACTCTAAATGAGATGAAGGAATATTTTTGGGATATTCTACTAAAAGAAAAGCCAACAAATGTTTGAATAATAGTACTAACAAAATTGTAGAAAGTGAAACCGTGAGGATTGATAAATTTTCATAAAAGAATGATGAAGCCAACAAAAAGGAACCTGACGATTATCAGAGATTTGTTTATGTGTAAATTGAGATTCCTGACACCCTACCGAAAGAACAAACCGAGGAAGAAGATGAGTAGGGAGAGCTTTCATCGAATGATAGAAATGAAGAAATACCAATAGATACCGAGTATGTATTGGAAAATTATGTAAAGAGACACCACTCACCAAGTAAAATCATTAGACATAGGACTACAGGATTTCAAACAAGAAGCAAGTTAAGAGAAAACAAATGTTTAATATCTAAACTTGAACCAAGGAAAGTAAAAGATGCTTTAGAAAGTAAATATTGGATGAAAGAAATGAAGGAAGAGATAGATCAAATTCAAAAGAATAATACACAGAAATTGGTACCGAGACCAAAAGATAAGAATGTAATTGGTACTATGCGGATTTTCATAAATAAGTTGAATGAGCACGGATATGTAATCGGAAATAAGGAAAGATTAGTTTGCAAGGGGTATGCACAAGACAAAGGATTTGACTACAGTGAAACTTTTGCACCTTTTGCTAGATTGGAAGGGGTAAGGATTCGAATAGCATATGCGACTTATAAGGAATTTAAAGTCTATCAAATGGATGTGAAGTCTACATTTATCAACGGTATTCTTGAAGAGGAAGTATATATTGAACAAGCCAAAGGATTTTCTGAGAACAATAACTGAGATTGGTATGCAAATTACACAAAGCACTGTATGGCTTGAAACAAGCACCCCAAGCATGGTATGAGAGATTGCATTCATATCTAATCAAAATAGGATTTCAAAGAACTAGTGACAACAAAAATGTGTATCTGAAATTTGATAGTAATAACAATGTTTTAATTGCTGAGATATTTGTTAATGACATTATCTTTGGAGGCAATGACACATTGTGCAGATCTTTTACTAAGGAGATGAGAAAGGATTTTGAAATGTCTATGATTGGAGATATTAAGTTCTTTCTTGGACTTAAAATACAATAGGTAAAGGATGGGATCTTTATCACACAAGAAAAATATATCAAGGAGATCCTAAAGACCTTCGGTATAGATGACTCAAAACTGGTTGGAACACCGATGGTCACTGGATGTAAGTTATCTAAAGAGGATGAGTCACAAGAAGTCAATGAGACACTCTACCAATCCATGATTGGTAAGTTGCAATATGTAGTGAACAACAAACCTGATATTTCTCATGCAGTAGGAATTGTTGTAAGGTTTTCTTCTGATCCAAACATATGTTTGTAAGAGAATCTTTAGATATTTTAAAGGCACTAAAGATTTTGGTCTACTACAATATAAAGAAGGAGACTTTGACTTGAAAGTCCATACTGATGCTGATTGGGCTGGAAACATTGATGACAGAAAAAGAACAAGTGGAGGATAATTCTTTTTAGGAGAAAGACTAGTTACATGGCTAAGAAAGAAAAAAAGTTGTATATCATAGTCTACTGTCGAGGCCGAGTATGTTGTTGCAGCTATGAATTGTGCAAATATTGTGTGGATCAAACAACTACTAAAAGGTATGCAAGAAGAGATCACCGAACCTATCACTATCTATTGTGATAATACAAGTGCAATAAACATATCAAAAAATCTTGTAATGCACTCAAAGACCAAGCACATATCTATCAAGTATCACTACTTGAGAGAGAAAGTACAAGACAAGCTTGTAATGTTGGAGTATCTGAATTCAAAAGAGAAACTTGCTGACATATTCACCAAACCACTACTGAAGAATGATTTTGAGTATCTTAGAGGTAAATTAGGGGTCCCACCCCTATCCAACATTCATTAAATGCAAGAGGCATGTTGCATCAATTCTTGAACACATTAGAATATCTAAATTTTGATTTGATGCTAAGCGATCACACTTTAGGTGATGCCTGAAGTTGTGAAAGGAGTTATGTATGCAAAGAGAAATTGGTACATGTAAGGAATGATTCACTACCTGAATAATATTTTGGGAGTATGGATATTTGGCATTATTTTCAAAGAGGGAGAAGTATGTAATTGGTGACTCCACAAGGGAGAAATAGGGAGAAGTAAGTAGAAATAAGAGACAAGTGATGAATACAAGTAAAGGAGACTACATGAAAGAGGGAGAATGTAACAGAAGGCAAAGAGGAAGAAAAAGCTAAGAGGGAGAAAAGATAGTATAGAGAGATCAAAATATACCATCATCAATTGATAGTGTTTCCATCAATGCCAAAGAGGGAGATTGATAACCAACTGATGATATTTGTGATGAAAACCAAGTTTCAGAAGAATACACACATGTAGAATGATTAGATTAGTTGTTAGTTTGTCATTGATGTCAAGAAATTGATATATGGTTTATATTAAGATGCCATATCAATCGGAGAGGAACTTAATTGTGCAGATAATATAGATCAGACAATGATAAGGAACTATTGATATAATTGTTTCTTACTTAACATTTGATGTTGTTAAGTCGGTAAAGCAGAAAGGTCAAGTCAGTAAAAGGAACAACCTAGTTACCGAGCAGCGAAGTGTTTTTTGATCAACGAAAACAAAGACAGTCGCCGAGCAAAGTTGACAACTGAGTAGGTTAGTTATACGAGAAAGGTTGGTAACCAAGTGAAGTTAGATACCGAGTGAAGATATTCACTGAAGTCACCGAGCACAGAATAGAGCATGAAAAAATATTGAATACAAGGAGAAGAATGAATTCAATGCAAAGGCAAGTAGATCAAGAAGTTTCCAAGTATGAAGATGAAGTCTGTTGAAAGATCTACGATCATGAAAAGTCAAGTTCAAAATCAGTGATTTAGATTAAGCGGCAAAAGAAAGTTGTGAGTTCCAAGAAAAAGTGAAAGTCACGAGGCATAGTTAACCACTTAACCAAGTTATAGATACATTGAATGAGTTCATTTGAGATGATTAGATGGCTGCACACAATTGAGGGAAAACCTAATCAATAGGATTAAGAGGCAAAACAAAGACCTATATATTGATGAGTCTGTATGTCTATACAAAGTTGTTGGCGAAGTGATAAGTTGAAGAGCTACTAGAAGAGTAGTGAAAGAGTTGGATAAACAGTCCAAAGGGGAGACTGATGAGTTGATGAGTTGTTGGTAGGAGTAAGTTTCAGATAGAGAACAAAGGATCTGATCAAGCAAAGTATAGTTGTAGAATCACGGGTCACATTAGTACATTGTTCTTACTAACATTTGTAACAAAAAATCTCTTAACTGAGTGGATCTAACAAGTCCTTTTGTAAACCCTTGAGAAAGGTAACATTCTAGGATGAATGTTTAAGCCCTCTAACCATGCCACTCCTAACAAGGTGATCTTAAAAGGTCTAAGGTAAATCCCCTAACAGGGCCACATTTTAAAAATGTGTATTGTAATCTATAACATGATTGGCTCTTAACCGAGCATACTTCAGAAGAGTATTTCTTCTTGTGGATGATAATTCACACATAGGTTTTTCCCAAATTGGGTTTCCTCTTTAAATCTTGTGTTACATGTGATGATTGATAAATGTTAATGTTATTTTCTTAAGTTATATGATTTTATCAAGTTTGTGAAGAGTTTACAAGTTTTGGTTGTTGTTGTTGTTTGAATCACCGAGTTGAATCAGAGTTTTAGATTTAAAGTATTAAGGCTCAATATTTTTTGATTCATCCCCCTCTCAGTAAACCATCTTTGGTAGGGTAAACCAACAAATGAGGTAGTTTCATCATCTACAAAATTACCTCCATTTGAGGAATTTTAGGGTATCTAACCCCTAGCCATGTGACACTTATTTGATATAATACAAAAAATTGTTGAAAAATAGTGGCCAAGAGGTGAAAAAGACTAATAAATACACCTTCATACAAAATGAAATTTCAAGAAGTCTCAATCCAAGTACAAGTGGTGTCAAAATAAACATGGAGTGGAACATAACTTTTAAGTTGGCGAGAAGGTTTAATGTACTTGGAGGAAGAAATATTTCTAGGACCAATAAAGAAGTTAAAACCAATTAAGTAATGACCATTTTCAAATGTCGAGGAAGTTGAAGAAAACATTGTTAGTGAACCTGTTGGAAAGTGATCTATTTTGGTAAATCTGATTCACTTTTTGGTTTTCATTTATGGCAACACATATAGGTTTAAGATCGATTACTTTGAATTTAAGTTTTGCTAATTCAGAAATCGACTAAGTATAATAGCAGTGATACAGAAGTATTTTGGATGTCGAAGACAAAGATCGATGAATTAGGGAAAGCGACCTTAGAGGAAGACAATATGGAGTATGTATGACCCCCACCTAAGACCGAATTGGTTTTGGTTAAGTTTACAATGAGTTATAAGGATTTGAAGACTGACAAACTGCAGAAGAACAACGATACAGAACAATTGGACAACAGCGAAGACTGAAGGAGTATGACTTGAAATCTAGGAAATCAAAGTTTTACTTTGGTTGTTGATAGTTTATAATTTGACTATGCAAGAGTGCCGACTATGCATTTAATGTTTACTATATTAAATGTCTTTTTTATTGAAGGTTGACTTAGTATTATTTGTAATATTCATCTAGAGAGCCGACTTTGTAAAGTTATGAGATATATATGTAAGATCTTTTTGGTAAAGATTATGTATGTATGTATGTGAGTGTAATAGTTATCTAGAAGGGAAGACATGTGAATGGAAGAGCTATAAAGGAACTATCAAAGCATTTGTGATACTTCTTTTGTTCATGACTGAGAAATTTTTGTAACAGAATTACATTGTAAGAGTTGTAAGCTCAGAAGCCCCTAACAGGGTGTTGTGAACCTTTAATAGGGTTTTTATTCCTCTAACAAGGAAATGTACTATGTAATATTCATCTCCTAATAGGGCTAGGTCTCCTTACAGGGACATTATACTTTAGTACATGCTTGTGGGTATCATCCCCACCGGGTTTTCCCTTGGCCAGGGTTTCCTCATAAATAAATCATGGTGTTATGAGTATTGTGTAATTTTCTTATGTTCTTTACTTTACTGCAAATGTATGGTTAATATTTAAGTAGTTGAAGAATTAGTTTAAAGTGCTATTATACTGATTCACCCTACCCCTCTCAGTATAATCCAATCCTAACAATTGGTATCAAATATTTTGGCCCTTGGAGAAAAAGCCTAACAACTTGAGGGAGATCGGAATGGATTTGGACAGTTTGCAAGAGAGTTTTGATGTTGCACTTAAAGACCTTCATAAAGAAAAATAAGAGAATGGAGAATTGAGATTCAACATGCGCAGAGCTGAGAAATTTGTAAAGAAACTCAAAGAAAATCTTGAGCTTTCTAGAAGTCAAAGAGAAGATCTTGTGGTCCAGATAAAAGAAGATTCAGATAAGGACAATTCAGATCAGGTGAAGCAACGAAAAGAAGAAATTGAGACTCTGAAACTTGAAAATAAATCTATGGCTAAAGAAGTAAAGATGCAAAAGAATGCTAAGAAGGAAATTGAAGAAACCTTAAACAGTGCATTGAATCAAATGAAGGATGAGGTTGACAACTACAAGAACAAGTACTTGGAATTAGAGAAATATAATCAGATTGTGAAAGGTGAACTTGTTGAAGCAAAGAAACACATTGAGAAATTTCACACCAGCAGTGACTTGATTGATGAATAGCTAGACAAACAGAAACCTAAAGCTGATATGACGGATATTGGCTTCAATGAAGCTGGATGTTCAAAGAATCAGGAAGAGAAATCAAATGAGAATATTGATGCTGAGAAACCATCTATTAAAGAACCTAAAGAGAAGATCAGACCTTTCATAGGTAGATGCTTTGGTTGCAACAGATTTGGACACATGAAGAGAGACTGCAGAGGTAATGCCCCTTTTAGAACTTTTTCTGGTTATTGTTTTAACTGTAATGGATATGGGCACAAGAAGAGTGAATGCAGAAGACCTAATCAATTTGGATATAGAAAAGCTAATGGAAGAGAACCTACAATGAAACATACATGCTACAAATGTAATAAAATTGGGCACATTGCAAAGTACTATAAGTTACAAGTTAATCAAGAAAGAAGACCTCCTATATGTTACAAATGCAATAATCCAAGAAATATAGCAAAGTTTTACACATATAATGGAGAAGATAACAGAAGAACACCACCTCCTATGAATTCACAGAAGAATGGAAATGATACTAGAAAGAGTATTGCAGATGTGAAGAATGATTTTGAAAATTGTTTTAAGAAAGAAGAAGATAAAAACAATGGCAAGATTTGGCAGATCAAAGGAACAAGTGAGACATCAATTCAGGGAGAGTCAGAAGATCCTACTGAATCTTCGCCTAAAGGTAGCAAGACAGAATCAACCTAATTGGTCAATCATGGCCTTAGAGGGAGAATTTGATACAGACATCAGAATTTATCCTACTGATTGAGCTCATGTGATCTTATGTGTGAACTAAGCCGACATCATGGATCATATACCTAAGAGCACACCATCCGCCGACGTGTATATTTTGTTCACGAGATTTAGCATCCGAATGGACAGTTTAAAGGGAAAATGAAAGTTATAACCTAACTTGTATAAAGCACCATTTGATAACCTATCTATTCATCATTTAACAAAGAGCGAGCTAAGGAGATCAAAGATCAGAAGCATTCAGACTATTTTACATTTGTCGTGCATGATCGATTGGAGCTTAACATTCATATTTCTATAGAGAAAAGTATTTTACATCATCTAAGCTATGGATGCACCTGTCATTTTTTATGTTGTTGATCATCCTAGATACAAATTCAAGAAACATCCTATAAGTCTTGTGAAGAAGATTCAGAAGGAGTGTTTTCACAAACCCCACATGGCATATTGCACGTAGAATACATTAGGGCTTACATACATTGTAAGTATGATACATTGGGAGATGATGAAATACTCATTGAAATGGAAGATATGACTGAGGAAGGAATAATGAAGGAATAATTCAAGCACATTAGACAGTTGAGCATAATGAAGATTATGGATTTATGCGAGTTCGATGAAAACAAATGGTTCAAGATATTGATGAGCAGGGTTCATGATCAGTTCATATAGATTGGTGACCAACCTGTGAAGATTTGCAGTGACCCAATTCATGAGATCATTGGATTAGACAACACTAGAGTTATACCTATTGCAGAGAAGCATGTGAAGAAAGAAGTTGAAACCCTAACACATTCTAAATGGGATAGGAGGCCAATGACAATAAGAGACATCTTTTAGCAAGATGTGAGATTGATTTCCATGATACTCAGATAAAAATTCTACTACAGTAGAAGACCTAACTCCATATCTGCTGGAGTAATCATGATGGCTTAGAGAATGGTAAAGGAAAAAATAAAATATAACCTATGCAAAGTTCTGGCTTAGCAATTTCTAGAGAATGTGAAGCTAGTGAAAAGGGATAAAAGTAAAAATTTTAGTTTGTTGTTGATGCATATGTTCATACACATTGAGCACAAGTTTCATGGTTCACATCCTAGTGGTTGGAAGTCTAGAGTACCCACTGAAATACTAATTTCACAGAGCTACAAAAGATAGAATACTACTTGGGTAGATGGAGAATTATTTGTCATGATCAAAATTCTACAGAAATAGATGAAGACAAGATATAGGTTACATGAGGACATTGTGGAAAAGTACAAGGATACAATTTGTTTCATGGTTGAAACTGATTGTGTATGTTTTGAAGCGGTTACACCTAGGAAGAAGTGGTGCTACCCCATGGGTTATGAAGTAAGTTCTAAAATACTCACCATGCAAGTAGAACATGTTCTTGCATCAGAAGTTGACACAACATAAGAGAGATGGGGAACCTATGAAGAAAAGTCAGTAAAGATGAAAGAGGAACAATCTAGAGGACTAAGGAAAAGGAAAATTTCTAACCTTATACATGATTGCGGTATACAAGTTGGACTGACAGAAGAGGAATTGAAAGAAGTCAAAAGAAAGATGGAAGAGAGATCTCTTGGAGTAGAAAGTGGAAGTACTGATACCCCTATCATTCCTAAGGTAGTTATGGTAGATAACCCACCTCCTCCAAAATAGAAAACATAATAAGAAAAGGTTGTCACTACTAGAGTTACAAGATCAAGCAAGCCTAAAGAGCAAAGCACAACAGGAGAAGAGAACAAAAAAAAAAAAAAAATTTGGAGACCTGACATGAAGATGCTGGAAAAGAGAGCAATTGAACAAGGTAAATTGGTTTCAATTGATAAATACTATGATAGATATGAGGAATCACACAAGTTGAAGATTGAAGATATTGTGATAGAGCATTTGCTTGCCTTCAAGAAGAGCCTTCTAGAAATTGAAGGAAGTATACCCAAAGATATCTATGCAAAATTGGAGAGCAGAAAAAACTTGGCACAGATTTAGGATGATCATATCAGAAATTAAGAAATTGATAACATGATGCCTGTGTTATCAGTACAAGAGAGGGATAGAATATTCAAAGAACTGAAACCTCTGTTGAGAACAAAGGTTAGACTATTGAAGATAATGGGAAGGAAGTATGATGAAGTGATTGAGGAAACTCAGAAGGCATTAGAGAAGATTCTAATGAGCTCTACTTCTAGCAAGTCCTCACCTCCTAAAACATCACCCACACAATTGGGAATGGGTGAAAGACCTAAGATGAAAAATAACTCTACAGAGAAGAGTGAAGCAGATCCTCCACTAGATTTTTGTCTCTAGTGTGGCAGTGACCCTTGACCCCTCAAAAGATGAGAACCCTTTTGCAGGAAATTTGGACACCTTTGTTGCAGATGAAGCAAAATAGAAAGAGGAAGTTGAAAAGAAAAAGGATGATGAATAGAAGATAGAACAACAAAGAGTTGAAAATAAGGAAGCAAACTCACCATCTATTTCATTGTTGGCAAGCATTGATGTAAATGTGGATAGCATGGATGAAGTTGAATTGGTAAAGCTAGCATTCACCGCATTAAACAAAGAAAAGGAAAGATTTGAACAGAAAGGAGATAAGAAGATAAAATCAATCTCGAGAGCTATTGATACTGTGAAAAAATTGCTTCTAGTACCTATAGTTTTCCAGTACAAAGATGACATTGAAAACTTGAAGATTACACTTGATGAATTTGATGGGTATTATGAAAATTTGTTGAAGGTTGCAAAAGAGAAGGCTGAGAAGACATATTTAGAGAAGAAACTAATAGAAGTCTACAAGTCCATCTCATGGGACTTCAACATTGTAAAAACTTGTTTGACAAATGCAAGGAACTTCATTGGACATGGGATAAAACTATTTGGCTATTTCATGAATCCGGTTAGACACATTCAGAATGTTGAGGACATTATTGCCAAGGAGAGAGCAACTTTGAACAACTTGATGGATGGTTGTGAAACATCTTCAAAATCCACAGTAGAACTAGATACAAAAGTTAAAAGGATATTGGCCAAGCTTAGTGTATTGGATAATGAAAAAGGGAGAGTATTAAGTAGATTCAATTTGCTGAGGAGCTTTATTACTCTGAAATTATCCATACTTGAGGCTCATCTCTCAGACTTAGAGAAGTTTGTAGATTCATTAACCAAAGGCTTTCCCATAGATTTGAAAGAAGCTGAAACTACATCATTTGCAATGAATGGTTTGATTCACATAAGCCAGATTTTGTTCAAGACATGGAGCACAGAAGTAAAGATTTTGGAAGACTCTTTTCAGGATGTTCTGAAACTGGTAAGCAGGAACTAAGACATATTTTTTTATATGCACCTTTGTCATTGTTGTCAATGGGGGAGAAGAGAAGGAAAAAATGATGATGAAAAAGAGAAGGAGAAAATAAAAAAAGATATATAAAAGAAAGCGAGAAAAATATGGAGAAGAGATAAGGAGAAGAAGAGATAGTTTTGTTTAGTTGGAACACTTGGATATTTTTTGTTAAGTGTTGCCATCAATGCCAAAGGGAGAGATTTTTGGAAAGTGATCTATTTTGGTAAATGTGATTCAATTTTTGGTTGTCATTTATGGCAACACATCTGGGTTTAAGATCGATTACATTGAAGTTAAGTTTTGGTGATTCATAAATTGACTAAGTATAGTAGCAGTGATACAGAAGTATTTTGGATGTCGAAGACATAGATCAATGAATTAGGGAAAGAGACCTTAGAGGAATAAAATATGGAGTTTGTATGACCTCCACCTAAGATCGATTTGGATTTGGTTAAGTTTACGATGAGTTATAAGGATTTGAAGATAGACAAACTATAGAAGAACAATGATACAGAGCAGTTAGACAACAACGAAGACTGAAGGAGTATGACTTGGACTCTAGGAAATTGAAGTTGTATTTTGGTTGTTGATAGTCTATACTTTGACTATGCAAGAGCACTAACTATGCATTTAATTTTTAATATATTAAATTTATTTTTTATTGAAGGTCGACTTAGTATTATTTGTAATATTCATCTAGAGAGCCAACTTTGTAAAGTTATGAGATATTTATGTAAGATATTTTTGGTAAAGATTATTTATATATTTATGTGAGTGTAATAGTTATATGGAAGGGTAGACATGCAAATGGCAGAGATATAAAGGAACTATCAAAGCATTTGTGATGCTTGTTTTCTTCATGTTTGAGAACTTTTTGTAACAGAATTACATCGTAAGAGATGTAAGCTCAGAAGCCCCTAACAAAGTGTTGTGAACCTTTAACATGGTTTTTATTCCTCTAACAAGGAAATGTACTATGTAATATTCAGTTCCTAATAGGGCTAGGTCTCCTTACAGGGACATTATACTTTAGTACATGCTTGTGGGTATCATCCCCACTAAGGTTTTCCCTTCGCTAGGGTTTCCTCGTAAACAAATCATGGTGTTATGAGTATTGTGTAATTTTCTTATGTTCTTTACTTTACTACAAATGTATGGCTAATGTTTAAGTAATTGAAGAAATAGTTTAAAGTGCTATTATACTGATCCACCCCCCTCTCAGTATAATCCAATCCTAACATAACCGCCTCACAATAGGTGCTTAGTAATCATGCCCAAAGCCTCTCTTAGAAATAGTTTATTCAATCTAAGTATTAATTCTCCCACCATGAGGTTCATTTAATTTGTCAACCCAGGGACGTATACTTGAAATGGTACGGCACAATATGTGCACTAAGTCCCTCAAAGAGTCATTCTACTTATGTTGTAGGAAGGTAAAATGCATGAAATAAATCTACACTAGAGCTGAAGGAAAGTAAACACACTTACTCCTTACTAAAATGAATGTTGGAAATTTTAAACTCTACTTAAGCATATTCTTTCAACCTAGAGCATTCACTATAACTATCCTTGCAAGTACTGCAGGAACATTCACAAAGTACAATGCTATAGAAAGAAACTGTAATCTTCTATCTGAAATGTTGGGGGTGATGAAAGTAAATCTACTCTACTCTATTCTAATCCACCTTCCAAGTGGGCCCCCTTGGTCGGCTTCTGCTAATCTACTAACATAGAAGGTAAACCAAAAAATCACTTCATTATATTTCAAGAACTGATTACATAAGAACAATACATAAAACTGGAAAATAACTTGTTGTGAAAGATGCAAAAATGTATTCCCAAAAACATCTGAACTTACAAACTAACAATCAAATCCCTACAAATAGAGGATCGACACTTTATTCCAAAACAGAAAAGAAAAGATCTGACTAAAATCACGCCAGAGAAGAAAGGGAAATGTAACAGCCCACGACATGTGCAATAAAGTTTGGGCAACCAATTCAACACAATAATGAGTGCAGAGGGAATAATTATGTACCCATGGGTTTGATGGTTCTAACTGTACTTTAACACAAGTTCAACTGATTATAAGCCCACAAATATTTTGGTAATACTTAAAATAGAGTATTAAGATCAATATAATAAAGACAATAAATGGTCTCATCATCTTCCTCCTAGTAAGTTGAATGCTTGTCCTCAAGAATTGCATCTTATGGTAGTTACTCAAAAATCACTAACCTCTGTCCTTCCTCGCCTCTGGCTCTTGAAAGTGTAATAGAATTGTTAGAAATTAATCTTTACTTGCTTTAAGTAAGTAGGTGTTTATTTTTATGTAATTTGTAATCCCTTGGTTGTATTATTTAATTGGGATAAACCAAAGTATCCCTTAGATTCCTCCCTAAGAGGAAATATCACAAGTGGCACACACTTTATGAATGTGGCTCACATGCACATGGGAGTTACACTT
>MU225256.1:5293974-5323744 GCA_018584345.1 Thuja plicata | reverse complement strand
TCACCTCGAGATCTGTGCCCAATCTGCAAGCCGATCTACCAACTCACCTACCACATCATCCTTGCAGGGTCCATCAAAATTTGGTTTTTCTTCCTCCATTGATCTGGCATGGTTTTTGAGGCATCCTGCTTCCATGCGCGTGCATAGCCTCCAGCTCTTCCTTCTAACTATAATGCAAGCGTTGTTTCATTTAAACAACTTGAAAGTCCCCTTCCTGGTGAATGTGGGATTAATTTTTCTAGTTTTTAAAGCTAATTCTTTGTGTTTTGCCTCAAAATTTATGGATCCTACCATGCACTAAGTGCTCCAACTAAGGGGCCCACCAATGGGCCTTCTTGCTTCTTATTCAAACAATATTCTGAGCGCAATACTATAACAACATATAACAACATCCACGCCCGATGCATGCGGGACTAAACCTTTAAAGGTTTATACATAAAACAAAAATTGCACATCCGGTCTGCGCTTCCTCCTAGGCATTGGCTAGAAATTTTTTGTTTGCATGCCTCCTTCCATGTTGCATGGACTCATTCTAATTTCAATGCACAACTACTTATCTATAAACTGCGATGAATCCTCTTTGCAAACTGTGTGTAGGTCTCTAAGGCTTCTTGCCCATTGCATATGCTTGAAATTTTAATGTGTATTTGTTTTTTGAAACATGCGTGGGCTCCCTATTGCACTCCATGCAGCACCTCCATCCTCTACATAGGCCTTCAATCAAATTTTATGCAGCTCCTTTGGTTTTTAAAACAAATTACATGCATTGTCTATGTTTCCACTAAATGGCGCAGCAACCTCCAAAAATAAAAATCAGCATGGCCTTCTGACAATTAGCGCAACCTCTCTTCTTAGCTTGCGCAGTTTTTTTGGCATTTAAAGTTTCAAATTTGTTTTGATTTTTCCTCCATTAACTGCATAGCCCTCCATTCTACTTCCTACGTGCTTTGCCAAATTGTATACACATGAATGTTTTAAACATACACCCTGCGCAACATTCTATTTTCTTGGAATATTTTATTAGTTTATGGTTTTCTTTGCATTTATTTGTAGCGCTTCATGTGCCCTTGTCTGTGCTTCACATTTCCAATACCATTCCACTTGCACAACATTTGTTTGGATTTACACCTGGCACTTGCACTTTGAAATGAAATTTTGAAAAAACTTTCTAGGATACTGCGCAGCCCCCTCCATCAATCTCCTACGTTGATATCCTTTGGCATGTTTTATTGTATTCCCATAGCCCTGCGCAAACCTTGGAGTATTTGGCAGGCTATGTGTTTCCCCATGTTGCACTGGCCATCATTTATAATACCATTTGCATTTATCCTAGTGCAATGATTTTCAAAAAGTATGCGTAGGCTTTTCAATGGTTTTTAGAAATGTTGCACGAGTCTTTACATGCTCCTCTCCAATCTGGAAGATCTCTGCTTATTTCTTTATAAGAAATATTTGAAGAATTATCCAGAGCTCCAAGAGTTTTAGTCTCTCTATCTTTCACCAAATATGGAGAACCAACACCTCCAATAATTCTAGAAAGTGTAAAAGAAACTCTGTCAGTCTCACCAACCAAATCTTTCCAAGAAGCCTTTTTGTACCCTAGAATGATTGCCATCTTGTACTTTAGTTACAATGTCATTGCCATGACCTTTGGAGCTGGCATTGTCATTTATTTCTAGTCCAATGCCAATGGTTAAGTTGTCCCTTGCCTCACTATGATGGATTGAACTGCACACACCATCTTCCACTTTCAATCTTTTGCTCTCTTTTAGTTCAAGAATTCCAGGTTGGCCATCATTTCCTTCCTTGGGAGAAGATTTCATATTATTGACTTCACCATGAATTTCTTGTTTAGAATCCTTTCGCCCCAGCTTTGCCACGCGAAAATTAACTTTGGTTGATAATGGCCTGTGTGCATTTGCAACTTGCCATATTTTATGCCATTCTTCTGGATAAGCTCAGTAATCTCAGCCAAACAAATAATAGGAAACTGTAGTATTTTGCCTCTTAGCACCATTTCAATTTTAAACTTCTTTGTTCCCTATGAGTTCATGAGTACGCATCAAAGACTTGTTCTTCTAACTCAGAGAACTCAGTATCTGGAGGACGCTCCTAGAATTGGACACTTATTATCAATCTCTACACCAACTGCGACCCCCAATTTTGTCATTCTACCAATGTGCCTGATTTAAATAAACTGCTATGTTGACCGGCCTTAAACACTGGTGATATCAAGTAACCAGAACATGGCACTTGGCACACATGTTCCATGGTTAGATTTTTTTTAATATTGCAAAGTGACATCTGACGAAACCAAACAGGTCAAAATATTTTAATCATCCAAGTCGCCTCTTCAGAATTATTCTGCAAACTACCCTATCAAGATATGTGAAAAACATCTGGTTTCAACTTTGAAAACAAGTCAAGCGACCTCCTGAAAACCTGAGCTTTTGGATATGGGTAATATGTTATATGGAGAGAATGAATCTAGAAAAGTGACTTGTGACGATCAACCGGTCACATTTGGCAGACCCTTGAAAGTAGCCACTTGGAACTTACAAAAAAAAACATATGAGGAATAACTATTTCTACAATTGAAAAGAGTTTCAGAAAGTATGCATACGAAACCCTCAGGACCTGAGACCTTGCCAACTTGAATTAAATTTGGTCTATAATGCAGGGGAACCATTTTCTTGATATTACCAATCACGGTATTCAAGATATAACACCACGAACAGGGCTTCTGACTAAACTGTGCAACTGATCTGCATTAATATGTTAGAAATTGCAAACGGAATCAAATTGGCAAACTACCCAAATGGATTCATCATGGCCTGAAAATATTCATGGTAGCACATTTCCATGCCTAAAATACAGGGGAGAATTCAATTTTCCATGGCATTCAACCAGGTATAAACTTGTAAGACCTCAAAGTAGGTCATTCTGCAAATCTGCACTTTACACTGAGAATCAGAATTAATTGCAAACAGAATGACTTTGGAAAACTGTGCAAATGAACTCATAGGGGTTTGAAAATTGAAATGGGGATTCTCTCTCATGCCTATAAATGTTAGAGTTAAAAGTGTATTTTCACTTATTAATTAAATCATTATTGATTTAATTATTAAGTCACCTTTCACTTATTAATTAAATAATCATTTGACTTAATTATTAAGTCACCTTTCACCCATCTCAGGGTTTTGATCTCCTTTATAAGGATTGATCACTTTGTAATTATTAGAATCCTTTTTGTAATTCCATTCCATTTTTATTGAATCAATTGAGGATGTTTCCTCTTTCACAGATGTGTTGTTTTTGGCCTCCATAGCTTTTGCTTCTCTCTTTCCATGATAGGTGTTTGCATACAGGTGATTCTTGGGAGCTGTAGGGTTGATAGTTTTTCATCAACTCCAATATGGTATCAAAGCTCCACCCTTTCATGCCCCTGTTCTCTTCATCAGAGATTTGGCCTTGTTCTTTAAATATGTGTTTTCGAGAGGTTTTTATCTCAGATTTTCATGGATTTGGGGAGGATTTATTTTTTGGAGCACTTTGGGAAAAAACTGACATCTGGGTTGTGTTTGAAAGCCCCAAGAAACCCAATTTTCATATAAGGCATGTCTAATTTGAACACAGTTGAAATTTGGGCACTATTTTTTCCATGCACGGCCCTTGCCACGCTTTACAAGGCAAAAGTCTGCCTCAATTTCCATGCCACCTCAATTTTCATGCCGCCTTAATTTCCATGCCATCTTGATTTTTGTGCCACCTCAATTTCTGTGCCACCTCGATTTGCATACCACCTCGATTTGTGTGATACCTCGATTTGTGTGTTGCCTCAGCTTTCATGTCGCTGATGTTAGCTGTTGCAGGTCTGACAGTGAGGTTAAATTTGACGGCCATGAAACCATCGTACAACTTGTTTTTTTTTCATAATGAGCAGCCTACAGTTTTTTCGCTCTATCTGGAGCAAACAGAGGCCGATTTTCAACTTCTTTATATCGTCGAAAAGCTCTTTGCGAGCCGGACGCTTTTTTGGAGGTTAGATTTTCTGATTTTTTCATCTTATAGCCTTTTTTGAGAATCAAAGTCAGCAATCTATTTTACACTTTGGGAGCCATATCTTGCTCATTCAGACTCCAATTTTTTACTTCTGCATGGCGTCAGAAAGCTGGCTCTATTATAATTCTTATTGTATGGATCTCACACCCAGAATTTGCTCCAGGTATTTTTTATTCAGTTTTTTGCATTTTTTGCAATCTGGTGGATATCTTGGATGTTTCAGGTCCTAGGATCATTTTCTGTGCATGGGATGACTCCTTAAGAGCAGTTACATATGTTTCTTTTGCTTTCAGTCATTCCTGGATATTGTATACGTCCTTTTCTGTAGCTTTTTTGCAAACACACTGAGATAAAGTGTCATCATGCATGTTTGGGATCTCGCACATTTTGTGCTTGATTGTACTCGCATTATTTATAAAGTGTCATGGGGGGGTTGCTGAACCTTTGTCAAGTGAGTGTTCCTTCCACAACATTAGCCTCATGTGTGTCAGCAACTAATCATCCTCAACACATACTTTATTTCTGCTTGTACATTCTTCGTCATGCAATTTTTCATGGTAGTCTCTCAAAGTATCCGTTATACCTCTCCCTATCAACATTATGGGGGGATATTACTATTGGTTGTTATGTTTCCTTGGTTTGATGGAGTGAGCTATATATTCAATATTTGTTCCTATGTACTAAGCATATGCAGTGGATGGTACCTATACATTTCGGTGAGATGGATCATTTACCATACGGGAACTCTTCTTTTGTTCTTGTTTTGGAGGCTTCAGACTTGGCATTTTTGCCATTTTTATCTTCGAGTTTTGATGTTTGCCTTGTTTTCCATCTAGATTTGAGTAGTGTCATTTGAGGGCACTCATACAGAGCAGTTATTTGATAGTGTTTTGCACCTTCATACTTCAGAGGTGTTCTACATATTCTTTCTTTGTTCCTATTTTCTAGAACATTCTCTAGTTTGAAGGCTTCTTCAATCCTTCACTAGGCTTCATCTCTTTTTGGAGAAGGGTTTTTCCCACTGGGTTTTCTCCTTTTCTCCTCTTTACAGAGATTTTTCGTACTTGGGTACCTCATCAGGCCATGTTGTCGGGACCCATCTTTCCTACTTTCTGTAGTTGTTTCTAGATTGTTTAGCTTCTCCCTAAGTTTATCTTAAGGGGGGGTGTTAGAGTTAAAAGGGTATTTTCACTTATTAATTAAATCATTATTGAGTTAATTATTAAGTCACCTTTCACTTATTAATTAAATCATCATTTGATTTAATTATTAACTCCCTTTTATCTCTATTTCACTTAAGCTAAACTTTAGGCATGCAATAATTGATTCTTTTATTAATTATTCATGCAACCTTGGTTTATTCACCCAACCTTGGTTTCTTCACCCAACCTTGGTTTCTTCACCCATCTCAGGTTTTTGATCTCCTTTATAAGGAGTGACCACTTTGTAATTATTAGAATCCTTTTTGTAATTCCATTCCATTTTTATTGAATCAATTGAGGATGTTTCCTCTTTCACAGATGTTTTGTTTTTGGCCTCCATAGCTTTTGCTTCTCTCTTTCTGTGACAGGTGTTTGCATATAGGTGATTCTTGGGAGCTGTAGGGTTGATAGTTTTTCATCAACTCCAGGTGATTCTTGGGAGCTGTAGGGTTGATATTTTTTCATCAACTCCAATAATAAAACCTTTGCATAATCCTTATATCATGAAACTTTATTCAGCCAAAGATGCAAGCATGCAAAGTAAGTCACTTACTAACAGCTGAATAAGTGCAAAGTCCGGATTTATGTGAACACCTCCAAATGACCCTCTTCAAAACAGACCAAATCTGATATCTAAAAGTTGTAACCCATTACATTTACTCTATTATAGGTTTTTCATATTCTCCCCAATCAGTATCTCATACAAATCATCAAGTCATATTTTACTTGCACTTCAAGTAAGCACCATCAAAATTTTTTTAGGGGTACTCACCTTGCCTTAGAGAAAATTTTTAATTGGTCACTCCAAATTTGTGCCAAATTTGAGAGTAAAAATAGGAAATTAATATTATTTTCTCTCCTGGCCCAATACTACCCTAACTCAACTCTATGAGTTGGTCTTTTTGTGCTTCACCTTGAAGCATAACTATCATTAAGGGTACTTTAACTCTTCACTCCTTGGATGATTCCAAGTGAAAATTCACCATAACATCTTCATAGGTTCTGTAGTGGGGAGGGGAGGGTGTATTCATCATTGAAACAACTATTCTTCTTGCATGTGACTCCATTATAATGGGTCATCAAGGCTTTCTCAATCGAGTTCAAGATTGACTATGCTTTTGGCCTAATAGGCCTAATTGGTCTACTAGTCCTAAACAGGGTGTTTTTCCCTATTTACTCTCAAAAATTCCAAATAACCCTAAAAAATAAATTGAGATTAAGATACCCTTTATCAATACCTTTAGTATTTTGGTGGTCTTAGGTTCCTAAGTCATCCATACAGTGGAATCCTGAAATGTAGGGCAAATAGGGCTAGTTGGGCTTAAATTGTGTAGTCCTCTGATTTCTACCTAGAAATATACCTAAATGGATTGGAAAATGCCTAATATCACTTTTAGGTGTCTTTAGGACCACTACCTCTATGAAACCACACTTTTCTCTAAGCTCTCACTCTTTCCCCCACAATTGCAATTCACTTTCTCTCTGTCATGCACCTAGCCAGGCACTCTGATCTCGCCTAGGGCATGATGTTAAAAATAGAAATCTTTCTCTTTTGAGATCCTAATTTCATACAAGAAAACTTCAATGACTCCCCTAACATATTCCTTATGGCTATGATTATTTTCATGGTGGAGTACTATCGGGGAGCCATAAAACAAAAAAACATACTAAACTACACCAACAACTAGACGAACTACAAAACAATTTCAAAACCTACTCTAATTAATTCAAATCAACTACACTACTAAACATAAAATGCTTAGAATAACTTCTAATACACATATCCAACACTAACTCTTACACTTCAATCCATACAACAACTGATACACTCAATGCAAGTCGATTGTCACTGAAAACCAAAACTCGAAGCTTCTATTCACAAACCAAAATTACATTCCCCCTCTCCATGCCTCAAGAAATGAGATTCTTTTTGTCTTAGTATTCCATACCCATTATTATAGTCCATTATGGAAACCAATCATGTTTTTACCTCGAAAGGAATCAAATTCTGTAAATGTTGTCATGCAACATTAAAAGTTACAAAAATGTTGTCAAGCAACATTGTGACAACTTTTACAATTTTTTGCAAAATTGTTGCTAAGGGTCTCTAATCAACCTAAAATGGTCTAGAAACATATTAGGAACCATTTTAGGCATAATTATAACCCTTCCCATGCCTTAAATTATTTTAGAAATATTTAAACCCATTTTCCCATCTTAGGCCTAATCTAGCACTAACAACTAGAAAAACATTAAACATCTAGGTTGGATTGAGCCTAGTCTAATCTACCTAGTAACACACATGAAAGACCTTATAAGGTCAAATTAAACACTAATGACTTGTCTAAGGTCAGTACAAACCAAAATTGTAACTAGTCTTAGGGATTTGCCTAGGTGCTCCTGCACCATCCTCCCCAAATGAAAAGACTTGAATCCACCATTGGATTGAGTAAGTTGAAATCCACTCCCAACTTCTTCAATTCAGTCTCCTTGATCCAAGTGGCCTTTGCATATTCTTTTCCATCCCATTTAATCAAATTCTCATAATAATTTCTTTGTCTGGTCTTCTTGTAGGCCCTAGAGTCAAGTATCTTCTCTGCCTTCTTAGGTGGTATAGGGATCAAGTTCAGGTCTTCTTCCTCTTTTATGACCTCTATAAGGCTCTAGTCTAGATCTAGTATTGGTCCTTTGTACAATACCAAATCTACTACAATAAACACAAGAGATAAACCACATTCCTCTAGTAGTTCCACTTTATATGCATTAGTACCATATTTGGCCAGAATTGTACATGGGCCAATTATTCTCATATGTAGCTTATGGGGAACTCCTTTCTGCAATCTTTCCTTGTTTAGATGGACCATTACTAGATCCCCTACTTAGAATTGGACATCCCTTTTTATTTCATCCACCTTGCTCTTTATGTTCTCTGTATTCTCAGTAAATGTCTTTCTTACTATCTCCTGCACTTCTTGCATAGAATGTGCAAAATATTATGCATAGCCACTTCCCTTGGCTACATCCTTTATTTCTCTGAGTTGAAATACTCCCCTTGGGTGTATTCCATAAACTATTTCAAAGGGGCTTCTTCTTGTGGTTCTGTTGACAGTATCATTATAGGTATACCATGCATGTCCAATGATTTCATCCCAAGCTTGACCATACTCCTTAGTTAAGCACCTTAGGAGGTTACCTAGACTCTTATTTACCACCTCATTTTGATCATCAGTCTGAGGGTGATATGCAGACCCAAAAGACAAATTGGTTCCTAGCTTTTTCCATAGTGTCTTCCAAAAATGTCTCATGAACTTTTTATCTCTGTTTGACACTATGCTCAATGGTAACCCATGAATTATGACTACCTTCTTGAAGAATAGGTGAGCTATTTGGCTTGCATTATGGATGATCTTGCAGGGTACAAAATGTGCCATCTTACTGAATATATCCACAATAACATAGATGTTATCCATTCCCTATTTGGTCTTCGACAATCCTACCACAAAATCCATGATCAAGCATTCCCATGGTCTAATAGGAATGGGAAGAGGTTGGTAAAGGCCTACATTGGAAGATGTACCATTTTCTTTCTGACATATAACAAAACTTTATACATACTTCTTAATGTCCAAATTCATTTTAGGCCAAAAGTAAAACCTTTGCACTAACTCTTGGGTCTTATTTACACCAAAATGCCCACTAAGTGCACCATTGTGCTTCTCTTGTATCAGATTTTGTCTAATAGACCCTCTAGGAACACGTAACTAACTTCCTTTAAACAATAGATCACTTTGCAAATTATATTCAGAGAATTCACTATGAAAATGATTCTTGTACTCTTGACATACCTTATAGATGTCCGCAAATTCTTCATCTTCTGCATATAGGTCTTTGAAGCTCTAAATACCCATGCTCTGCAGGTGTATCTCTTGTATAGTCAGTGCTCTTCTACTTAAGGCATCTGCTACCTTATTCTACAGTCCCTTCTTGTGCTTAATGTTGAAAGTGTAGGCCTACAAATATTCTACCCACTTCATATGTTTATGACTGAGCTTGTCTTGTGAATTCAAGAAACTAAGTGCCTAATTGTCTGAATAGACCACAAACTCTTTTGGAAGAAAGTAGTGCCTCCATTTCCTTAGGGCTTGGACTAGAGAATACATCTCTAGGTCATAAGAAGAGTACTTCTTCTTAGCTTCACTTAGCTTTTCACTGTGGAAAGTCATTGGTCTTCCCTCTTGGCTCAAAATAGCTCCAATGGCCACATTACTAGCATCACACTCAACTGTGATTAATCTCTCAAAACTGGGTAGTGTTAGGATTGGTTGAGTGGAAATCTTCTTCTTCAACAATTCAAATCCATGGTTAGCTTTCTCATTCCAAACAAATTTGGTTTTCATCCCTCCTTTGATAGTATCTAACATAGGAGCACAAATAGCACAGAATTGCTTAATAAACTTCCTATAGTATTGGGCTAACCCATGAAAAACTCTCACCTATGTTGCAGTCCTTGGAGTAGGCCAGTTGAGAATGGCTTCCACTTTTCTTGGATCCATATTTATATTTCCTTGGGACAACACAAACCCAAGGTATACTAGCTCCTTCTTCATGAATTCACATTTCTCCAAGTTTATCATCAACTTCTCCTCATGTAGCTTCATGAAAACAATCTGCAGATGTCTAAGATGTTCCTCTTTGGTCTTACTATAGATTAGTATATCATCTAGATACACTACCACAAATTTTCCAATGTAGTCTTTAAGGACTTCATTCATAAGTATCATGAATGTAGATGGGGCATTAGATAGCCCAAATGGCATCACAAGCCATTCATATAAACCTTTTGTATTCTTGAAGGTTGTCTTCCATTCATCTCCCTCATTGACTCTAATTTGGTGGTATCCACTCTTTAGGTCAATCTTAGTGAAAATTTTGGCTTCTCCTAGATAGTCCATTAGGTCTTTTATCCTAGGGATAGGGAACCTATACCTAACAGTTATCCTATTTATTGCTCTTGATTCAATACATAGCCTCCAATTTCCTCCCTTTTTAGGTGCTAAGACAGTGGGTACAACACAAGGACTAATACTTTTCCTAATAAGACCTTGGCTTAGGAGTTCTTAGATTTGCTTAGCTATTTCCTCATTTTTTTTAGGGGTCATCTTATAAGTTACCTTATTAGGAAGGGTAGCTACTGGAATAAAGTCAATTTGGTGACTAATATCTCTCTTAGGGGGTAGAGTTTATGGTTTACCATCACTCACAATGCCTTCATATTTCTACAACATCTCCCGCACTTCCTTAGGCAACTCTGTCTTCTTGACTGTCTTGTCTATAGTTTCTTCCTTTGGCTTCAACACAAGTGCAAATCTTACTCCCTCTCCTTCTTCTAAGGCTTCTATGAACTCCTTTTCACTGACCATAAGAACATTGGGGCCTGATGACTTCATCTCTCCTTCCTCAAACAATGACTGTATCTTGAAAGTCACATTATCCTTCTTGAAAGAATAAGATTTCTTTATTCCATCAAACATGGAATGTCTATCAAATTATCATGGCCTACCAAGGATTAGGTGACTTGCATCTATAGGTAGGATTCCACACAACACCTTGTCTTTGTATCTCCCAATTGAAAATTCCACCCAAGCTTGTTCATTGACAGGGACATGTTGTCCTTTGTTAAACCAAGTGACCTTTTATGGGTTGGTATGGGGTATTCTCTTCATCTTCAGTTTGTTGAATGCCTCCTTTGACACTATGTTATCAGTAGACCCTGGTTCTATGATGACTCTACAAAATTTTCCCATAATCTTGCATTTCACTGTAAACAGTGACCTTCTTTGACTAGGTTCCTCTTTGACTGGCTCCTTGATTAATGTCCTTCTCATCATCAAGTTCTCTCCTTCTTCTGAAGCTAGGGGTACCTCATGGTGTTTACTTCCAACACTAGACTCCTCTTGAACATAGTTTTCCCTCTTTTCACTTCCTTGGGAAGTAGAGCCTTTATCTGGACATGTGCATGCAGGGTGTCCCATTTGGTTGCAATGGTAACACATCATAGTTGCAAAGTAAGAACCTCTGCCTTGACCACTATTTCTTCCTCTCTAATTTCTATTAGAGTTCCTTCCCCTATTAGAGTTTCCTCTGATTGAACTTCATTCTTTCTACTCAGTAAGTTTGGTCTCTCCTTGAGCCTTTGTCTCAGAAATTCTACCACCATATCCACCTCTCTGTCCTCTATTGTCTCTTCCTCTTCCTCTACCTCTGGTGGTGCTTGAATCTTGTTTCTTCCTTAGCTTTTATTCTACCTTTACTACAATTTGGTGGCATTTTTTAATAGTATCAGGAGTCAAGAGACTCATTTCATCTTGTATAGTCCACTTGAGACCATTAAGGTATCTAGCTACCTTTACCTTCTCATCTTCTGCAACTCGAGACCTCATACATAGCCTTTGAAACTCTTCATTTTAAGAGTTTACATCCAAATAGTTATGTCTTAGACTTTTTCTTATTTTGTGCAACTGAATCTCATAATCCTTGGGTACATAAGCATCTCTGATTTTTGCAACCATAGCCTTCCATGTAGAAATGGGCTTATTTCCTTCCTTATCTCTCTCATCTTAGATAAAATTTCACCAAGTGAGTGAAAACCCTCTATGTCTGGCCTTAGCAACTTTAACCTTCTGAGCTTCAGTAATGCCATCACATTCAAAGTGATTATCTAGTCCTTCTATCCAATCTAGGACTATCTCTGGTTCCATCTTTCCACTAAATATAGGAACTCCTTCTAGTTCTTTACCATTCAAATCCTTTAGCGCTTTCAAGAATGGTTCCTTAGTGAGGACCGAGTCAGCTTCAAGGACTTCATCATGTATGGAAATCTCCTTACCTTTCCCTTCAACCTTATCCTTCACTTCTTCAGTCTTTTCTTCCACTTTGTCCACTTTGTGTTCCAATTGTGCCAATCTCTCTCTGAGAAATCTATACTCTTCTTCTTTCTCATCTACCTTCTTTTCCAACTCTATATTTTTCACCATTGTAGACTCTCCTACTAACTCTTTTGGTTGGAACATTCACCACAAGCCTTATCAACAAGCTCTTATACCAATCTGATAGAGATGCTCCAAGGTGTGCTTGCACAAACACTTACCTAGGACTCTACTTGTCCTAGTCTTCTCTAGATCCTAAGCTCACTCCTAGGACCTTAATATTATTTTCTCTCCTATCCCAAGACTACCCTAACTCAACTCTATGAGTTGGTCTTTTTGTGCTTCACCTTGAAGGATAACTATCATTAAGGGTACTTCAACTCTTCACTCCTTGGTTGATTCCAAGTGAAAATTCACCATAACATCTTCACAAGTGCTGAAGGGGGGGTATTCATCATTAAAAAAACTATTTTTCTTCCATATGACTCCATTAGAATGGGTCATCAAGGCTTTCTCAATCAAGTTCAAGATTTACTATGCTTTTGGCCTAATAGGCCTAATTGGTCTACTAGCCCTAAACAAGGTGTTTTTCCCAATTTACTCTCAAAACTTCCAAACAACCCTAAAAAATAAATTGACATTCAGATACCCTTTATCAATACCTTTAGGATTTTTGTGGTCTTAGGTCCCTAAGTCATTCGTACCGTGGAATCCTAAAATGTAGGGCAAATAGGGCTAATTGGGCTTAAATTGTGCAGTCCTCTAATTTCTACCTAGAAATCTACCTAAATGGATTGGAAAATGCCTAATCTCACTTTTAGGTCTCTGTAGGACTACTACCTTTATGAAACCACACTTGGTTCTAAGCTCTCATTCTTTCCCCTGTAATTGCACTTCACTTTCTCTCTGTCATGTAGCACCTAGTCGGGCACTCTAATCTCGCCTAGGGCATGATGCTAAAAATAGAAATATTGCTATATTGAGCTCCTCCTTTCATAAAAGAAAAATTCAATGACTCCCCTACCATATTCCTTAGGGATGTGATGATTTTCACGGTGGAGAACTATGGGGGAGCCATAAAACCAAAAACAGACTAAACTACACCAGCAACTAGACTAACTACAAAACAATTTCAAAAACTACTCTAATGAATTTAAATCAACTACACTACTGAACAGAAAATGATTGGAAAAAATTCTAATACACAAATCTAACACTAACTCTCACACTTCAATCCATACACCAACTCATACACTCAATGCAAGTCGACTGTCACTGAAAACCAAAACTCTGAGCTTCTATTCACAAACCAAAATTACATTCCTCCTCTCCATGCCTTGAGAAATGTGATCCTTTTTGTCTTAATATGGCATACCCATGATTCTAGGCCATTATGGAAACCACCCATGTTGTTACCTTGAAAGGAATCAAATTCTGTAAATGTTGTCATGCAACATTGAAATTTGCAAAAATGTTGTCACACAACATTCTGACAACTTTTTGCATATTTGTTGCTAAGGGTCTCTAATTGACCTAGAATGGTGTAGAAACATCTTAGGAACCATTTTAGGCATAATTATAACCCTTCCCATGCCTTAAAGGTTTTTATACATATTTAAACCCATTTTCCCATCTTAGGCCTAATCAAGCACGAACAATTAGAAAAACATTAAACATTTAGGTTGGATTGATCCTAGTCTAATCCACCTAGGAACACACATGAAAGACCTTCTAAGGTCAAATTAAACATTACTGACTTTGCTAAGGTTAGTACAAGCCAAAATTGTAACTAGCCTTATGGATTTTCCTAGGTGCTCCTACACCACTAAGACTGTTCAAACTCCACAAAGGCTCAATTTATTCCCTATCAAAACTTTATCAATAAATTCTTGGACCTGCCTTGCAACTTCTTCATTTTTTTGTGGAGTCATTTTGTATACAGGTTTGTTTAGTAAGGTGGCACCAGGAATGAAGTCAATGCAATGGCTTATCTCCATCATTGGTGGTAGGGTCATTGTCAATTCATTGTCAACTATGTCCTTGTATTTTTTCAATATTTCCTTCACCTCTTTAGGGACTACCACCTTATTTTTATCTTCTCCTCCATCTGCACTATGCTCTTCTTCTTATCTTGGTACCGGTATCAATGCAAAACATGGTGTATCTTCTTCCTTGATCACCCTAAGGAGGTCTTTTCCCTCTACAATCATAATATTGGCCTCCTCTATTTTTTATTCACTGTGATTAGGTGGGGTTATTAAGTCAATCAGCTTTCCATATTTGGTGATGGATTAAGTATTATTTTGTCCATCATGATGAGCCTTGAGGTCATATTTCCATGGTCTTCCAAAAAGAAGATGGCAGACATCCATTTCAATAATATCAAAAAGAATTTTATCTTTGTATACACCTATCTGGAATTCAACCCAAGATTATTCCTCCACCAAGGATTTTTTTCCTTTAGTAAGCCAAGAAAATTTATATGGGAATGGATGTGGAATTCTTCTCAACTTCAATTTTTCTACCATCTTTAATGATACCAAATTTTTAGTTGAACCAGAATCTATTATAACCTTACATACTTTTCCTCCTGCTTTGCATGTAGTCTGAAAGAGTATCTTCCTTTGTAGTGGCTCAGTGGTACTTGGTACCTTCAGCAATGTTCTCCTTGTGATTAAGGCTTCTCCTCTCTCTGGAATTCCATAAGAGTTGGGTGAATTAACACTATGACAATTAGTCTCTTGAACCAAATGTGTTCTCCTCTCTCCCTGGGAGCTTGATCCTCCTTTCTTTGGGCACTTGGTTGTAGCATGATCTATTTGGTTGTAGTTATAACATCTGAAATGTTCTGAACTCCTTCCTTAAAATCTCCCTTTATAATTAGGACTTCTCCCTCTAAAGTTTACTCTTTATCCTCCTTCTCCATGTGAACTTTCTTGATGGGACTCTCCTTGTGGTCTAGGACTATGTCGTCTACCCTGAGTATTACCTATGTCTCTGAATTTTTTTCCCTCTGTCTCTATTGTTCTATTATTGTCTCCTTTTGATTTTATCTACCACCTTTAATTCTAGTTGGAAACATTTATGGACTGTATGAAGGCTCAACAGGTTAATTTCATCATGTATGTTCATTCTAAGACCATTCAAATACCTGGCCACTTTCTCACTTTAACTTTCACTTTTAATTTGCCTAGATCTCAAACTGAGATTTTGAAATTCCTCAGTATATGTGTTTACATCCATCTCTTTTTGCCTCAAATCTTGTCTCCTTCTATGAAGTTTCACTTCATATTCCTCAGGAATATAGGTCTCTTTAATATTTGAAACCATTCTACTCCAAGTAGATATTATATTATTTCCTTCCTTCACTCTTTCACCTTGCAAAAGATTCCACCAGGTAAGGGTTGCACCCTTCAAATTGGATTTGGCTATCTTGACCTTTTGGTTCTTAGGAACCTCTTCACACTCAAAGTAGCTGTTTAAGGACTCTATCCAGTCCATGACACCATCAACATCTAATTTCCCACAAAAAATAGGAATATTTGATTTACTATCTATGGCTCTCCCTCTCATAAACTTGAGGGCCTTTAGAAAGTGCCTTTTCTCTACAAGAATGTCCTCATCCTGCCCAAGGGACTCCTCCCACTTCTCTTATAAATCATCCTCTTCCTTTTTGACCTTACCATTCAACTTCTCTAGTTTTTCCTTCAATCAACAATTTTTTTCTTCATTTTCTTGAATCCTTTTTGCAATTTTTTCATTTGTCACTTTATGAGGCATTTTGTTCGCCTCTCCCTCTAACTCTTCTTCTGAAATATACTTAACTCCTTTTCCCAAAGGATTTTCCTATTCTCTTATACCAATATGATGTAGAGCCAAGTAGGAACTAGGTTTTTTTCTCCCACACACACACTACTAAGGTCAATCCAAGTTGAAGTATTTGTTTCAAGGTTACTTAAGACTCATTCATCATGTTCCTAACCTCACACAAGATTTATGTGACAAGATCCATACTGGCCTTTGTTGTATCTATGCAATCTCTAATGTCTTAATAGAGTCGGTCACATAGAGATGTCTGGCTAGTTCTTGCGGGCAATTTGAGTAAACAAGTTTCCCCTTTAGAGAACTTTATTTTTGACTGTCGCTTCTTGCATTTATCCAATGGTCATGGTGCTTCAATAGTGGAAACTCAAGCTAGATACATTATAGACTGAACCCTGCTACTTAGGTGGTTCAACCCATATACTAATAGAATGTTGATACCCTACAACTACTCTATAACTCAAACAAATCAAATAAATTATATCCTAAAGTATAGCGTTAAACATCCATTCATAGGAAGAAAGTATAGAGTAAACAAATGTGCAAGAAAAACCATAATTTTGTATTGCCTTTGTTCATCAGTTTACTTACATTTCAAAAGACCATTTGTTCCACCCTATTCTCACTTGTTATAGCTATTTCAAACTCTTTAAAACTCACCACCTTCCCCCAGTTATATCCACATCTTTTTTCTAGCACCCAAAGAATTCTAAATGTCAGCGACCGTTATAGAAGGTAAAATGACACAGACACATGGGCATAGGTCGTCCCAAATGTTTCATCTCCTCATCAGCCAAACAGAATTCCAGTCATGCCAACTCCTGATGGTTTCATCATGCATCAGGTTAGCACATTTCTAGTTGTATGCACCCTAAAATGGTCGCCTAGACTATGGGCCCCCATTCTTCAATTTATCAAATGACAAAATTAATTTATCAATTTCCTGAACCAATGCTTTGCAATATTTTCAATTCAAATCAATTTCCTTGATCAAATCGTAACTAATTCAATTATTTCAATATTTTCTAAGATTTGATCATTTCATCAATAATCTTATTTAATTAAAAGAAAACATCCCTTTTAATTAAATCAAATAATCTTATTTAATTAAAATAAATCTTTTAATTAAATGATCTTATCTTATTTAATTAAAATCTTTTTTTTAATTAAATAATATTATCTTATTTAATTAAAAATCTCTATTTTAATTAAATTAAATAATCTTATTTAATTGAAAGAAAATCCTTCTTTAATTAAATAAAATCCCCACTTAAAGCTCTCTTTTTGATAAAAAAGGAAATAAATCAAATAAATAAATAAAAATATTTTTTACTCTACATCTTCCTAAGTGGTGGGATTTTTGCCTCTTAATCATAGCCCTTTGATCTTGCCTTTTGAAGATTTAAAGCACATGGATCAATCAAGATTTAATCTCCACCATTGCTTTATTTTCCTTTTTTTTACCTCTTAATCTCCACCGTCCATTGCTCTTTATAAGGAAGCCTCTCCTTCTCATTTGCATAATAAAAAAAACACACACATTCTTTAGTTTATTGTTATTCTGCAAGATTGGAGAGAAATTTTGGAGGAGAATTTGAGCACTTGAGCTTGGATATTGCAACTTCTCTCTTCTTGTCTTCTTCTTTCATGCCCCATGGCAATCCATTTAGGTTAATTTTGCACCTGCATATTAGATTAGATGCATATTTCTTTTCATAGATTAATCTTGCATTTGTATTTCCTTTCATAGAATAATCATGCATTGTTATCATATAGATTAATTTCCTTTTCTTGCATTGTTATCATATAGAATAGCTTTCATTTGCATGCATATTTGATGATCATGGAGACTAGCATTCTTGATTTTCCTCTTTGAATCTCTTGTTTTATGGTGTACTTGCAAGGGCACAAACTAGGTCAATCTAAGGGCCTCCATTACAAACTCTTGCACTCCATGAATAGAGAGCTATGAGTCACCATTTGAGACATCATTCTTGAGCAATCTTGAATATAATGACTCACAGAAGTGTGACACATTTTTAGCACATATTTTGTGTTCCCACCGTGGGGTAGAACATCTATTTCTATCATCACATTCAAAAATTCCTTCTATCTTTTGTCTATTATTCTCTTAGTGTCTTTAAAGCTCTCATTTTGAGCCAAATTTGACCCCACCATTACGTATGGATCGTCGTTTTAGTTCAAAACAACTATAAACTTGTCCATATTTGACGAAAGTCAAATCTGTGACAAATACTTTTGCCCAAGCAGGGTTGCACAGAAATCAAGACAGATTTTAGATCATCTCTGCACGCAGCTTGAGGAAGATTTTTGAAAAAAAATCAAAAAATAGTTTTTTTTACTATGTTAAATTTGACGGCCATATGGCCATCAAAATCTGGGCCTTCTATGACGGCCCCCAACCTGTCAATTTTAATGTCACGGTCTGCTGACGTCAGCAGGGTTTGAAAAGTCTTTGCCTTAACCATTGGAGTTTTTGAAATTGCAGTCTAACTTCAAACGATCATATCTTGCTCATTTTAGGTCTAAATTGAGTGCAATTTTTATTTTTTTTTGGGTAGAATTGTCTGAAGATTTATGGGTTGTTCTTAGTTTCTAGATTTTAGTCACAGATTTATCATAAATTACAGGTTTTCACCATTGTACCTGTCTAATCCTCTATTTTGCAGCTTCCGAAGCCTCGTACGGGCTCATATGGTAACATTTTTTAGTGAAACTTTTTTTTAAAGTGCATGATTTTTCATCTACTTTCTAAATATACAATCAGATTTTTGATTTTATGATTTTTCTAACACTAACCAGTTTTTGGCTTTGTTGTTCTTAATGCTTATCTTTGATTACAGCCTAACAGTGGTTTGCAGAACGTTGAAAAAGAAGACTCAAACAAAGACTACTAATGAATCATCTTGCAGGTTGCCTTGATCGATAGTGTGCTAAACATTGTGCTTGGATTTTGTTTTATTTTATTAAAATAGGAACCCACATGCAAGAATTCTAAAATGAACTTCTATTGGTATTTTTAGGAATGGCAATAATGTCAGGAAACTATGCTCTCGCCCTTTTGGGATGATCAAAAATCCAAAAACATTATTGTCATTTTCTTATGTGTTGGAAGTGTCTTTTAGATTGTAATCCTAAGAATTATATGAACGTATCCTCTCTCCTTGCCTTTGTGGATCTTGGGTGTAAGAGAAACTCATATAATTCTTTTAGCATGGCTACCTCCCGAGTGCTTTAATAGAGCTAGTGAGAGTGGATTTCCCAACCGGTAACAAGTTAAAGTCAAGCACTCCTGAACCGGTATATAAAAAATGTCATTGTGATTAGTCTCACAGTGGACATGTGTGAATTCATTGTGGCAACCAAAATCTCCTCTAGTATCCTAGTGGTACGTTAAATTCCCTACATTATTAAGGTGAAAACCTTTCTTTGAAAGGATTGGGAGAGCCCCCTTGATTGGGAAAGTGACTTGATCACAACCACCTGAATGGATGTCTTGACTACAAACTTTGTTTTAGTGACCAAAAACCCTCTATCTATTGGCACGGAAGGTCAGAGACCGACTAAGATGTCCCACATTTTTATGGCTCTTAGTAGAGACAACAGTCCTTTGGGAAGAAATTATCTAGGGATTCGAAGCATGGTGTGCCTGAGAAGTGAGTGCACATGTAAGGAGGATCCTGTGCCTCCAAGCTTCTAAGTTGTCTACTATGAGTAAGCATGGATGAAATTTGGTTCAAGTGGGAATTCAACAGATATTGTCCTGGCTTACCTAGGTTGTGATGTGACTATTTCTTTTACAACTAACAATCTACTTTATGTGTCTTGCATGAGTGAAAGATCAAAACATACACCCAAACATTAAGACAAACACCAAAACAATCAACAAATCTACACTCTTAAGTGTCAAACTGTCAACTTGCTCATTTTTGCTATCCCATCATTCTTAGTCTTTCTGGGTTGATCCAGATCAGATTAGGTCACTTACCCCACTGTTAGAAGCTTGTTTACACTTTGGATTCTTGTATTTTGACCTCTTGAACTAGTAATCTTTGGTTTCACAAGTGACCTTGCTTGGATTTGGTGAGCTAGAAACTATCATTGTTAAGAAGATAAACCTTTAGATCCTTTGATAACACACTTGGAGAGTCTTAGTAATCTCTTGTCCATTCACTTCCATATAAATTTCAAATTCAATCAATATAACTTGGGTAAATCATCCTCCTGGTCCATATTTGTTAGGGTATTCACCCGTTTATTGGGCACCTCTGTGGAAGTGTTGGTTTATACCTCTTGCTAAATTCTATCCTATCACCTCTCTTTTGAACAAGTGAGTCCTTTTACTATCCTAGTTTGGTACCAACATTTTTTAGGGTCATCCTATCACCTAGTACCTTTTCTTTCATGCCAGTTACAACAAGATATCAAGTAAAACCAGCAAAACAACCTCAAGCTGTTTTAAACCAATTACCCTTAGTTCAAACTCGCCAAAAATGTAAGAGAAAAGTGATGACATGTAACTGATTAAATATTTGATAATGTTAAGTTGAAGATAATGCAAGGCATTAAATCAGTTAATGATTTATATTGTCATTGATGTCAACTTGATATCATCTATACAATCATCTATAAAATGCCAAAGACTTCAGAGAATCAATGGAACAAAGGTTATGCTTTCAGTAATGCATAAAAGTCAAATATTCACTAACTGACAGATAACACCGATAGAGTGCACACCATCGGTAAAGGAAAAGAAGAAAAGTCACAGTGATACCTGATGAGCAGAAGACAATGTTGCCCGACGAAGCAAAACCAAAGGATGCCCGATGAGCTGAAAGTAGAATTGCCTGACGGATGGAGATCCCAAAGCTAACTAGAGTCACACCGACAGATCTGACAGTTGTAACTGACGACTAACTAAAGAGTTGACTGACAGAATAGAGAGTTCATAAAATGACAAAATGTCTAGTTGGCAAGAGCTAAAGATAGACTTAATTGGTTATTTTCTTTGTTTTATTCTACCAAAGTTAAGTGATTGATTTAAAGAAGATTTGTATAGTTTGCATAAAGATAACTACAAGATAAATCAGGAGTTATGCTTTAAATAAAATTGGCTGGATTATTTTTCACGCCAAGAATCAAGAATCAAGAATCAAGAAATGGTGAATATTATGTCTATATAAGAGACAATCTTAATTCATTTCCATGTGTATGGGGAAGGGGAGTGAATAGAAAGAAGATGCTTAAGAGAAACTAATGAAGAAGAACTTCTTACAGTCCTGATCAATCAAGGTGAAGTAGAGCTAAGGAATTATGCAGACACCGACAAACATTAAACACAGCATCATAGAGAAAAAAGTATGGAGCACAAAAGAATTGAATTGATACATTGATCAGAGAGGCAAATTACTTACATAGATCTAAAAAAATCTACAATTCAAGTTGCATTAAAAACAGGTCATTTTGTTTCAGTTTAACCATTGAAGCATCAAGTCTCTAAACAAAGTAGGATTTAACAGTCTTCTATATATTGAGGTACATCCCAAGGAGTGACAAAAAGGTTGATTCATGAAAGTAGCATTGGATATGCCCGATGCCTATTGACAATCTAAGAGAGAGGTTGATTCAACGATGACAGCACTAGATGCTTGATACTAAGTGACAACCTATATGTGTAAAATTCTCTAACAAGGTCACACCTAACACTGTGTTTGTAACCTTTAAATGAGTTTTCTCTTAACAGGGCTCACTTCAGAAGAGTGAAAATTTAGGGTACCAGTCCCAGTAGTTTTTTCCTTAACAAGGTTTACACATTAAAAATTTATGTGTTATGTGTGTATGATTTATTTCCTTATTGTTCTGTATCTGACATAGTTAACACTGGATTTATCGGTATACTCTGCATATTTACTGTATTTTGGTAAATAGTTATACTGCTTATCAGTCATCAAGGAGAATAAGGACATACAAGGTAAACCAACAGATAGATAATCATTATAAGTATCTCATGGCATGCATCTTGTAGGGACATAATAATCTAAGGTTTATTTGATTGGTGGTTAAAAAAAGGATAAGTTTTTAGGCCACTGATTCAACACCCCCCTCTCTCAGTTATTACTAACAATTGGTATCAGAGCCTGTGTGCTTAGAAGGAAGGTTTCAATACCTAATTCCAAGATCACAAGATGAATAGACGAGATGTGCCCAAGTTGAACAAAGATAATTTTGCTTCATGGCAAAGTAGGATAAGACTCCACTTATCAGGTATTGGTAATGATGTTACTCAATTCCTTAGAACTTAATATGTGTTTCCCATAGGAGCACCAACAGTTGAAAAAATGAGAGAGAAGCATGAACATAATGGCATGATGATAGAGCTTGCTTCCTCACTCTCTGATGCTGAAAGTGAAGATGTCAAAGAATGCAAAACTACAAAGTAGATGTGGGACAAATTAAAACTTGTACATGGTGGTGACAAAAATGTTTTGAGATCCAAGGAAGAAATCCTTAGAGGAAACTTTGATGACCTCAAAATGAAAGAAGGAGAAAACATCACTCAGTACAGAACAATAATTAAAGAGGTAGTCAATGCTATCCGAGGAGTTGGAGGTGTACTGGAAGAAGATACAGTGGTAAGTAAAATTCTAAGAACCTTACTGCCTACTTATGCTATTAGAGTATCTGCCATTCAAGAAATGTGAGCAGTAACAAATAGCAGTGTTACTCTAGATAGTTTAATTGGAAGACTGATTTCATTTGAGATGAATAACTATGATAATAGTGTCTTACCAAACATAGAGTCTGCATTCAAAACTTCTATGAGAATAAGTAAATCAAGTCACAAAAACACTATGAGAAAAGATAGTGATAGTGAAAGTGAAGAAGATGATCTTGATGAAATAGAAGGACTTATGGCCAGAAGAATGCAAAGAGGCAAAGGTCAATACAAAGGTAAATTACCACTTGTTTGTTTTAATTGCAAAGACATTGGACATTTTGCTGCAAGATGTACTAATAGAAGAAAAGATGATAGAAGTAATGACAGATATTTTGAGAAGAAGTCTGACAGAGGTGATTACAGAAGGTGCTGACAATTAGAAAGAAGAGATACCCAAGACTATAAGGACAAAGGAAAGAATTTCATCTACCTAGTAAAATGCAAGGATGATGATACTAACACCAAATCTGATGAAGACATCGAGATGGTGTTTGTGGCTGTAACAGATGATGATGATGATAATGATGAAGAAAGGTATGTAGAAACAACTCTCATATCTAAAATTAGCAAAAATGATGTTTGGATCATATATAGTGGCTACACTCATCATATGACTGATGATAAGAAAAAGTTTGAAACTTTTGAATACTACAAGGGTGGATGAGTAAGAATGGGAAACAACACACCTTGTCCAGTTGAAGGTAGAGGAACAATAATATTGAATAACTAGATAAAATGTGAGAATACTTACTGGGTAAATGGCTTGAATTATAATCTATTGAGTGTTTCTCAGTTGAATAATTCAGGTCATAAAGTAGCATTTAAAAACAAAAGGCAAAGATCTTCAACAAATCTGGAAATCAGATTGATACTGGTGAGCACACAAAAGGTAACTTATTCTATCTAAATGATACTAACTCCACTTGTTTGATTGCTACAAATGAATACATATGGTTATGGCACAAAATACTGTGTCATGTGAACTTTAAAAACATGATGAAAATTATCAAAAAGAGAAATGTCAAAGGCTTACCGACAATGACCAAGCCCGACAACATCATGTGTAAAAATTGTCAAAAAGGTAAAATGACAAAGTCTATTTTCAAAAGCAAAACCAATGCATCTGATGCAATTCTAGAATTAGTCCATATTGATTTATGTGGACCCATGAGGACAAAGAGTTATTATGGATATAGATACTTTATTCTCTTTGTTGATGATTACTCTAGAATGATGACAATTAGGTTTCTAAAAGATAAATCTAAAGCATTCAAGATGTTTAAATGGTATAAGGCCATGGTAGAAAAAAAAGTGGTAAGGATCTAAAATGTTTGAGACCAGATAGAGGAGGTGAGTTTATATCAGATGAATTCATTAATTTTTGTAATGAGCATGGTATAAAAAGACAGGTTTTTGCACCAAGAACACCACAGCAAAATGGGATTGTTGAGAGAAGGAATAGATCAATAATTGATTGTGCTAGAACACTGATGGTAGAGAAAGGCATCACCCAAATCTTCTAGAGGGAAGCTATCAGTACTATTTTTTACACACTAAACAGAGTATAATTGAAGAAAGAGACCAAGAAGACACCTTATGAGCTATGGTATGGATATACACCCAATGTGAGTTATTTCAAAAAATTTGGCAGTCAATTTTATATCTTAAAAGATGATAGAAATGGAAAACTTGACTCCAAGAGTGGTGCATTTTTCTACGGTATTCTAAGAATAGAAAGGCTTACAAATGTCAAAACAAAGCCTCTAATAAAGTTATTGAAAGTGCAAATGTAAAGATAGATGAATTTGCAGAGAAGAATGAACAAGAAAGCACTAAAGAACTAGAGGACCACAATAAGTTCACTTACAACGAGAAACCTGACACTCTACACTACCAACAATGTAGAGCCCCTGAGCTACAAATCATTTCTCCCGAGCATCAGGCTACAAATATCGATGGTCAGGATAATGATCAAGATAATGTTCAAGGTGATGAAGAACATAATGAAGATCAAAATAATGATCAAGTTGATAGACAAAGAACTATACATGTACTTGCAAGATATGTATGAAGGAACCATCTAGAGGTCAAGATCATAGGAGATAAGAAAGTTGGTACAAGAACAAAAAGCAAGTCTTTAAACTCAAATTATTAAATTTGTGAGTTGAACCAAACTCTGTCAAAGTTGCACTAGATAATGAGAAATGGATAAGTGCTATGGATGATGAGATTGAGCATATTGAGAAGAAAAAAACATGGTCACTTGTGCCAAGACCAGATGTAAAGAATCTCATCGATACAAAATGGATATTCAAGAATAAGCTGAATGAGAATGGAGAAGTCACAAGGAACAAAGCAAGGCTAGTATGCAAAGGGTATGCACAAAAGGAAGGTATAGAATATAGAGAGACCTTTGCACCCATTGATAGGATAGAAGGAGTAAGAATATTACTTGCTTATGCTTTATTCAAAGGATTCAAAGTATACCAAATGGATGTCAAGTCAGCACTCCTAAATGGAATAATTAAAGAAGTATACATTGAACAACCAGAAGGGTTTGTTGATCCAGAAAAGAGGGACATGGTATGAATACTTCACAAAGCCTTGTATGAGTTGAAACAAGCTCCAAGAGCCTGGTATGAATGACTTCATTCCTATCTAATAAGTATTGGATTTGTAAGAACTAGTGAAAACAGTAATCTTTATTTGAAGCAAGATACTGATGCTAACACCTTCATTGCTGAAATTTTTTTTGATGACATCATATTTGGAGGCAATGATATGCTATGAAAATCATTTGCTAATGAGATGAGCATAGAGTTTGAGATGTCTATTTTTGGAGAGATCAAGTTATTTCTTGGTCTACAGATCATTCAACAAAGTGAAGGTATTTTCATTACACAGTCCAAATACATCAAAGAGGTCTTGAAAATATTCAAGATGGAAGATTCCAAACCATTTAAAACACCGATGGATAATGGATGTAAGTTTACAAAAGAAGACAAGACAACAGAGGTAAATCACACTTTGTATAGATCAATGATTGGAAAAATCATGTATGTTGTACACACTATACCAGATATTGCACATGCAGTGGGAATTGTTGCTAGATTTTCTGCTAACCCTAGGGAGTCACATATGACTGTTGTAAAAATAATTCTAAGGTATCTAAAGAATACTAAGGAATTTGGCTTGTGGTATAGAAGAAAAGGAAAATTTGAAGTTAAGGTGTTTACCGATGTTGGTTGGGCTGGAAATCTTGATGACCAGAAGAGCACAAATAGAGGAGCATTCTTTATGCATGACAGACTTGTCACATGGATTAGCAAGAAGCAGAGATGCATCTCATAGTCTACTGCAGAAGCAAAATATGTTGTTGCTGCTGCAAATTGCTCAAATATTGCATGGATCAAACAGTTGTTGGAAGGTATGCATATGAAGATCTTAGAACCGGTGACTATCTATTGTGATAACACCAGTGCAATAAAAATTACCAATAATCCAGTCATGCATGCAAAAACTAAACACATTGCCATCAAGTATCATTACTTAAGAGAACAAGTTCAAGAAAAAGAGGTGATACTTGAGTATGTGCAATCAAAAGAGAAATTACCTGATATCTTCGCCAAGTCAATGCCCATGAATATGTTTGAGTACTTGAGAAAGAGACTAGGGGTCAAACCCTTGTCTACCAGTCAGTAAAATGATTCAAGGTGGCATTAGCCTACATATTCTCAGAATATCATTCATTTTGATGCAAGCAAAAAGGATGAGCTTCAAAACTACATCTATATATAATAGGTATATATCAGAACTAAGCACTAGAACATATTGATGTACTGCTGACGGATAAGGGAAATTCAAGGAATATATTATGGAAAGAGAGAAAATATCACTTGACATTAATGTTAGATATTTGTAGGATATTTGTTTGGCATTGTTGTCAAAAGGAGAGAGTTTATCCATATTATCACAATCTTTAGAAAAAGAAGACATATTATCCATTATCAGATTACTCCAACAGGGAGAGATCATATCCATAGGGAGAGAGTTTGTATGAAGGAGTCAATACAAAGGAAGAGTTGCTGACAAGAGAGAAAAACATCAAATGTAAAGAACTGTCAAAGGAGAGATATTGACACAAGGAAAGGATGCAACACATCAGAACAAGAAAAACAGAGAGCTACAAGAATCAAATCTAAGCTAAAACAGAGCTTACCGGCGGTCAGACATTTTTATCGGCTATCAAAATAAATTGTTTGGTAGTTTGATGAATCTCAACAATTGTATTTCATATTGTATTAGAAATAGTATAGTATGATAATATAATTTTGTTGCCATCAATGTCAAAGGGAGAGATTGATGACATGTAACTGATTAAATGTTTGATAATATTAAGTTGAAGATAATGCAAGGCATTAAATCAGTTAATGACTTATATTGTCATTGATGTCAACTTGATATCATCTGTACGGTCATGTATAAAATGCCAAAGACTTCATAAAATCAGTGGAACAAAGGTTATGCTTTCAGCAATGCATAAAAGTCAAGTATTCACTAAGTGACAGATAACACTGACGGAGTTCACACCATCGGTAAAGGCAAAGAAGAAAAGTCACAATGATACCTGAAAAACATAAGACATTATTTCCCGATGAAGAAAAACCACAAGATGCCCAACGAGATGAAAGTAGAATTTCCTGATGGACAGATATCCCAAAGCTAACTAGAGTCACACAGACAGAACTAACAATTGTAACCGATGACAAACTGAAGAGTTGACCGACGGAATAGAGAGTTTAGAAAATGACAAAATGTCTAGCTGCAAAGAGCTAAAGATAGACTTAATTGGTTGTTTTCTTTGTTTTATTTAAAGAAAATTTTCACAGTTGGCATAAAGATAACTATGAGATAAATCAGGAGTTATGCTTTAAATCAAATTGGCTGGATTGTTTTTCATGCCAAGAATCAAGAATCAAGAATCAAGAAATGGTGAATATCATGTCTATATAAGAGACAAGCTTAATTCATTTTTGTATGCATGGGGAAGGGGAGTGAATAGTAAGAGGATGCTGAAGAGAAATTGATGAAGAAGAACTTCATACAATCTTGATCAATCAAGCTGAAGTAGAGCTAAGGAATTCTGCAGACACCGACAAACATTGAACACAACATCACAGAAAAGAAAGTATGGAGCACAAAAGAATTGAATTGATACATTAATGAGAAAGGTAATGTACTTAAATAGATCTAAAAGTCTGTACTTCAAGTTGCATTAGAAACAGGTCATTTTGTTTCAGTTTAACCATTGAAGCATCAAGTCTCTTAACAGAGCAGGACTTAACAGTCTTCTATATATTGATGTACATCCCAAGTATTAGAGCCTATGTACTTAGAAGGAAGGTTTCAAGACCTAAGTCAAAGATCACAAGATGAACAGACGAGATGTGCCCAAGTTGAACAAAGATAATTTTGCTTCATGGCAAAGCAAGATAAGACTCCACTTATCAGGTATTGGTAATGATGTTACTCAATTCCTTGAAACTAAATATGTGTTGCCCACAGGAGCACCAACAGTTGAACAAATGAGAGAGAAGCATGAACATAATTACATTTTGATAGAGCTTTCTTCCTCACTCTCTGGTGCTGAATTTCAAGATGTCAAAGAATGAAAAACTACAAAGCAGATGTGGGACAAATTAAAACTTGTACATGGTGGTCACAAAAATGTTTTGAGAGCCAAGGTAGAAATCCTTAGAGGAAACTTTGATGATCTCAAAATGAAAGAAGTACAAAAGATCACTCAGTACACCACAAGAATTAAAAAGGTAGTCAATGCTATCCGAGGAGTTGGAGGTGTAATGGAAGAAGATACAGTGGTAAGTAAAATTCTAAGAACCTTACTGCCTACTTATGCTATTAGAGTATCTTCCATTCAAGAAATGAGAGCAGTAGAAAATAGAAATTTTACTCTAAACAATTTAATTGGAAGACTGATTTCATTTGAGATGAATAACTGCGATAATAGTGTCTTACCAAACATAGAGTCTGCATTCAAAACTTCTATCAGAATAAGTAAATCAAGTCACAAAAACACTATGAGAAAAGATAGTGATAGTGAAAGTGAAGAAGATGATCTTGATGAAATAGAAGTACTTATGGAAAGAAGAATACATAGAGGCAAAGGTAAATACAAAGGTAAATTACCACTTGTTTGTTTTAATTGCAAAGAGATTGGATATTTTGCTGCAAGATGTACTATCAGAAGAAAATTTGATAGAACTAATGACAGATCTTTTGAGAAGAAGTCTGACAGAGGTGATTATAGAAGCTACCGACACTCAGAAAGAAGAGATACCTGAGACTATAAGGACAAAGGAATGAAGGTCAACTACCTAGCAAAATGTAAGGATGATGATACTGACACCGAATCGGATTAAGACATTGAGATGGTGTTTGTGGTTGTAAAGGATGATTCAGATGATGATGATGAAGAAAGGTATGTAGAAACAACTCTCATATCAAAAATTAGCAAAAATGATGTTTGGATCATAGATAGTGGTTGCACTTGTCATATGACTAGTGATAAGAAAAAGTTTGAGACTTTTGAATACTACAAGGGTGGATCAGTAAGAATGGAAAATGACACACCTTGTCCAGTTGAAGGTAGAGGAACAATAATGTTTAATAACAAGATAAAATGTGAGAATTATTATTGGGTAAATGGCTTGAATTATAATCTATTGAGTGTTTCTCAGTTGAATAATTTAGGTCACAAAGTAGAATTTGAAAACAAAAAGGCAAAGATCTTCAACAAATCTAGAAATATGATGGGTACCGGTGAGCAGACAAAAGGTAACTTATTCTATCTAAATGATACTAACTCCACTTTTTTGATTGCTACAAATGAATACATATGGTTATGGCACAAAATACTGTGTCATGTGAACTTTAAAAACATGATGAAAATTATCAAAAAGAGAAATGTCAAAGGCTTACCGACAATGACCAAGCCCGAC
>MU225256.1:5263550-5293836 GCA_018584345.1 Thuja plicata | reverse complement strand
TTATGGAGATAGATACTTTATTCTCTTTGTTGATGATTACTCTAGAATGATGACAGTTATGTTTCTAAAAGATAAATCTGAAGCATTCAAGATGTTTAAATGGTATAAGGCCATGGTAGAAAAAAAGGTGGAAAGGATCTAAAATGTTTGAGATCAGATAGAGGAGGTGAGTTTATATCAAATGAATTCACTAATTTCTGTAATGAGCATGGTATAAAAAGATAGGTTTCTGCACCAAGAACACCACAGCAAAATGGGATTGCTGAGAGAAGGAACAGAACAATAGTTGATTGTGCTAGAACACTGATGATAGAGAAAGGCATCACCCAAATATTCTAGAGGGAAGCTATCACTACTGTTGTTTACACACTGAACATAGTACAATTGAAGAAAGACACCAAGAAGACACCTTATGAGCTATGGTATGGATATACACCCAATGTGAGTTATTTAAAAAAAATTGGCAGTCAATGTTATATCTTAAAAGATGATAGAAATGGAAAAATTGACTCCAAGAGTGATGAAGTAATTTTTATAGGGTATTCTATCGAGAGCAAGGCTTACAAATGTCTAAACAAAGCCTTTAACAAAATTATTGAAAGTGAACATGTAAAGATAGATGAATTTGCAAAGAATAATGAACAAGAAAGCACTAAAGAACCAGAGGACTATAATAAGTTCACTTACAATGAGGAACCTAACACTCTACCCTACCAAAACTGTAGAGCCCCTAAGCTACAAATCATTTCTCCTGTGCATCATGCTGCAAATACCGACGGTCAAGATAATGATCAAGATAATGTGCAAGGTGAGGAAGACCAGGATGAAGATCAAAATAATCATCAAGATGATAGACAAAGAACTGTACCTATACTTACAAGATATGTATGAAGGAACCATCCAGAGGTCCAGATCATAGGAGATAAGAAAGCTGGTACAAGAACAAGAAGTAAGTCTTTAAACTCAAATTGTTTAATTTGTGAGTTTGAACCAAACTCTGTCAATGTTGCACTAGATAATGAGGAATGGATAAGTGCTATGAATGATGATACCTTTGCACCCATTGCTAGGCTAGAAGGAGTAAGAATATTACTTGCTTATGCTTTATTCAAAGGATTCAAGGTATACCAAATGGATTTCAAGTCAACATTCCTAAATGGAATACTTCAAGAAGAAGTATACATTGAACAACCAGAAGGGTTTGTTGATCCAGACAAGAGGGACATGGTATGTAGACTTTACAAAGCCTTGTATGGATTGAAACAAGCTCCAAGAGCCTGGTATGAATGAATTCATTCCTATCTAATAAGTATATGATTTGTAAGGACAAGTGAAAATAGTAATCTTTATTTGAAGGAAGATACTGATGCTAACACCTTGATTGCTAAACTATTTGTTGATGATGTCATATTTGGAGGCAATGATATGCTATGCAAATCATTTTCTAATGAGATGATCATAGAGTTTGAGATGTCTATGTTTGGAGAGATCAAGTTCTTTCTTGGTCTATAGATCATTCAACAAAGTGAAGGTATTTTCATTACACTGTCCAAATACATCAAAGAGGTCCTGAAAATATTAAAGATGGAAGATTCCAAACCATTTGGAACATCGATGGCTACTGGATGTAAGTTGACAAAAGAAGACAAGACAACAGAGATAAATCACACTTTGTACAGATCAATGATTGGAAAACTCATGTATGTTGTACACACTAGACCAGATATTGCACATGCAGTGGGAATTGTTGCTAGATTTTCTGCTAACCCCAGGGAATCACATATGACTATTGTAAAAATAATTCTAAGATATCTGAAGAATACTAAGGAATTTGGCTTGTGGTATAGAAGAGAAGGAAAATTTGAACTTAAGGTGTTTACTGATGCTGATTGGGCTAGAAATCTTGATGACCGGAAGAGCACAACTAGAGGAGCATTCTTTATGGGTGATAGAATTTTCACATGGATTAGCAAGAAATAGGGATGCATCTCACAGTCTACTACAAAAGCATAATATGTTGTTGTTGCTGCAAATTTCTCAAATATTGCATGGATCAAATAGTTGCTGGAAGGTGTTAGCTCTTTTTCTTGTAGAATCAATTATAATAGAAATAAATGCTACTCTCTAATACCCAATTTAGATTCTCACAGGGAAAAGGCTAATTAACAAGGATGAAATTCCTTCTACACTTTGGGCTCCACATACCCAGGTGGGTGCACCTTTGGCAAAGTATTATCTTTCAGTAATTTTAATAGTGGATTAAGGATTTGTGATCCTTCTTCTTTTTATGCCACCAGGCTTAGGAAGGCTAACCTATTGATTCACTCTTCAAGGAATCACTAAATTTAATTGTACTAAATACAATTAGCTAGACATGTATTTGAGATAACAAAATATAAAGATTGATTAAAATTGGATTGATGATAACAACCAGTTGTCAACATTTTGGCCAGTGCCTAATCATGGGTCATAGAGTCAGAACAAAATATACATATATCAAGGATAATTAATGGAAATAAAAATAGATCTCAGATGAAATGCCTTACAAACTATCCTCTCATCCTCACACCCCTGTATCAAATTCCTGCATAAACCCTAACCCTCTGCAATTATCTGCAAGATTTAAAATTCTCCTTGAAAGCAACTTACAGACAATGACATGGCTACCTTATAACCATTATACTCAAAATGCCTTACAAATTGAACATACAAGAACTAAGAGAAAATGCAAAAAGACATCATTGGTATCAAAATGGAGATTCCATTATATTTTATTAATGTAAGTTTGATATGAGTACATTCAAAAGACTTGAAACCAGCATTCAGACACAATTCAAAAGTCTGCCTTGTAGTTTTATTTTTACCATCCTCATTACAATATTACAACTTGCTACTTATAGACAGCCTTAGTCATCTTGGAGTCCTTTTGAAAAATAAGGATGCAACAAGCTACATATGACTAGGCTAGAGGACAAAATACAGTTTACAGATGAGACAAAATTTCGCGGATGGGATAACAAATCTTTGTTATAAGCCATGTAATATTTTGTCCTATGATCGCCTGAATGCTTGAAGTTTATATGATGTGGATGGGTCCTTATCATCTAGAATTTGTCCTCTTGCTGATGTAGAGCCCCCAATATCTGATTGGCTCAAACTGATCAGCATCTTTTGTGTTTGTTGTCACTCTTATATTTACTGTCTCATGCTACCGGGGTGACTACACCATACTTGCTAACCCATGTGGTGAACACCTCATCATTTGGCCAACTGAAACTGAGGACCTCATCCTTCTGGCTGTTGAATTCTTCCCAATCAACATTGGCTTTCTCAATTTTTGCCTCCCAAGATTCCAAAAATGCCTCATCTTTATTTAAAATGTCAATAGTTAACACAAACTAGCCAGTATTTCCCAATGAAACAATACTTTTTGTTCTGATGGTTAGTGTTTCATTCAATTGTCTTATCCATAGGGCTTCATTCTTTATGTTCCCATCCTCTTAAAACATGTTGGGAAACATGTCATATCTATCCCTGGAGAACTCTTCTCTCAAATTTTTTACCCTCCTGATGACCATGTCATTCTTGGTGTCTAAGTTAACCATCAATTTGAGACACTTGTGGGTGCTTGTCAGGATGATATCAATATTGTTCTACTCCTTTGAAAGAGAGTAAAAATATTTTACATGACCTGCCTTCCCCTTCCAGTTATCCACTATCATATCCCACTGTTCCTTTCCCTCGTCATGATTACTCAAGACGCTAGCAATCTTTTTTCCTATCAAATAGAGGTTAGAAAGGTTGACCTCACTAGCACACCTCTTGAGGTTGGAAAATATTTGGTCAGAACACTTTTTTTTCACCAATTCCTCAGCCTCTTTGTATGCAGGGGAGTCTTCAAGATCCCTTTTTCCCTCTTCTTCTAGCCTTGATCTTTCATTGATCAACCTATTTTTCTCAGCCTCTAGTTCTGCTCTTTTGGCATCAATGGCTTCTTGGGTAGTGGGACTCAAAGGTGCAGGGGATAGGGGATAGGTCACAAATGGACTAGAGGAAGAGGTTTGGTGAGATTCCTGAGCAATTACTGCCTAGGGAATTAATTGGATCTTTTTCTTACCCTCCAATACTGCTATTTTGTTATCCTTCAACAAGGATTTGACCTTTTCCTCATTGTAGGCTTTGAGTACAAATTCATATTTCTTATTCAATTTTTCATAAGCCTCATTTTCTTTCTTAGCTACCCTCAGGCTCAAACTAGTTGTTTGAACAACAAGATTCGCTGCTTCAATTCCTGAAGTGTCAGCAACCCTCTTCACAATTAGGCTTCATGTATCCTCAATCTCATCACCTTCCTTCATTCTCCTCTTGTCCCTTTTATTCAATGACCAAATTGCCAGGGCTGCATGGTCTTCACTAAAATGGGCACCAATTGATGTCCCATTAGTGCTCATAGGCTTCGCTTGCTTCCTGACAGTATTAAAAACCACCATATCTGCTAGATCCCATTGAGGTAGTATGAGAACTCCCTGCTTCTTAATCATTTCTCTACCCTCTTCAGGGGTGACCTTATCAAATTTGGATACCATTTCCTACTTGACTTCTTTCTCTATATCTTCCTTAGCATAATTGGGCTAGGCTTCTTGTATCTTTTGGCACTTATGATTGAATTCATCAATATGGCATCTCCATAAAAATTGAATGAATGCACTAGTTTTAATGAAATTTTCATCTAACAAGAATTCATCACTTGCCTGCTTGGTTATAGGATCTAATTCCTTACCAGTAAATGCTGCCACTGTGAGGTCAACTGTTGTATGTTTAGGTGCCTTTGGCATCCCTTCTTGTAGCTCCAAAGTAGTGACAACAACTTCACCAGCATTCCTCAACTGTACCAATTGCTTAGCAATGGTTTGGTCATCATATTGCATGTGGGATTGGGAAGGAGAGTACAATTCACCCTCTTGTTCTTTTACTTCCACCCTTTGCCTTTTGGGAGAGGGCACTTCTTGAATATTAACACTTGTCCTCTTTACTTTATGCTAAGGAGTTTTGTCAGCTTTAGGTGCTATAGTAGTGTATCCTCTCCTTTTATATACTACATAATCCCCTAGTGGGACTATTCTTCCCTGTGGAAATTTTTTCAAGACAACAAGAGCCTTCTCTGGTTCATTTTCCATTAACCTCTGCTTCTTCTTATTTAGGGTCTATATGATCCCCTCAAATAAATTCATTAGGGATTCAATCTTATAATACCCTGGGAAAAATTCCTTTAAAGGATCATAACACTTGTCAAAATTGCGTACAAAGTCCAAAGACTTCTTGTACGCCATCCATTTCTCCTTCCTGACCTTCTGGACACCAAGGTCAAAAATGTTTCTAATGATATCCTCAGGGTAGTTGAACTGATGTTCTAATGCCAAGCACTTAGTCATTTTCCTAAACATACCCATGATAAAGTCTTCATTATCTGCACACCTAGATACATACGTGGCTAGATGATAAGGCTCAAAATACTTATCAAACTGTATCCACCCACCTTTTGTTATGATGAAATGATGGGCTCTGGTGAGGGTAGGAAAAATTCTTCCCTTCATCTTTCTAGTCAGGGCTTCTTCCTATAGCCCACCCAATTGCCTTATGATCTTTGCTATTCCAATCTTGAGAGGGATTCTATAGGGTAGCACATAATGGGTTCCCCTAAATCCATAAACCCTAATCACTGTAGAAAAAGGGTACTAAATTAAATCTCCCCAATTGTGAACAATTTTCAATTCTGGGGCATATTTCATAGGCCTCAAAAGCCTCATCATCTCAGTGTGGACCCTAGCATTTTGATTTCATAGCAGTGACTTGAGTCTAGTTGCAAAAACCCTATCAAAATAAACATAACTAACATTTTTCCTATCCCATGATAAATCAGCACTCCACATCTGAACAGGCAATTCTTCATCACCCTGGGACTTAGTCAATTCCATTTATTCCTCAAAGAAGTATGCATTGTTGAACAAGAACATATGCATCATGAGGGAATACCATCCCATTGGTTTAAGTATGTTGCTGTCCTGAATTCCTGCCAAACCCTCATGCATTTCCTGGGAAATATAAGATGCAAAATCAAATACTACTGAGAGATGGGGATGCAGAATCTGAACAACCATTAGCATTATATGGATAGGCATTGTTACATCTTCATCTACCCCCAAAACTTGGCATAGAGCACTGTACATTTTTCTGGCCTTGCCATTAAAGAGATCCAACTTGAAAGTTTCTGGGGTCCTAGGCCCTACTACAACCAAGTCCCCTATTTTATTAAAGTATCCCTTCAATGCCTCATCCTTCTAATACTCCCTCTGAGTCTGGTATACTTCTTTAAAGTACTCAAAATCAATATCATCCATATGTACTGAGGTGTCAGTCAGCTTGAAGATTCTTCTGATTTCATCAGCTGATACATCTAATAGCACATTTCCCTGGGTATCCCTAACAACCCTAGCCACCTTGTCATAAGTGTTTGCAATCAAAGTGAACAAATCCATGTCCATAAACACACCAAGTGCTATCTATTTTCCTACGTCTAACTCCCAAATATTACAGTCTGGGATAGGGGCATTCCTTTGGCTATAGGCTGTTCTAAACAGAGTAAGACCATCAAAACTGGTCTTGACATCTTTTTCCCATCTACTAGAATCATATAACCCATCTCCAATTTTGAAATGGGGATGTGGTGGAACTATCCTTTTAATTTGAGTGGCATCTCTTGTGGATAATGGCAGTTGCTATAACAAATCTTCCCTAACATTTCTCTTTTGATAATCAACTTCTCCATAAATCTCAATTCTAGGGGCCATTCTGAATCTAGGGCTTTTTCAATATTGAATTTAAATTCTGAGACAAAAGTTCTAAAAACCCTTCTAAACTGCAAATCTCACTAATCAACCTAAATGTTGGTGAATCATAAAATCTTACCTGTTATGCACAGTAGTCACATGAAGCTAATTATCTCTGCAATCCCATTTTTTCTTTAATGACTTTGATGAATTATTGTGACTGCAAGTCAACTTAATCAATTTTACGGCTTCAATAAAATCAGTCTTTCAAATTGAATTCGAATGGAGTGGCCACACATTCTGTAATTAATTTACAAGCTTCAATTTCCTGACTTAATGACTCTCTACAACATATTTTAACAACTTTGAATTTGAGCCGTAGATTCTGGACATCATTTTCTACATCTGACGGCTATCTTATTTTCCTGAAAATAACTGTTTACCCAGAACACATGTCAACACCGCTTAATCTCTTACTCACTAGATGTCGAGAACTTTTCTTTTAAGCGATTAAGTTGACCGTTAGATGTAAAACAACTTAACTGCCCTTTAAAATCTTTTTAGCTCTGAGTATACAGGTCCATTAGCTGCCAGGTGTCATCACCGCTTAATGGCTTGTCTGATACATGTCATGCATCTTGGGAATAAGCCATTAAGCCCACCGTTAGATATTTCTGAGCTTTAGCAACCTTTGTGCTGTCTACGACCGGACCCACATTATTTCCTAGACATGTGTCGCTACTGCTTAATGGCTTACTCATTAGATTCTGCGCACTTTGCCTTTAAGCGATTAAGCAAGCTGTCAGATTTTTTCACACTTGCCCACTGTTTAACTTAGAACCTTTATGACTTTTTGGCCCCACCAAGGAAATGCGTCACCACCACTTAATGGCTTACTCACTAGATTTCATTTACTTTTTGACTAAGCCATTAAGCGGGCCGTTCAATCAAAACCAACTTGCTCACAACATAAGATAATGACGTAAAAGCGACTTTTTTAGTGGCATCACTTAGGGTAACTTTTTCAGTGACATGACTTGAGGTAACTTAAGTGACCAAAAAACTAACATGAAAATAGACCTCGCCAAGAAACTTAGGGTTTTTTAGACATTTTTCACCACTTTTAACAAGGTTAAGGGTAAGAACAAACTTTGTAGAGGCATAAGAGTAATTTTAACCCTGATTTCAAATCCTCAAACATCATGAATGACAAGGTACCCTAAGAAAATTACAAGGCACATTTCAAACAGGAAATAGCACCAACAGATGGTATGCATATGAAGATCTTAGAACCAGTGACTATCTATTGTGATAACACCAGTGCAATAAACATTTCCAAGAATCTAGTCATGCATGAAAAAAATAAACACATTGCCATCAAGTATCATTACTTAAGAGAAAAAGTTTAAGAAAAAGAGGTGATACTTGAGTATGTGCAATCAAAAGAGCACTTACCTGATATCTTCACCAAGCCACTGCCCAAGGATACGTTTGAGTACTTGAGAAAGAGACTAGGGGTCAAACCCTTGTCTACCAGTCAGTAAAATGATTGAAGGCGGCATCAGCCTACATATTCAAAGAATATCATTCATGTTGATGCAAGCAAAAAGGATGAACTTCAAAACTACATCTATATACAACATGTATATATCATAACCGAGCACTAGAACATATTGATGTACTGCTGATGGATAAGGGAAATTCAAGGAATATATTATGGATGGAGAGAAAATATCACTTCACATTAATGTCAGATATCTCTAAGATATTTTTTTGGCATTGTTGTCAAAGGGAGAGAGTTTATCCATATTATCACAATCTTCATAAAAAGAAGACGGATTATCCATTATCAGATTACTCCAACAGGGAGAGATCATATCCATAGGGAGAGAGTTTGTATGAAGGAGTTAATACAAAGGAAGAGTTGCTGACAAGAGATAAAGATATCAAATGTAAAGAATAGTCAAAGGAGAGATATTGACACAAGAAAATGGTGCAACACATCAGAACAATAAACACAGAGAGCTGCAAGAACCAAATCTAAGCTAAAACAGAGCTTACCGATGGTCAAACATTTTTATCGGCTATCAAAAAAAAATTGTTTGGTAGTTTGATGAATCTTAACAATTGTATTTCATATTGTATTAGAAATAGTATATTATGATAATATAATTTTTTTGCCATCAATTCCAAAGGGAGAGATTGATGACATGTAACTGATTAAATGTTTGATAATGTTAAGTTGAAGATAATGCAAGGCATTAAATCAGTTAATGACTTATATTGTCATTGATGTCAAATTGATATCATCTATACAGTCATGCATAAAATGCCAAATACTTCAGAGAATCAATGGAACAAAGGTTATGCTTTTAGCAATGCATAAAATTCAAGTATTCACTATGTGACAGATAACACCAACGGAGTGCACACCATCGGTACAGGAAAAGACAAAAAGTCATGGTGATACCCGACGAGCAGAAGACATCATTTCTCGATGAAGAAAAACCACAGGATGTCCGATGAGATGAAAGTAGAATTTCCCGATAGACGGAGATCCCAAAGCTAACTAGAGTCACACCGACAAAACTGATAATTGCAACCAATGACTAACTGAAGAGTTGACCGACAAAATAGAGAGTTCAGAAAATGACAAAATGTCTAGCTGGAAAGAGCTAAAGATAGATTTAACTGGTTGTTTTCTTTGTTTTATTTGACCAGATTTAAGTGATTGATTTAAAGATGATTTGTACAGTTGGCATAAAGGTAACTACAAGATAAATCAGGAGTTATGCTTTAAATCACATTGGCTAGATTTTTTTTCATGCCAAGAATCAAGAATCAAGAAATGGTAAATATCATGTCTATATAAGAGACAAGCTTAATTCATTTATGGATGCATGGGCAAGGGGAGTGAATAGAAAGAGGATGCTAAAGAGAAACTGATGAAGAAGAAATTCATACAGTCCTGATCAATCAAGCTGAAGTAGAGCTAAAGAATTCTGCAGACACCGACAAACATTGAACACAACATCACAGAGCAGAAAGTATGGAGCACAAAAAAATTGAATTGATACATTGATTAGAGAGGTAATGTAATTAAATAGATCTAAAAATGTACAATTCAAGTTTCATTAGAAACAGGTCATTTTGTTTCAATTTAACCATTCAAGCATCAAGTCTCTTAAAAGAGTAGGACTTAATAGTGTTCTATATATTCAGGTACATCCCAAGGAGTGCCAAAAAGGTTGATTCATGAAAGTAGCAATGGATATGCCCGATGCCTATTGACATTCTAAGAGAGAGGTTGATTCAAGGATGGTAGCACTAGATGCCTAATACTAAGTGACAACCTATATGTGTAAAATCCTCTAACAAGGTCACACCTAATAGTGTGTTTGTAACCTTTAACATGGTTGGCTCTTAATAGGGATCACTTCAGAAGAGTAAAAATTTGGGGTACCAGTCCTAGTGGTTTTTTTCCCTTAACAAAGTTTCCATGTTAAAAATTTATCTGTTATGTGTGTATGATTCATTTCTTTATTGTTCTATATATGACATAGTTAACACTATATTTATCGATATACTTTGCATATTTACTGTATTTCGGTAAATAGTTATACTACTTATCGATAATCAAGAAGAATACATACATACAAGGTAAACCGACGGACAGATAATCATTATAAGTATCTCATGGCATGCATCTTGTATGAACATAATAATCTAAGGTTTATTTGATTGGTGATTAAAAAAATGATAATTATTAGGCCACTGATTCACCCCCCCCCCCCTCAGTTATTACTACCAATTGGTATCAGAGCATGTGTGCTTAGAAGGAAGGTTTCAATACCTAAGTCAANTTCCCCCCCCCCCCCCTCAGTTATTACTACCAATTGGTATCAGAGCATGTGTGCTTAGAAGGAAGGTTTCAATACCTAAGTCAAAGATCACAAGATGAACAAACGAGATGTGCCATGTTGAACAAAGATAATTTTGCTTCATGGAAAAGTAGGATAAGACTCCAATTATCAAGTATTGGTAGTGATGTTACTCAATTCCTTGAAACTAAATATGTGTTTCCCATAGGAGCACCAACAGTTGAACAAATGAGAGAGAAGCATGAACATAATGGCATGATGATAGAGCTTGCTTCCTCACTCTCCAATGCTGAATTTCAAGATGTCAAAGAATGCAAAACTACAAAGCAGATGTTGGACAAATTAAAACTTGTACATGGTGGTGACAAAAATGTTTTGAGAGCCAAGGCAGAAATCCTTAGAGGAAACTTTGATGATCTCAAAATGAAAGAAGGAGAAGACATCATTCAGTACAGCACAAGAATTAAAGAGGTAGTCAATGCTATCCGAGGAGTTGGAGGTGTACTAGAAGAAGATACAGTGGTAAGTAAAATTCTAAGAACCTTACTACCTACTTATGCTATTAGAGTATCTACCATTCAAGAAATGAGAGCATTAGCAAATAGCAACGTTACTCTAGACAGTTTAATTGGAAGACTGATTTCGTTTGAGATGAATAACTGCGATAATATTGTCTTACCAAACATAGAGTCTGCATTCAAAAATTCTATGAGAATAAGTAAATCAAGTCACAAAAACACTATGAGAAAAGATAGTGATAGTGAAAGTGAAGAAGATGATCTTGATGAAATAGAAGCACTTATGGCTAGAAGAATATAGAGAGGCAAAGGTAAATATAAAGGAAAATTACCACTTGTTTGTTTTAATTTCAAAGAGATTGGACATTTTGTTGCAAGATGTACTAACAGAAGAAAAGTTGATAGAAGTAATGACAGATCTTTTGATAAGAAGTCTGACAGAGGTGATTACAGAAGCTTCTGACAATCAGAAAGAAGAGATACCCGAGACTATAAGGACAAAGGAAAGAAGGTCAGCTACCTAGCAAAATGCAAGGATGATGATACTGACACCAAATCTGATTAAGACATGGAGATGGTGTTTGTGGCTGTAAAGGATGATTCAGATGATGATGGTGAAGAAAGGTACGTAGAAACAACTCTCATATCAAAAATTAGCAAAAAGAATGTTTGGATCGTAGATATTCGCTACACTTGTCATATGACCGGTGATAAGTAAAATTTTGAGACTTTTGAATACTACAAGGGTGGATTAGTAAGAATTGGAAATGACACACCTTGTCCAGTTGAAGGTAGAGGAACAATAATGTTGAATAACAAGATAAAATGTGAGAATTCTTATTGGGTAAATGGCTTGAATTTTAATCTATTCAGTGTTTCTCAGTTGAATAATTCAGGTCACAAAGTAGCATTTGAAAACAAAAAGGAAAATATCTTCAACAAATCTTGAAATCTTATTGGTATCGGTGAGCAGACAAAAGGTAACTTATTCTATCTAAATGATACTGACTCCACTTGTTTGATTGCTACAAATGAATATATATGGTTATGGCACAAAAACTGTGTCATGTAAACTTTGACAACATGATGAAAATTAGCAAAAAGAGAAATGTCAAAGGCTTATCGACAATGACCAAGCCTGACAATGTCATGTGTAAAAACTGTCAAAAAGGTAAAATGAAAAAGTCTATTTTCAAAAGAAAAACCCATACATATGATCCAATTTTAGAATTATTCCATGCTGATTTATGTGGACCCATGAGCACAAAGAGTTATTATGGAGATAGATATTGTATTCTCTTTGTTGATGATTACTCTAGAATGATGACAGTTGAGTTTCTAAAAGATAAATCTGAAGAATTCAAGATGTTTAAATGGTATAAGGCCATGCTAGAAAAACAAAGTGGTAAGGATCTAAAATGTTTGAGATCAGATAGAGTTGGTGATTTTATATCAGATGAATTCACTAATTTTTGTAATGAGCATGGTATAAAAAGATAGGTTTCTGCACCAAGAGGACCACAGCAAAATAGGATTGCTGAGGGAAGGAATAGATCAATAGTTGATTGTGCTATAACATTGATGATAGAGAAAGGCATCACCCAAATCTTCTAAAGGGAAGTTGTCAGTATTGTTGTTTACACGCTGAACATAGTACAATTGAAGAAAGACATCAAGAAGACACCTTATGAGCTATGGTATGGATATACACCCAATGTAAGTTATTTCAAAAAATTTGGCAGTCAATGTTATATCTTAAAAGATGGTAGAAATGGAAAAATTGACTCCAAGAGTGATGAAGGAATTTTTCTAGGGTATTCTACCAAGAGCAAGGCTTACAAATGTCTAAAGAAATACTCTAACAAAATTATTGAAAGTGCAAATGTAAAGATAGATGAATTTGCAGAGAAGAATGAACAAGAAAGCACTAAAGAACCAGAGGACTATAATAAGTTCACTTACAATGAGGAACCTAACACTATACCCTACCAACAATATAGAACCCCTGAGCTAAAAATCATTTCTCCCAAGAACCAGGCTGCAAATACCGACGGTCAAGATAATGATCAAGATAATGTTCAAGGTGATGAAGAACATAATGAAGATCAAAATAATGATCAATCTGATAGACAAAGATCTATACCTGTACTTGCAAGATATTTATGAAAGAACAATCAATAGGTCCAGATCATAGGAGATAAAAAAAAGTTGGTACAAGAAAAAGAAGTAAGTCTTTAAACTCAAATTGTTTAATTTGTGAGTTTGAACCAAACTCTGTCAATGCTGCACTAGATAATGAGGAATGGATAAGTGCTATGAATGAAGAGATTGATCAGATTGAGAAGAACAAAAGATGGTCACTTGTGCCAAGACCAAATGACAAGAATGTCATCGATACAAAATGGATATTCAGGAATAAGCTGAATGAGAATGGAGAAGTCACAAGGAACAAAGCAAGGCTAGTATGCAAAGGGTATGCACAAGACAAAGGTATAGACTATGGAGAAACCTTTGCACCCATTGCTAGGCTAGAAGGAGTAATAATATCACTTGCTTATGCTTTATTCAAAGGATTCAAGGTATACCAAATGGATGTCAAGTCAGCATTCCAAATTGGAATACTTGAAGAAGAAGTATACATTGAACAACCAGAAGGGTTTGTTGATCCAGACAAGAGGGACATGGTATGTAGACTTCACAAAGCCTTGTATGGATTAAAACAAGCTCCAAGAGCCTGGTATGAATGAATTCATTCCTATCTAATAAGTATTGGATTTGTAAGGACTAGTGAAAATAGTATTCTTTATTTGAAGGAAGATACTGATGCTACCACCTTGATTGCTGAAATATTTGTTGATGACATCATATTTGGAGGTAATGATATGCTATGCAAATCATTTGCTAATGAGATGAGCACAGAGTTTGAGATGTCTATGTTTGGAGAGATCAAGTTCTTTCTTGGTCTATAGATCATTCAACAAAGTGAAGGTATTTTCATTACACAGTCCAAATACATCAAAGAGGTCCTGAAAATATTCAAGATGGAAGATTGCAAACCATTTGGAACACTGATGGCTACTGGATATAAGTTGAAAAAAGAATACAAGACAATAGAGGTAAATCAGACTTTAAACAGCTCAATGATTGGCAAACTCATGTATGTTGTACACACTAGACCAGATATTGCACATGTAGTGGGAATTGTTGCTAGATTTTCTGCTAACCCTAGGGAATCACATATGACTGTTGTATAAATAATTCTAAGATATCTGAAGAATACTGAGGATTTCAGCTTGTGGTGTAGAAGGGAAGGCAAATTTAAACTTAAGGTGTTTACCGATGCTGATTGGGCTGGAAATCTTAATGACCAGAAGAGCACAACTAGAGGAGCATTCTTTATGGGTGACAAACTTGTCACATAGATTAGCAAGAAGCAAGGATGCATCTCACAGTCTACTGCAGAAGTAGAATATGTTGCTGCTGCTGCAAATTGTTCAAATATTGTATGGCTCAAACAGTTGCTAGAAGGTATGCATATGAAGATCTTAGAAGTACTGACTATCTATTGTGATAACACCAGTGCAATAAATATTTCCAAGAATCCAGTCATGCATGCAAAAACTAAACACATTGCCATCAAGTATCATTACTTAAGAGAACAAGTTCAAGAAAAATAGGTGATACTTGAGTATGTGCAATCAAAAGAGAAATTACCTGATATCTTCACCAAGTCAATGCCCATGAATATGTTTGAGTACTTGAGAAAGAGACTAGGGGTCAAACCCTTGTCTACCAGTCAGTAAAATGATTGAAGGTGGCATTAGCCTACATATTCTCAGAATATCATTCATGTTGATGCAAGAAAAAAGGATGAGCTTCAAAACTACATCTATATACAACAGGTATATATCAGAACTAAGCACTAGAACATATTGATGTACTGCTAACGGATAAGGGAAATTCAAGGAATATATTATGGAAGGAGAGAAAATATCACTTGACATTAATGTCAGATATTTTTAGGATATTTGTTTGGAATTGTTGTCAAAGGGAGAGAGTTTATCCATATTATCACAATCTTTAGAAAAAGAAGACATATTATCCATTATCAGATTACTCCAACAGGGAGAGATCATATCCATAGGGAGAGAGTTTGTATGAAGGAGTCAATACAAAGGAAGAGTTGTTGACAAGAGAGAAAGACATCAAATGTAAAGAACAGTCAAAGGAGAGATATTGACACAAGAAAGGATGCAACACATCAGAACAAGAAACACAAAGAGCTGAGAGAATCAAATCTAATCTAAAATAGAGCTTACCGATGGTCACACATTTTTATCGGCTATCAAAGAAAATTGTTTGGTATTTTGATGAATCTCAACAATTTTATTTCATATTGTATTAGAAATAGTATAGTATTTTAATATAATTTTGTTTCCATCAATGCCAAAGGGAGAGATTGATGACATGTAACTGATTAAATATTTGATAATGTTAAGTTGAAGATAATACAAGACATTAAATTAGTTAACGACTTATATTTTCATTGATGTCAACTTGATATCATCTGTACGGTAATTTACAAAATGCCAATGACTTCGGAGAATCAATGGAACAAAGGTTATGCTTCTAGAAATGCATAAAAGTCAAGTATTCTCTAAGTGACAGATAACACAGATAGAGTGTACACCATCAGTAAAGGCAAAGAAGAAAAGTCGCAGTGATACCCGATGAGCAGAAGACATCGTTACCCGATAAAGAAAAACCATGTGATGCCCAACAAGATGAAAGTGGAATTGCCCGATGCACGGAGATCCCAAAGCTAACTAAAGTCACACCGATGGAACTAATAGTTCTAACCGATGACTAACTGAAGAGTTGAATGACGAAATAGAGAGTTCAGAAAATGACAAAATGTCTAGCTAGAAAGAGCTAAACATAGACTTAACTGGTTATTTTCTTTGTTTTTTTCAACCAGAGTAAAGTGATTGATTTAAAGAAGATTTGTACAATTGGCATAAAGATTACTACAAGATAAATCTGCATTTATGCTTTAAATCAAATTGGCTATATTTTTTTTCACGCCAAGAATCAAGAATCAAGAAATGGTGAATATCATGTCTATGTAAGAGACAAGCTTAATTCATTTCCATATGCATGGGGAACGGGAGTGAATAGAAAGAGAATGCTAAAGAGAAACCAATGAAGAAGAAATTCATACAGTCCTTATCAATCAAGCTAAAGTAGAGCTAAGGAATTCTATAGACACTGACAAACATTGAACACAGCATCACAGAGCAAAAAGTATGGAGCACAAAATAATTGAAATGATACATTGATCAGAGAGGTAATGTACTTAAATAGATCCGAAAATCTGCAATTCAAGTTGCATTAGAAATAGGTCATTTTGTTTCATTTTAACCATTGAAGCATCAAGTCTCTTAACAGAGTAGGACTTAATAGTCTTCTATATATTCAGGTACATCCCAAGGAGTGCCAAAAAGGTTGATTTATGAAATTAGTAATGGATATGCCTAATGCCTATTGACAGTCTAAGACAAAGGCTAATTTAAGGATGGTAACATTAGATGCCCGATACTAAGTGACAACCTATACGTGTAAAATCCTTTAACAAGATCACACTTAATAGTGTGTTTGTAACCTTTAACAGGGTTGGCTCTTAATAGGGCTCACTTCAGAAGAGTGAAAATTTGGGGTACCGATTCTAGTGGTTTTTTTTCCTTAACAGGGTTTCCATGTTAAAAATTCATGTGTTATGTGTGTATGATTCATTTCTTTATTGTGCTATATCTGACATAGTTAACATTGGATTTATCGGTATACTCTACATATTTACTGTATTTCGGTAAATAGTTATACGGCTTATCGGTAATCAAGAAGAATAAGGACATACAAGGTAAACTGGCAGACATATAATCATTATAAGCATCTCATGGCATGCATCTTGTATGAACATAATAATGTAAGGTTTATTTGATTGGTGGTTAGAAAAAGGATAATTTTTAGGCCACCAATTCACCCCCANCCAATTCCCCCCCCCCCCCCCCCCCCCCTCAGTTATTACTAGCAATTGGTATCAGAGAATGTGTGCTTAGAAGGAAGGTTTCAAGACCTAAGTCAAAGATCACAAGATGAACAGACGAGATGTGCCCAAGTTGAACAAAGATAATTTTTCTTAATGGAAAAGCAGGATAAGACTCCAATTATTAGGTATTGGTAATGATGTTACTCAATTCCTTGAAACTAAATATGTGTTTCCCACAGGAGCACCAACAGTTGAAAAAATGAGAGAGAAGCATGAACATAATGGCATGATGATAGAGCTTGCTTTCTCACTCTCCGATGCTGAATTTCAAGATGTCAAAGAATGCAAAACTACAAAGCAGATGTGTGACAAATTAAAACTTGTACATGGTGGTGACAAAAATGTTTTGAGAGCCAAGGCAGAAATCCTTAGAGGAAACTTTGATGATCTCAAAATGAAAGAAGGAGAAAACATCACTCAGTACAACATAAGAATTAAAGAGGTAGTCAATGTTATCCAAGGAGTTGGAGGTGTACAGGAAGAAGATACAGTGGTAAGTAAAATTCTAAGAACCTTACTGCCTACTTATGCTATTAGAGTATCTGCCATTCAAGAAGTGAGACCAGTAGAAAATAGAAATGTTACTCTAGAAAGTTTAATTGGAAGACTGATTTCATTTGAGATGAATAACTGCGATAATAGCGTCTTACCAAACATAGAGTCTGCATTCAAAACTTCTATGAGAATAAGTAAATTAAGTCACAAAAACACTATGAGAAAAGATAGTGATACTGAAAGTGAAGAAGATGATCTTGATGAAATAGAAGCACTTATTGCTAGAAGAATACAGAGGCAAAGGTAAATACAAAGGTAAATTACCACTTGTTTGTTTTAATTGCAAAGAGATTGGACATTTTGTTGCAAGATGTACTAACAGAAGAAAAGATGTTAGAAGTAATGAAAGATCTTTTGAGAAGAAGTCTGACAGAGGTGATTACAAAAGTTACCGACAATCAGAAAGAAGAGATACCCAACACTATAAGGAAAAAGGAAAGAAGGTCAGCTACCTAGCAAAATGCAAGGATGATGATACTAACACCGAATCTGATTAAGACATGGAGATGGTGTTTGTGGATGTAAAGGATGATTCAGATGATGATGATGAAGAAATGTATGTAGAAACAACTCTCATATCTAAAATTAGCAAAAATGATGTTATAATCATAGATAGTGGTTGCGCGCGTCATATGATCAATGATAAGCAAAAGTTTGAGACTTTTGAATACTACAAGGGTGGATCAGTAAGAATGGGACACGACACACCTTGTCCAGTTGTAGGTAGAGGAACAATAATGTTGAATAACCAGATAAAATGTGAGAATGCTTATTGGATAAATTACTTGAATTATAATCTATTGAGTGTTTCTCAGTTGAATAATTCAGGTCACAAAGAATCATTTGAAAACAAAAAGGCAAAGATCTTCAACAAATCTGTAAATCTGATTGGTACCGGTGAGCAGACAAAAGGTAACTTATTCTATCTAAATGATACTAACTCCACTTGTTTGATTGCTACAAATGAATACATATGCTTATGGCACAAAAGACTGTGTCATGTGAACTTTGACAACATGATGAAAATTAGAAAAAAGAGAAATGTCAAAGGCTTATGAACAATGACCAAGCCCGACAACATCATGTGTAAAAACTAACAAAAAGGTAAAATGACAAAGTCTATTTTCAAAAGCAAAACCCATACATCTGATGAAATTCTAGAATTAGTCCATACTGATTTATGTGGACCCATGAGGACAAAGAGTTATTATGAAGATAGATACTTTATTCTCTTTGTTGATGATTACTCTAGAATGATAATAGTTATGTTTCTAAAAGATAAATCTGAAGCATTCAAGATGTTTAAATGGTATAAGGCCATGGTAGAAATACAAAGTAGTAAGGATCTAAAATGTTTGAGATCAGATAGAGGAGGTTAGTTTATATCAGATGAATTCACTAATTTCTGTAATGAGCATGATATAAAAAGAAAGGTTTCTACACCAAGAGCATCATAGCAAAATGGGATTGTTGAGAGAAGGAACAGATCAATAGTTGATTGTGCTAGAACACTGATGATAGAGAAAGGCATCACCCAAATCTTCCAGAGGGAAGCTGTCAGTACTCTTGTTTACACACTGAACAAAGTACAATTGAAGAAAGACACCAAGAAGATACCTTATGAGGTATGGTATGTATGCTAACACCTTGATTTCTAAAATATTTGTTGATGACATTATATTTGGAGGAAATAATATGCTATGCAAATCATTTTCTAATGAGATGAGCACAGAGTTTGAGATGTGTATGTTTGGAGAGATCAAGTTCTTTCTTCGTCTATAGATCATTCAACAAAGTGAAGGTATTTTCATTACACATTCCAAATACATCAAATAGGTCCTGAAAATATTCAAGATGGAAGATTCCAAACCATTTGGAACACCGATGGCTACTGGATGTAAGCTGACAAAAGAAGACAAGACAACAGAGGTAAATCAGACTTTGTACAGATCAATGATTGGAAAACTCATGTATGTTGTACTCACTAGACCAGATATTGCATATGTAGTGGGAATTGTTGCTAGATTTTCTGCTAACCCCAGGGAGTCACATATGACTGTTGTAAAAATAATTCTAAGATATCTAAAGAATACTGAGGAATTCGGTTTGTGGTATAGAAGGGAAGGCAAATATGAACTTAAGGTGTTTACCGATGCTTATTGGGCTGGAAATCTTGATGACCAGAAGAGCACAACTAGAGGAGAATTCTTTATGGGTGACAGACTTGTCACATGGATTAGCAAGAAGCAGGGATGCATCTCACAATCTATTGTAGAAGTAGAATATGTTGCTGCTACTGCAAATTGCTCAAATATTGCATGGATCAAACTGTTGCTTGAAGGTATGCATATGAAGATCTTAGAACCAGTGACTATCTATTGTGATAACACCAGTGCAATAAACATTTCCAAGAATCCAGTCATGCATGCAAAAACTAAACACATTGCCATCAAGTATCATTACTTAAGAGAACAAGTTCAAGAAAAATAGGTGATACTTGAGTATGTGCAATCAAAAGAGCAATTAGTTGATATCTTCACCAAGCCACTGCCCAAGGATACGTTCGTGTACTTGAGAAAGAGACTAGGAGTCAAACCCTTGTCTACCAGTTAGTAAAATAACTAAAGGTGGCATCAGAATACATATTCTTAGAATATCATTCATGTTGATGCAAGAAAAAAGGATGAACTTCAAAACTACATCTATATACAAAAGGTATATATCAGAACCAAGCACTAGAATATATTGATGTACTACTGATGGATATGGGAAATTCAAGGAATATATTATGGATAGAGAGAAAATATCACTTGACATTAATGTCAGATATCTGTAAGATATTTGTTTGGTATTGTTGTCAAATGGAGAGAGTTTATCCATATTATCACAATCTTCAGAAAAAGAAGACAGATTATCCATTATCAGATTACTCCAATAGGGAGAGATCATATCCATAGGGAGAGATTTTGTATGAGGGAGTTAATACAAAGGAAGAGTTGCTGACAAGAGAGAAAGACATCAAATGTAAAGAACAGTCAAAGGAGAGATATTGTCACAAGGAAAAGACACAACACATTAGAACAAGAAACACAGAGAGCTGCAAGAATCAAATCTAAGCTAAAACAGAGCTTACCGGCAGTCAGAAATTTTTATTAGCTATCAAAACAAATTGTTTGGTAGTTTGATCAATCTCAACATTTGTATTTCCTATTGTATAAAAAATAGTATAGTATGATAATATAATTTTGTTGCCATCAATGCCAAAGGGAGAGATTGATGACATGTAACCGATTAAATGTTTGATAATGTTAAGTTGAAGATAATGCAAGGCATTAAATCAGTTAATGACATATATTGTCATCAATTTCAACTTGATATCATCTGTACGGTCATGTATAAAATGCCAAAGACTTCAGAGAATCAATGGAACAAAGGTTATGCTTTCAACAATTCATAAAAGTCAATTATTCACTAAGTGACAGATAACAATGATGGAGTGCACACCAGCGGTAAAGGCAAAGAAGAAAAGTCACAGTGATACTCAACGAGAAGAAGACATCATTTCCCAATGAAGCAAAACCACAAGATGCTCGTCAAGCTAAAAGTAAAATTGCCTGACAGACTAAGATCCCAAAGCTAACTGGAGTCACACCGATGGAATTGACAATTGTAATCGACAACTAACTAAAGAGTTGACCAACAGAATAGAGAGTTTAGAAAATGAAAAAATGTCTAGCTGGCAAGAGCTAAAGATAAACTTAACTAGTTGTTTTCTTTGTTTTATTCAACCAGAGTTAAGTGATTGATTTAAATAAGATTTGTACAGTTGGCATAAAGATAACTACGATATAAATCATGATTTATGCTTTAAATCAAATTGGCTAGATAGTTTTTCATGCCAAGAATCAAGAATCAAGAAATGGTGAATATCATGTCTATATAAGAGACAAGCTTAATTCATTTGCATATGCATGGGGAAGAGGAGTGAATAGAAAGAGGATGCTGAAGAGAAACTGATGAAGAATAACTTCATACAGTCCTAATCAATCAAGCTGAAGTAGAACTAAGGAATTATGCAGAGACCGACAAACATTGAACACAACATCACAGAGTAGAAAGTATGGAGCACAAAAGAATTGATTTGATACATTGATCAGAGAGGTAATGTACTTAAATAGATCTAAAACTCTGCAATTCAAGTTGCAATAGAAGCAGGTCATTTTGTTTAAGTTTAACCATTGAAGCATCAAGTCTCTTAACAGAGCAGGACTTAACAGTCTTCTATATATTGAGGTAAATCCCAAGGAGTGCCAAAAAGGTTGATTCATGAAAGTAGCATTGGATATGCCTGATGCCTATTGACAATCTAAGAGAGAGGCTGATTCAAGGATGGTAGCATTAGATGCCCAATACTAAGTGACAACCTATATGTGTAAAATCCTCTAACAAGGTCACACCTAATAGTGTGTATGTAACCTTTAACAAGGTTGGCTCTTAATAGAGCTCACTTCAGAAGAGTGAAAATTTGGCGTAACGGTCCCAGTATTTTTTTTTCCCTTAATAGGGTTTCCACGTTAAAAATTTATGTGTTATGTGTTTATGATTCATTTCTTTATTGTTTTGTATCTGACATAGTTAACACTGGATTTATCGGTATACTCTGCATATTTACTGTATTTCGATAAATAGTTATACTGCTTATCGGTAATCAAGAAGAATAAGGACATACAAGGTAAATCGACAGATAGATAATCATTATAAGTATCTCATGGCATGCATCTCTTAGTGACATAATAATCTGAGGTTTATTTGATTGGTGGTTAGAAAAAGGATAATTTTTAGGCCACTGATTCACCCCCCCCTTTGTTATTACTAGCAATTGGTATCAGAGCATGTGTGCTTAGAAGGAAGGTTTCAAAATCTAATTCAAAGATCACAAGATGAATAGACGAGATGTGCCCAAGTTGAACAAAGATAATTTTGCTTCATGGCAAAGCAAGATAAGACTCCACTTATCAGGTATTGGTAATGATGTTACTCAATTCCTTGAAACTGAATATGTGTTGCCCACAGGAGGACCAATAGTTGAACAAATGAGAGAGAAGCATGAACATAATGGCATGATGATAGAGCTTGCTTTGTCACTCTCTGATGCTAAATTTCAAGATGTCAAAGAATGAAAAACTACAAAGAAAATGTGGAACAAATTAAAACTTGTACATGGTGGTGACAAAAATGTTTTGAGAGCCAAGGCAGAAAGCCTTAGAGGAAACTTTGATGATCTCAAACTGAAAGAAGGAGAAAACATCACTCAATACAGCATAAGAATTAAAGAGGTAGTCAATGCTATCCAATGAGTTGGAGGTATACTAGAAGAAGATACAGTGGCAAGTAAAATTCTGAGAACCTTATTGCCTACTTATGCTATTAGAGTATCTGCCATTCAAGAAATGAGAGCAGTAGCAAATAGCAATGTTACTCTAGACAGTTTAATTGGAAGACTATTTTGATTTGAGATGAATAAATTCGACAATAGTATCTTACCAAACATAGAGTCTGCATTCAAAACTTCAATGAGAATAAGTAAATCAAGTCACAAACACATTATGTGAAAAGATAGTGATAGTGAAAGTGAAGAAGATGATCATGATGAAATAGAAGCACTTATGGCTAGAAGAATACAGAGAGGCAAAGGTAAATTACCACTTGTTTGTTTTAATTACAAAGAGATTGGATATTTTGCTGCAAGATGTACTAACAGAAGAAAATATGACAGAAGTAATTATAGATCTTTTGAGAAGAAGTCTGAAAGAGGGGATTATAGAAGCTACCAAAAATTAGAAAGAAGAGATACCTGATACTATAAGGACAAAGGAAAGAAGGTTAGCTACCTAGAAAAATTTAAGGATAATGATACTGAGACCAAATCTGATGAAGACATTGAGATGGTGTTTATGGCTGTAAAGGATGATTCAGATGATGATGAAAAAAGGTATGTAGAAACAGCTCTCATATCTAAAATAAGCAAAAATGGTGTTTGGATCATAGATAGTGGCTTCACTCATCATATGACAAATGATAAGCAAAAGTTTGAGACTTTTGAATACTACAAGGGTGGATCAATAAGAATGGGAAACGACACACCTTGTCCAGTTGAAGGTAGAGGAACAATAATGTTAAATAACCAGATAAAATGTAAGAATGCTTATTGGGTAAATGGATTGAATTATAATCTATTGAGTTTTTCTCAATTTAATAATTTAGGTCGCAAAGTAGCATTTGAAAACAAAAAGGCAAAGATCTTCAACAAATCTAGAAATCTTATTGGTACCGGTGAGCAGACAAAAGGTAACTTATTCTATCTAAATGATACTGACTCCACTTATTTGATTGCTACAAATGAAGACATATGGTTATAGCACAAAAGACTGTGTCATGTGAACTTTGACAACATGATGAAAATTAGCAAAAAGAGAAATGTCAGAGGTTTACCGACAATGACCAAGCCCGACAACATCATGTGTAAAAATTGTCAAAAAGGTAAAATGACAAAGTCTAGTTTCAAAAGAAAAACCCATACATCTGATGCAATTCTAGAATTGGTCCATACTAATTTATGTGGACCCGTGAGGACAAAGAGTTATTATGGAGATAGATACTTTATTCTCTTTGTTGATGATTACTCTAGAATGATGATAGTTATGTTTCTAAAAGATAAATCTGAAGCATTCAAGATGTTTAAATAGTATAAGGCCATGGTAGAAAAATAAAGTGTTAAGGATCTAAAATGTTTGAGATCAGATAGAGGAGGTGAGTTTATATCAGATGAATTCACTAATTTTTGTAATGAGCATGGTATAAAAAGACAGGTTTCTGCACGAAGAACACCACAGCAAAATGGGATTGTAGAGAGAAGGAATAGATCAATAGTTGATTGTGCTAGAACACTGATTATAGAGAAAGGCATCACCCAAATCTTTTGGAGGGAAGTTGTCAGTACTGTTGTTTACACACTGAACAAATTACAATTGAAGAAAGACACCAAGAAGACACCTTATGAGCTATGGTATGGATATACACCCAATGTGAGTTACTTCAAAAATTTTGGCAATCAATGTTATATCTTAAATGATGATAGAAATGGAAAAATTGACTCCAAGAGTGATGAAGGAATTTTTCTAGGGTATTCTACCAAGAGAAAGGCTTACAAATGTCTAAACAAACCCTCTAACAAAATTATTGAAAGTGCAAATGTAAAGATAGATGAATTTGCAGAGAAGAATGAACAAGAAAGCACTAAAGAACCAGAGGACTACAATAAGTTCACTTACAATGAGGAACCTGACACTCTACCCTACCAACAATGTAGAGCCCCTGAGCTACAAATCATTGCTCCCAAGCATCAGGCTACAAATACCGATGATCAGGATAATGATCAAGATAATGTGCAAGCTGATGAAGAATAGAATTAAGATCGAAATAATGATCAAGCTGATAGACAAAGAATTGTACCTATACTTGAAAGATATATACAAAGGAACCATCTAGAGGTCCACATCATAAGAGATAAGAAATCTGGTACAAGAACAAGAAGTAAGTCTTTAAACTCAAATTGTTTAATTTGTGATTTTAAACCTAAATCTGTCAATGCGGCACCAGATAATGAGGAATGGACAAGTGCTATGAATGATGAGATTGAGCAGATTGAGAAGAACAAAACATGGTCACTTGTGCCAAGACCAGATGACAAGAATGTCATCGGTTAAAAATGGATATTCAGGAATAAGCTGAATGAGAATGGAGAAGTTACAAGGACAAAAGCAAGGCTAGTATGCAAAGCGTATGCACAAGAGGAAGGTATAGACTATGGAGAGACCTTTGCACCTGTTGCTAGGCTAGAAGGAGTAAAAATATTACTTGCTTATGCTGCATTCAAAGGATTCAAGGTATACCAAATGGATGTCAAGTCAGCATTCCTAAATGGAATACTTCAACAAGAAGTATACATTGAACAACTAGAAGGGTTTGTTGATCTAGACAAGAGGGACATGGTATATAGACTTCACAAAGCCTTGTATGGATTGAAATAAGCTCCAAGAGCCTAGTATGAATGACTTAATTCCTATCTAATAAGTATTGGATTTGTAAGGACTAGTCAAAATAGTAGTCTTTATTTGAAGGAAGATACTGATGCTAACACCTTGATTCCTAAAATATTTGTTGATGACATCATATTTAGAGAAAATGATATGCTATGCAAATCATTTTCTAATGAGATGAGAAAAGAGTTTGAGATGTCTATCTTTGGAGAGATCACGTTATTTTTGGTCTACAGATCATTCAACAAAGTGAAGGTATTTTCATTACACATTCCAAATACATCAAAGAGGGCATGAAAATATTCAAGATGGAATATTCCAAACCATTTGGAGCATCGATGGATATTGGATGTAAGTTGACAAAAGAAGACAAGACAATAGAGGTAAATCAGACTTTGTATAGATCAATGATTGGAAAACTCATGTATGTTGTACACACTAGACCAGATATTGCACATGCAGTGGGAATTGTTGCTAGATTTTATACTAACCCCAGGGAATCACATATGACTGCTGTAAAAAGAATTCTAAGATATCTAAAGAATACTAAGGAATTTGGCTTGTGGTATAGAAGAAAAGGTAAATTTGAACTTAAGGTGTTTACTGATGCTGATTGGGCTGGAAATATTGATGACCGAAAGAGCGCTACTGGAGGAGCATTCTTTATGGGTGAAAAACGTGTCACATGGATTAGCAAGAAGTAGGGATGCATCTCACAGTCTACCACAGAAGCAGAATATGTTGCTACTATTGCAAATTGCTCAAATATTGCATGGATCAAACAGTTGCTAGAAGGTATGCATATGAAGATCTTAGAACCAGTGACTATCTATTATGATAACACCAATGCAATAAACATTTCCAAGAATCCAGTCATGCATGCAAAAACTAAACACATTGCCATCAGTATCATTACTTAAGAGAACAAGTTTAAGAAAAAGGGGTGATACTTGAGTATGTGCAGTCAAAAGAAAAATTAGCATGTATCTTCACCAAGCCACTACCCAAGGATACATTTGAGTACTTGAGAAAGAGACTTGGGGTCAAACCCTTGTCTACCAGTTAGTAAAATGATTGAAGGCAGCATCAGCCTACATATTCTTAGAATATCATTCATGTTGATGCAAGAAAAAAGGATGAACTTAAAAACTACATGTATATACAATAGGTATATATCATAACCGAGCACTAGAACATATTGATGTACTACTGATGGATAAGGGAAATTCATGGAATATATTATGGATGGAGGGAAAGATCACTTGACATTAATGTCAGATATCTGTAAGATATTTGTTTGGCATTTCTGTCAAAGGGAGTGAGTTTATCCATATTATCACAATCTTCAGAAAAAGAAGACAGATTATCCATTATCAAATTACTCTAATAGGGAGAGATCGTATCCATAGGGAGAGAGTTTGTATGAAGGAGTTAATACAAAGGAAGATTTGCCGATAAGAGAGAAAGACATCAAATGTAAAGAACAGTCAAAGGAGAGATATTAACACAAGGAAAGGATGCAACACATCAGAACAAGAAACACAAAGAGCTGCAAGAATTAAATCTAAGCTAAAATAGAGCTTATCGGTGGTCAGACATTTTTATCGACTATCAAAACAAACTGTTTGGTAGTTTGATGAATCTCAACAATTGTATTTCATATTGTATTAGAAATAGTATAGTATGATAATATCATTTTGTTGCCATCAATGCCAAAGGGAGAGATTGATGACATGTAACTGATTAAATGTTTGATAATATTAAGTTGAAGATAATGAAAGGAATTAAATTAGTTAATGACTTATATTGTCATTGATATCAACTTGATATCATTTGTACGGTCATGTATAAAATGCCAAAGACTTCAGAGAATCAATGCAACAAAGGTTATTCTTTCAGCAATGCATAAAAGTCAAGTATTCACTAAGTGACAGATAACATCGATCGAGTGCACACCATCGGTAAAGGAAAAGAAGAAAAGTCACAGTGATACCCGACGAGAAGAAGACAGTGTTTCCTGATGAAGCAAAATCACAGGATGCCCGACGAGCTGAAAGTAGAATTGCCCGATGGACGGAGATCCCAAAGCTAGCTAGAGTCACACCGATGGAACTGACAGTTATAATCGATGACTAACTAAAGAGTTGACCAACAGAACAGAGAGTTCAGAAAATGACAAAATGTCTAGCTGGCAAGAGCTAAAGATAGACTTAACTGGTTGTTTTCTTTGTTTTATTCAACCAGAGTTAAGTGATTCATTTAAAGAAGATTTGTGTAGTTGGCATAAAGATAACTATGAGATAAATTAGGAGTTATGCTTTAAATCAAATTGGCTAGATTGTTTTTCATGCCAAGAATCAAGAATCAAGAATCAAGAAATGGTGAATATCATGTCTATATAAGAGACAAGCTTAATTCATTTCTGTATGCATGAGGAAGGGGAGTGAATAGAAAGAGGATTTTGAAGAGAAACTGATTAAGAAGAACTTCATACAGTCCTGATCAATCAAGCTAAAGTAGTGCTAAGTAATTTTACAGACACTGACAAACATTGAACACAGCATCATAGAGCAGAAAGTATGGAGCACAAAAGAATTGAATTGATACATTGATCAGAGAGGTAATGTACTTAAATAGATCTGAAAATCTGCAATTCAAGTTGCATTAGAAACAATTCATTTTTTTTCAGTTTAAATATTAAAGCATCAAGTCTCTTAACAAAGCAGGACTTAACAGTCTTCTATATATTGAGGTACATCCCAAGGAGTGCCAAAAAGGTTGATTCATGAAACTAGCATTGGATATGCCCAATGCCTATTGACAGTCTAAGAGAGAGGCTGATTCAAGGATGGCAGCATCAGATGCCCGATACTAAGTGACAACCTTAATGTGTAAAATCCTCTAACAAGGTCACACCTAATAGTGTGTTTGTAACATTTAACAGGGTTGGCTCTTAACAGGGCTCACTTTAGAAGAGTGAAAATTTGGGGTACCAGTCCCAGTGGTTTTTTCCCTTAACAGGGTTTCCACGTTAAAAATTTATGTGTTATATGTGTATGATTCATTTCTTTATTGTTTTGTATCTGACATAGTTAACACTAGATTTATCGGTATACTCTGCATATTTACTATATTTCGGTAAATAGTTATACTGCTTATCGGTAATCAAGGGGAATAAGGACAAACAAGGTAAATAGATAGACAGATAATCATTATAAGTATCTCATGGCATGCATCTTGGAGGGACATAATAATCTAAGGTTTATTTTATTGGTGGTTAGAAAAAGGATAAGTTTTTAGGCCACTGATTCACCCCTCCCCCCCCCTCAGTTATTACTAACAAAAAGTGCCCATATTTGATCAATCACCTAGGAACAATTCTGAAGTTTGTTTTGACTCCAAGAGTCACCTTAGTGGGTTGAGTACCCCCTTAGCATCATCTCATTCAGATATGGATATGAGTTACACACTGAATCGACAAGATATAGAGGATATGGATAAACGCCTTGATGATATATTTGATAAACATAGAGATTCTATTCTAGTTGGTCATTCCTCTCATGGACATCGATTAGTCTCACCCTTTATCACAACTAGATATATTGATGCACACCAAAGGGCTGAAAGTGATAAGAGATTAGCCTATCAAGAAGCATAATTGCATCATGACAACCAAAATGATGAGCCTTATGATACACGAGTGAACACAACATATACCAATGACTTGTTCAGACATTCAAGACCAAGTTCACCACTCAAAATTCCTTCAAGATACATGAGTGAAAGACTTGAGAGAATTGAGTTTGAAAGGAAAGCCTTCCTAGATGGACAAGCTAAAAAGGAAGAGCAATTTGGACTCCTAGAGTTGGAGAGAAAAACTTTGTTGGAAATGGAAAGGAAGCCCTATCAAGAAGAGCAAGAAAGACTCTTAGCCCAACAACACAATGATCAATTCAACAATATACATTTTGGTGGTGGAAACAGCTCTCCTCCATCCACCCCTCCTAACACTCCCTGAAGTAGAAGATGTTCAAGAACACCTTCGCGATCTCCTAGCCCTAGAGGAAGAAGGGCATCAAGACATGATCATTATAGGAGATGAACACCTCCTAGGAACTCAAGACAACCATCAAAACGTGATCATCATGGTTCACAATATGGGGGTAGTAGTTTAAGTTTTGACCTCACCTCCCAAGACTTCATGAAAATGCAACAAGAACCACTTTTCCAGCAATATGTGGAGAAATATTTAGAGCAAAACAAAGACAAGTTCCTAGAGAGTTTAATCAACAAGGGTGCT
>MU225256.1:5222538-5234305 GCA_018584345.1 Thuja plicata | reverse complement strand
GGATGATACTCTCATAAACATCATAAGTACTATAAAGAGATGCTAAGAGAAGAATAATGAGGAAAATAACCATACACCAAAGCATCTTAAAGATCTTCATAGTGAATGAAATGCAAGAAATGTTTTATATTTTTATGAGTATGTAGATTTATTTGTTTTTGTATTTTAAAATGCAAGAGCATAAAAGAAAACTAACTAATATGTATGCAAAAGCTAGTCTTAAGGAAAAAAGGCAAAGTATCTAACACCAAAAAGAAAGAGTTGTCTATCACGGGCTCACCAAAATGTAAGATATATATATATATGTTGTAGATATATATATTACCTCCTAATCCAAGACAAGGAGATCCCAATTGATCAACCGAAAGGAGATGATCAATGCAAAAAGGAACCAACTGGTTATGGATAAAGAGGGGACAGGGGTCTAATTTATTAATTATAAAGTAAAACAATAGATCTGAAAGATTAGGATGAAATGAAACACTTATCTTGAAATGTAGCAGATCTAGAAATTGTTTTTTTCTGGTGTCTGTAATGGGTTTCTGTAAATTTTACAACCTGCCCTAGCCTGAAAACACAGAGATGGAGAAAACTCAGAAATCATTTTCTTTTCTAAGAAAGGTTGACCTTGACCCAAATACAGGGGCACAATTGTACCCCTTTATGTCAACCTTGACCTGCGCTGCTCTGACAAAAATTCTATTCACATATCCTGAAAGTTTGCTAAAAAGGGTATCCAAATCTGCTCTATAATTTTCTATTTTGTACCTATACTTGCAAGAAAAATGGTTTTTTTGTTAGGGAGGGCTTTGCCTTAGTCAAACGCCAATTTAGGAATTAACCTTGAAATCAAAACTGAAATGGAGAATGTTAGAAAGTAGTAGAAGTAGATCTAACAACTAAGCCATGATATTCAATAGATATGCAATTGTAATTCAAATGTAAACAAGTATGTTAATATGAAAGCTTAGAATCAACATTAAAACCCATAAATGTAAATCAAAACCTCCATGATTATATGCTTGGAATCCACCTTGAAGGAAGAATGAATGAAACTTGAGGATGCACAAAGGATCTTGAAGGAAGATCCCACCACCATGATGGTTAGATCTAGGGTTTGAATGATGAATCTTGAATACTTGAACCAAATCCCTTCAAAGGCTTGAATGCTTGAATCCTTGATCTTCAATGGAAAACTTGAATACTTGAGAAGAATACTTTAAAACCTTGATTGAGCACTTAGAAGCTTGAAAGCATGTAGAACAATGGATGCTTGAAAGTAGATGCCTGAAAGTAGATGATCGCTTCGATCGATTATGTGTAGATGACCAAAAATGAGAGGAGAAGGCTTCCTTATATACTAATCTAGGGCAAAAACTTCTAGAGAGGCCGATACATGAGAACTGAATTCCAATTAGGCTCATGCTCCTAGAAGTGGACCTATATTAAATATCTTTTTAAGAGTCACCACTTCGAAGCCCGAAAGAGCTGACCCGGAAGCGGGAAAATAAACTTTTGGGTTTCCCCCCGCATCTGGCACACTTTCCAATAAAAAAGGGGGACCTAGGTCAAGGTCAAGTTTGACCCTGACCTAGGTTGATGTTGAGGTCGACCTTGACCCAGGTGGTTAAGACCCCTGGAAAATATGCCAGGTGGGGAAAACAGTGCCCATAGAGGCCCAATCAGGGTCCTAAACAGGCACAGAAGATGGAAAAGGGGTAGAAATTAGAGGAAAACATGATAATGGCCCAAAACACTCCCTAAGGAGGGATAAACACTCTTAACATGGAAGTGCTTCCATTTTAAGATGATACAATTTGTAACATGTGGTTTTAATTGTTTTTTCTCCTCTAATGTTTTCTTGTTTGTATCTAGATTGATCATCCTGCATTCTACATTACAATTAAAGCAATAACCAAAACAAGGTTTGAAAGGGGTATTACCTTTGCAATCACTCTTCATTTTTCCAAACTTTTTACATCCAAAACATCTACCTCTAAAAGGTCTAATCTGTTCTTTAGGTTCTTCAAGAGTAGGTTTTTCTCCATCAGTCTTCGCATCATTTTTTTTTCTTGATTTATAGAACATTCAAATTCATTGAAGCAAACACCAGTCATATCTCCTTTAGGTTTCTGTCTTTCTCTTTGTTCATCGATCAATTCACTACTTCTGTGAAGTCTGTCAATATGCTTCTTTGTCTCAACAAGTTCACCTTTAATGATCTGATTATATTTCTCCAATTCTAGATACTTGTTCTTGTAGTGATCAAGTTCAATCTTCATTTGTCCCATCATAATATTATCATCCTTCAAATCTTCTTCAGTTTTGTTTTTAACATCCTTTTCTTGTTGAATCTCATTAGCCATGACATCACTATATTGTTCAAGTTGTTTTATCTAGTCTGAATTATCATTGTCTGAACCCTCTTTTATCTAAACCATAAGATCATGTCTCTGACTTCTGGAAAGTTCAAGATGATCTTTTAATTTCTTAATGAATCCCTCAGCTCTTCTTAATTTGAATCTCACATCACCATTCTCTGCTTTTTGTTTTTCAAGGTCTTCAAGTGTTGCTTCAAATTTTTCTTCCAAACTTACAGAATCCATCTTGATCTCCCTTAAGCTGTCAAGATTTTTCTCCAAGGGCCAATAGCTCTGATACCAATCACTAGGTTTGAATAATACTAAGAGGGGGGTGAATCAGTATTACAATACTTTAAATTAAACTTTAACCAATTCTTAATAAAACATAAGATTTTATAAATGAAAAGAACATAAGAAAATAACACACAACTCATTACACCATTATTTGTTGTCGAGGAAACCCTTGCCAAGGGAAAACCCCTGTGGGGATGGTATCCACAAGCATACACTAAAGTATAATGTCCCTGTTAGGATACCTAGCCCTATTAGGAGCTGAGTATTATATAGTAAATTTCCTTGTTAAAGGAATATCAACCTTGTTAAAGGTATACAACACCCTGTTAGGGGTACACTGAGCTTACAGCTCTTACAATCAATACTTCTATTACAAAGTGTTCTCAGTAATGAACAAAAACAAGCATCACCAATGCTTAGATAGTTCCAGTTGTAGCTCTCAATAATATATGTCAACCTCTAATCTTGCATCTACCATTAGTCATCTCTAACATCTCTTTCACTTCCTTACATATATTCACTTTACAAAATGTTCATATTTATATGTGTTACATCATTTAGTCGGCTCTCAAATACAATACAAAATAGAATAAATACTTATACAAAAAGTAAATACAATTTCGGTGATCTTGTACTACTAAAGTATAGGTAATTCACAATAACAATCCAACTTAGCACATTTAGATTCTATCTTATACTCCCTTAATCATCGCGACTGTTTAATTGCTTTGTTTCACTGTTCCACTATCTTCGCATGTCTTCAAAACACTCTAACTCTCTACGATCAACACCAAAACACAAGAGACCTTAACTGAAGGTCATACATATCCCATAGTGTCTTCCTCTAATCTTTCAAGTCATCAACTATCATACACAATCTTCGCTGACTAAAACAATATTGTTATACTCTGTACTTATGTTTCTATACTTAGTCAATTTTAAGACTATCTCTCCAAAACTGTACTTTACTCCAAGCGATCAACATATCAGATGTGTTTCCATAAATGAAAACCCTCAAGTGTCTCATATCACACCAAAAACATCACTTGCCAATAGAGCTACTAGGAGTTCCACAGTGCTAAAGGAAAAGGAAGCAGATGAGACACCTATGGCTGAAAAGATAACTTACAAGAGAAAGAAGGTAATTACATATGGATAAAAAGAGTCTAAGGAAAAAAAGAAAAAAGAAGGCTACTACTAAATAAGAAGAACCTAAAACTGATTTGGACAAAGAGCAACCAGAGTTGAAGGCTAGTGGCAAGAAATCTAAAGTAGTTGGCATGACAACTGAAAAATCAGTTAAACCTAAGACTAGGAAAAGCTTTATTGTTGATAGAATAGCTAATAACATAAGGGAATATGGCAGTGTAAGTGATGAAAACTGATGCTATGAGAAATTTGATGATGTAGACAAGAAAAAGATTGAAGATGTTATTGTATTCAGTTTCTACAAGTTTTTTAGAGGACTTAGTGAACTACATAAGATGATACCTGAAACACTATATAAGAAGATTGATGCTAGATGGAGGCATGCTCTGAAGCAAGATAGAGAAATGATGGACCAAGCATTAATTCTACTGAAGCTTGAATTTCCCATTAAAGATGTAAAACTTATAATTGAGGCAATAAGACCTGGATTCAAGACAAGAAGTAGAGGATGTAGAATATTAGTTGGTGAATCTCGGGAAGTCCATGATGAGATATTTGAAATCATGAAGAATAAGTTGAAAGAACATGAACCATAAAAACTACTCAAGAGGAGGTGATAGTAGATGAACTTGTCTCTACTGAACAAGTATTGAACACATTATAGGTAATTTACCTTTTGATACACAAAAACAAGCACCTAATGTTGAAGTTACAGATGTGTAAGGTAAAGATGAAGCACAAAAGGATAAATTTGTAGAGGTGGAGATACCTATTTCAACTGGTACAATTGGACAAACTAGTGATATTGAAAAGAAAGATGAAGCTGATGTAGCAGCACACTCAGTGAAAAGGAAATTGAATCTTTGTGAGAGTTCTAGTTCCAACATGAAGAGAAATATTATTGATGTTCCTGAGGAAGAGACTAAAGATGATATTAAGGAAGAGGATATTGAGGTCATTAAATGACCTATTGATATTACAAAGATGATTCCCAGTGAACTAATGAGACTATCAGACATACTAAAGTTGAAAGAAAAAAGGGACAAACTAAGAGGTCAAAAGAAACAAGCTCAAGTACTAGAGTTAGCTTGAGATATTCTATCAAATATTGTACCTGAATTTTCATATGATACAAATGCTCCTACAATTGAACAAATGGTTACTTTTTTCAGTGTTATCACTGAACAAGTCTCAATCTTGGATGAAGTTGATATGAATAGGGCTAAGTTGGATTGTGAGAAAAAGAGGATTGAGAAGTTGATGGAAACCATTACATTAGACAAAGGAAACTTATAGTTCAAGTAAATCAGGTAAAGGGAACTTTAAAGGAAGTTGGACATTTGTTATCCAAACTTTTCACTTTTCATTGTTTACACAAGATTTGGAGGTGAAGTGGAATGAAGCTCAATAGGAACTTAAATCGTTAATTGCTAGTTTCGATCCTATTGCACATTCAGCTTCAACCTATGGATCACAAGTGCAGGTGATCAATCACAAGTTGAAAACATTTCAAGGAGAACAAGAAAAGAGGATCACTACATTACTAGAGTTGCAGACCTATCTGATTCCAACAATTGATTTTATGCAACAGAATGTTAAAGATGCAGAGGTAACACTTGGGTTACCTGATATGAGTACTCTTGAAGCTATGGAGGAGTTAGCTTCTATTCTGCATGAACAGATTCAAGCCATAATAAATTTTCATAAATCATGGGAGATTTCCTTGTGTATGTGGTAAATTTGGCCTTGTTAACTCACCATACACTTCAACATAGTCCTTCTTCACCAGGTACACACAAGACTGAATATGAGATTATTCATCACGTCTGCCTGCATGATTCGACCTGTTGCCTTCTATCTAGATAGGGTTTTTTAAATTGCTCTTAGAATGAGAGTCTCACAACCATGGACCAATCTAGGAATGAAGGATTTATCTCCATGAATGCAATACAATGCAAGATTATTCTAAGAAATGAGAGATGTAAGATAATCTAAGACATGATTTTCAATGAAATTATTCTAGAAATTGAAACTATCTTATTGCAAAATGAAATTATTCTATATAAGATAATCAAGAAACATGGCAATAATTCAGTATTCTAACAATGCAAAAGTGAGTGGGTAATTAGGAAGGATTTGAATGAGAGATGAGAGTTCTTTTATAGACTCAGAGATGATCAGAATAGAAACTTTCCTCTTTGAAATAAAACAGATAGAAAAGCCAGTTTGAATTAGAAAGCTTTATTCAAAAGAATATAATAAATTGTTTTCTTTCTGCTTTAGCTATTTTCTTTCTTTGATTTAATTCTATTTTATTTGAATTAAATTGTTTTCTTTCTTTTTAAAGCACAATTAATTCAAAGTTTCCACTTCTGAACAGAGATAAGATTTTTGAGGGAATATCCAATTAATTAAATAAATATGACCTCATAATTGCTTTTTCTCAATTATCTGAATAATTAAATTCAATTATTGAAAATGAAGATATTTATTTAATAATTAAATATTAATTCATTCATTTTCATGTGTCTTAGCTAAAGAGGGTGAATTTAATTTAATTAAAGTGCTAGGACTTTATAATTAAATTAATTCAATCATAGGGTTTTTTTAGCCAAATAGATATTTAGGAATTAAATATAATGTATGATTAATGCAGATTTAGGATTTTCTACATTTGACACTTAGGTCGAGTAGAGTCAGTCAAAACTCAGAATTGCCTAGTACAATAGGACTTTGATGTTTCAAAAGAATGACAAATGCAACAAAATTGGTTAGGGTTGCAAGATGCCAATTTTGGGGTGTTACACCTTGGATACAACCAAAGCAAATTTTAGAGAGGTTTTTGAGAGGCTGTGATCTAGAAGCTATTTGTTAAAGTTCAGTTTTGTACCTTTTTATTGTTGTCAAAGGGGGAGTGATAGGTATGGTGAAAATTGATGAACTACAACTGATTGTATGTTTGAAGTCATTTTTTTTATAATCAACCGAGTTACAGATGTGATGATAGACATTAATCAGTTAATGTATAATCATTGATGTCAACTTATTTGAGTATCATTATGGTAACAAACATCTATTATGGATTAAAGATTTGGAACAAACAAAGTTAATGTGGTCGGTACTTGAACAGTTCTATATACACCGAGTAACAGTAAACACCGAGTAAATACAATGTATACCAAGCATAGTGTTAACCCAGCTAGGGATCACTGACACATCCTAGTATTGACCAAGACATTAAATCAAACCAAGGCCGACTAAAATGATGAGCTGGAAAATTGATGATTCTGAGGTAAATGATAAGGTTTTTTTATGATGATCAAATGACTATAAAAATTTAAGGAAGATCAGACAAAGATGATTGAAACATTTTTTTAACACAATTGTCAAGGAAGGATTAAGCGGCAAAACCAATGATTGAGATTAAGCAGAAAAATCTAAAGGATGGAAATTAGATGAGCTATGATGTCTATATAAGAGACAAGAGATTCATTATGAAACATGATGCTATGATGTGCACACATGAAAATTTCATGCATGACTTATCAAGTTGGTTAAAGACAGAACCAAGCATTTTTCAGACAACACCGAGTGACAGAGGAAAGATCATTAACCGAACATAACAGTGTATGAAGAATCAAATGAACTGAAGTGAAAATTTTGATCAGAGGTATTATGTACTTAGCATAGATCTAAAAATATACAAACATAGTTTTATTTGAATCAGATTATTAGTGTATCAGTTTAACCATTGTTACAGCTAAATCTCTTAACCGAGTAGGATGTGAAAGTCTTTATTATGAGATTCTAATGAATGTTGAGTGTTTTCTTGTTGACCCCATAGTGAATGATTGGTCAAGAGAGAACTGTTAGTTTTAAATCCTCTAACATTGTCACATTTAATAGTGTGCATTGTAAACTTTAACATGGTTGGCTCTTAACTGATCTCACTTCAGAAGAGTGAAATATTTTGGGTTACCGGTCCCAGGTAGTTTTTCCCTTAGCAGGGTTTCCACATTAAAAATCTTTATTTTAATGTGTATGATTGTTATGGATTGTTATTTTTCTTTACACATTACTTTATCTACATTGATCGGTAATCACAATATTGATTTACTGCTACTCGGTAGATGACTAGAAAACTTAATATATAGTTTTGAAGTTAAGTTTGAAACCACAGTTATATTTCACTGAGTTGATTTATATGTTTGAAATTATTGTGATATACATCTAGGAGAATTTGGGACTATAGGATAATTGAGAAATAATTGATTCACCACCCCCCCCCCTCTTAGTTATTCTAATAATTGGTATTAGAGCATATAGTGCTTAGAAGGAAAATGTTTTAAGGGACTTAAGCTACAAATCACAAGATGTATAAGAGAGATGCACCGAAGCTGAACAAGGAGAAATTCTCAACATGGAAGAGCATAATGAGACTATACCTATTAGGAATTGGAGATGATTTAACACTATACCTGGATAATGAGTTCATCCTACCTACTGGACCTTTGACTGTTACTTAGATGAAAGAGAAACATGAACACAACACCATGATGGTATAAATTGCTTCTTCACTTACTGATGCTAAATTTGAGGATATCAAGACATGTACATCAACCAAGCAGATGTAGGACAAGATTACACTAGTTTATGGAGGAGATGAAAATGTACAAAGAGCTAAAGTTGAAAGTCTCCGAGGAAAATTTGATGACATGAGAATGAAAGAAGGAGAGAACATAACACAGTACAGTAACTGAATCAAGGAGGTTGTGAATGTTATTCATGGAGCGGGTGGAACTATTGATGAAGACACTATTGTGAGTAAGATTCTTAGAAATTTATTGCCTATTTATTCTATAAGAGTCTGCAATACATGAAATGAGAGCAGAACCTAGAAATAATATTATAGTTGATAGTCTTGTTGGTAGACTAATTTCTTTTGAGCTGAACAATTTTGACAATAGTGTTGTACCTACTATGGAATCTGCATTTATGTCTTCTTTTAAAATTAGTAAATCTGGTAATAAACACATAATAAGAAATAACAGTGATAGTGACAGTGATGATAAAGAACTTGATGAACTTGAAGCATTAATGGTTAGAAGATTGCACAAAGGTAAAGGAAGGTATAAAAGTAAACTACCTTTGATATGCTTTAATTGTAAAGAAATTGGACACTTTGATGCCAGATGTCCTAAAAAAAAGAATGATGAAAGAAATGAAAGATCTAATGATAGAAAAGATGATCGAGAGTACAGAAGCAACCGAAAGTATGACAGAAGAAATAACCAAGATTACAAAGACAAAGGCAAGAAGGCTTGTTGCATTGCTGAAGATAAAGATAATGACACTGATCCTGACACTAATGAAGACATTGAGACAATATTTATAGCTTTGAAAGAAGATTCAGAAGAAGATGAAAGGTATGTTGAGACAGTAATTATTTCTAAAGTTAGTAAGCATGACATTTGGGTTAATGATAGTGGTTGCACACATCACATGACTGGAGATAAAGGAAATTTTGAATTTCTTGAGCATTATAATGGTGGATCTGTTAGAATGGGAAATGATACACCTTGTCAAGTGAAAGGAAAAGGTACTATATTACTGAGCAATCAAATCAAATGTGAGAATGCATATTGGGTGAAAGGACTTAATTATAACTTGTTGAGTGTTTCATGATTGAATAACACAGGTCACTAAGTTGCATTTAAAAATAGAAAAGCTAGAATCTATGATGAAATAGGAAAGTTGATCGGCAGTGGTGAACAATCAAAAGGTAATCTATTCTATCTTAACACTACTGAAAATACTTGTTTGATGGCTAAGAATGAAGATGTATGGTTGTCGCATAAGAGGCTTTGTCATGTAAATTTTGACAACATGGTTAAGATCAGTAAGAAAAGAAAAGTTAGAGGCTTACCAAGCTTATCTAAACCTTACCATATAATGTGCAAGAATTGTCAAATGGGAAAAATGTCAAAATATAGTTTTAAGAGGAAGAATTTTTCATCTAATGATATTTTGGAGATACTTCATACAGACCTATGTGGGCCAATGAGAACATAGAGTTATTATGGTGACAGATACTTTATTTTATTTGTTGATGACTACTCTAGAATGATGACTGTCATGTTCTTAAAAGAAAAATATGAAGCATTTAAGATGTTCAAATGGTACAAAGCCAAAGTGGAAAAATAAAGTGGTAAAGAATTGAAATGTTTGAGATCTAATAAAGGAGGTGAATTTATTTATGATGAGTTCACTAACTTTTGTAATGAGAATGGAATCGAGAGACAGGTCTCTGCATCGAGGACACCACAGCAAAATAGAATTGTTGAAAGGAGAAATATATTAATTGTGCATTGTGCTAGAACACTGATGATTGAAAAGAATGTTTCATAAACATACTAGAGGGAAGTTGTAAGTATTGGTGTATACACGTTGAACCAAGTACAACTGAAGAAAGATACAAACAAGACACCTTTTTAATTATGGTATGGTTATACACCTAATGTGAGTTATTTTAGAATATTTGGAATTAATTGTTATATTCTAAAATATGATAGAAATGGGAAATTTGATTCAAAAATTGATGAAGGAATATTTATTGGATATTCTAATAAGAGAAAAGCTTATAAATGTTTGAACAAGACTTCTAACAAGATCATTGAAAGTGAAAATGTAAGAGTTGATAAATTTGCTGAGAAGAATGATGAGGAAAGCATAAAAGAACCAGAAGATTACAGTAGACTTGTCTACATTGAAGAGCCTACCACTTTGATTGAGTAGATACCTAATGTTACCATGCAACAGGGTAATGTTACTGAGAAATAGGAGGCACCAACCGAGAATCAAGAAAATGTTGCAACTGAAGATCGTGATCAAGAACACAATGAACCTACTGCACAACACAATGAAGAAAAAAGAATTTAACTTGTACTTGCAAAATATGTAAGAAGACATCATCCATAGAATTAGATTATTGGAGATAAGAGAGTTGGCATGATGACACAAAGTAATTTGAATGACAACACATGTTTGATCTATGAATTTGAACCTTAAAATGTTAGAGATGCACTTGAAAATGAAGAATGGATTATTGCAATGAATGAAGAAATTGAGCAGATACAAAAAAAAAAAACAAAAAAAAACATGGACATTAGTACCAAGACCAAGTGATAAGAATGTCATTGGCACCAAATGGATATTAAAAAACAAATTGGATGAGAATGGAGATGTAACCAGAAACAAAGAAAGACTAGTATGCAAAGGGTATGCACAAGAAGAAGGTATTGACTATCGAGAAACTTTTGCACTCGTTGCTAGACTTGAAGGAGTTAGAATATTACTTGCATATGTTGCATACAAAGAATTCAAAGTATATCAGATGGATGTTAAATTTGCATTTCTAAATGGGATACTAGAAGAAGAGGTTTACATTGAACAACTTGAAGGTTTTATTGATCCTAGTCAAGAAAGCATGGTATGTAAGTTACACAAAGCATTGTATGGTTTGAAACAAGCACCAAGAGCATGGTATGAAAGACTATATTCCTATCTTATCAGCATTGGATTTATTAGAATAAGTGATAACAACAATTTGTATTTGAAAGGAGGAAATAATGATAAAACTATTATTGCTAAAAAATTTGTTGATGCTATTATATTTGGAGGAAATGATAACCTATGCACATCATTTGTTGATGAAATGAGGAAAGAATTTGAAATGTCAATGTTTGGAGAGATCAATTTTTTCTTGGCTTGCAAATTTTACAACAGGATGAAGGCGTCTACATTACTCAATCCAAATAGATCAAGGAAGTATTGAATGTTGAGATTGATGAATATCAATCTACCCAAGAACCCTGCATGCAAAACTGCTACGAGAATGAAGACAGAAGATAGAAGAAACAGAAGCTATGGCGGCCGATAGGCCAGAGATTGAAAAAGCATGT
>MU225256.1:5141567-5196218 GCA_018584345.1 Thuja plicata | reverse complement strand
TCTCAATTTCGACATAGTCTTTCTTACCTTTCACCAGAAGAGCCCGCTCCTCATCAGTTTCAGGAAATTTCTTGTACGCTCTGGTTCCCACTTTCACCTCTTTTGAATAGTTCAAACCATCCAGGGGAAGACCAGTGATGTCAGATAAGACCTCCAAGCTGAGTCTAAACGATTTGCCAGCAATATTGACCATGCCCTTATCCCATCCTTTCGCAAAGGCTTTCAAAACATCAGCATCAAACCCATGGAGTCTCTTAAGAAAATGGTGAACCTGCCCTTTCTTCAAAATACGCCACACATCCTTATTCTTCTTCCATTTGCATTCCGCAGGCTCCTCCCTTCTGAGATCACCACCCATGACGACAATTTTCACTTGCTTATTTTTCTCAGACTGGGTAACGTTATTAAGACGAATAATCTCAAACTTGTTGATTCTTTTGATCTTAACCGCCTTCCTCCTCACATGCTCGAAATGATAGCCATTAAATATAATAAAGTTACTCTTGCATGTTTTATTACTTACAAGCTCATTAAAAGCACTATCAGATTATTGGTTGAATTAGTATATTTATTGTTTACATGAATTCACCCCCCCCCCCCCCCCCCCCCCCCCCCCGCCGCCCTCATTTATTCTAATAGAAAATGGAGTTAAGGGAGTGATCAATATAAGTGTATAGAAGATGGTTATTGCTCTATATATGTTTTTGGTGATCGATGAGAAGAATTTTTGAAGAGAGACAATTTTCACTATGTCTTACCATCAATGCCAAAGGGGGAGATCAATGGCATTATGATGGATTTTGGAGTTGAATTGAATATTTTGAGTTTTTCATTGATGGTAGCTTTATAACTCTATTAGATTTTGTGAATAGGTTGCAGATACTGATCGATAGGATGAATAGGTGAACCAGTTTGGTAAGTGTTCTAACCGGTTAATAGGAAGTGTTTTGAGTAGAGATTGAGTTTGCTAGAACATTGGGAGGTGTGATCATTACTAGATCTTTATTTTGGTTATACAAGTTCAAATGCATGACCACACAAGTTAACTCAACATCTTGTGTAAGTTAGTATTTTGGTATTGTGTTCTATATAAACTGGTTGAGTTACTACTTGGTTCTTGATGATCAGATGGTCAAGGTGGTTAAGTTATTGTTAGTTTTGTAATAAATGTTTGTATTATGTTTTGTGTTGACATGTTATATTTTATTGGCACATATTTTCATGAGTTAGTTCAAGTTGTGGGTCAACTTGTGGATTATTTTTAAAGTTTTAACCGACTAAAGAGAAACTATTTAAAGGTAAGCTAAATCATGTGATTTAGGGTTGTTGATCATGTTTTTGGTTGTTGTGATCAAAGAAAGAGGAAGAGTATTGTTTCAAGAGTTAAGATATTGAATTTAATCTTACAGGAAAGCAGTTTCATTTCTAGATCAATAATTTGAGTTCATTGCTCAAGGATAACTCTAATAGGTTAGCAAGTTAAATCCCTTAACAAGGTGGAATTTAATAGGTCTTTTGTATAAATCCTTTAATAGGGTAACTTCTAAGGAGTTATAAATCCTCTAGTGAGGTAGATCCTAACAGGTCTCACTATACTGATAACAAGGTACTAGTCACTTCTAATCGGGTGAGCCCCTAACAGGGTATTATAAGCTCCATACAAGGAAACTCTTTTACTGTAGAGAAGAGATTTGTGGGTGTCATCCCCACCATGGTTTTCTAACTCTTACAAGGGTTTTCGTGATAAAAATAGTGGTTTTATGAGTTATTCTTTGTGGATGTTCTAATTATTTTACTTCTACTACTTAGTTACTTTTGCATGTTTCATTGCTTACAAGTTGGTTAAAAGCACTATCATATTATTGGTTGAATTAGTACATTTCTTGTTTACACTGATTCACCCCCCCCCCCCACCTCTTAGTGCTTCTATAAAATAACATATATGTTTAGGGTAATATTTTGTATTGTNTTTCTTGTTTACACTGATTCCCCCCCCCCCCCCACCTCTTAGTGCTTCTATAAAATAACATATATGTTTAGGGTAATATTTTGTATTGTGGATGTTTGATTTATTATGAAGCAAGCATGGTAGATTTGTTGGAGATCAGATTGTTCGACTATAAGAGACAGAGAAGGGTTGAAAAAATATCTAGATATAATTCATTGGAGTTGACCTAGGCATAAGGTAGATGCCATTATATAGTCCATAAAAATTTCTATGATCATCGTACTGACCTTGTAAGGCAGTGGGTCTTCCACAGGGTTGTAGACCTTTTGTATTTGAGCAATGAGCTCTAGGTAGTGTGGCTGAATGCATATGCATTCCCCATTTTGTAATAATTTATACTTATAACAAGGTATAGTATTATTTTGGGTTTCATCTCCAATGATTTTTTTCCCTTAGTAGGGTTTCCTCACTAAAATTTATTGTGTTATGTGTTTTGGATGTGTTTCTAATTTATGCATGCATGTTTATCTCATTAAGATTAGAAATAAGGGTTTTAAGGTTTAAGGGTTTTTGAATTGTTTTAACTTTGGAACAACTAATTCACCCCTCCCCCCCCCCCACTCGGTTATTCGCTACCATATTTCCTACAATTGGTATCAGATCTCTTGGTCCCTTGGATAAATTTTATCTTAAGGGTGATTTGAATATGACGACTTATAAGAAGGATAGTCCAAGGTTTTATGGCTCCAACTACATTCTATGGAAGAGTCGCATGTTCATCTCAGGTGCATTATTGAATATTGTTGGAAGATTACAAAGTTGGATTATACTTCTCCTATAAACCCTACTACTCTAGATGAGATTAGGGATTCTAAAGAAAATATAAAGGCAAAGGAATCTTTTTGTAGTGCTTTGACTAATGCTAAAATGACTAATGTCATGGAATTGAAGACAATTAATGAGATTTGGGTGAGATTACAGACCTTGTATGAAGGAGATAAGGAAGTGAAGGCTTCCAAGTTTTAGAGTTTAAAGGGAGAGTATGAAGCCTTGAAGATGAGAGAAGATGAAAATATTGCCTCTTTCATACTAAGGGTGAATTAGGTTGTGTGTGTTATCAGATGTGTTGGAGGTACTCAGGAAGACAAAGATATTTTTGCTAAATTAATGAGATCATGTGCCTCTTCTTATAGGCACAAAGTTGAAACTATTTAGGAGATTTAGATAATGACAATGTGACAAGAGACAAGTTGGTTGGTAATCTTACTTCTTTTGAACTCGGTGAATTTGGTGGTGCATTGCGTATGGTTGAAACAACAATCAAAGCCACTATTTTTGGAAATGATGTGAAAAGATCTTATCGAAGATAAGGATCCACAAGGAAGTTGTCAAGATAAGAGAAAGAGATGAAAAATCTTGAAGAAGAAGAGTGAGAACTTCAAGAGTTGGAAGCATTAATTTCTAGAATATTTCCAAAAGGTTATGGTAAGTATAAAGGAAATATGTCCCTTAATTATTTTTCATGCAATAAGATAGGACATTTTACATCTAGATGTCTATAAAGGGTTCCTAAATTGAATAATAATAAACGTACTGTTGCAAATAAATGTTACTATGTTGTTGACGAAGGAGTTACAGATGATGAATCTGATGATGTTGACAAGGGTGATAATGAATTGACATTAATTGATATAAAAGAAGAATATCCTAAGCCTAAATTTTATATGCCTACTAGTTCTACTAGTTGTGTTGTTGAAGAGAAATCCCTAGCTACTCAACTTGTCAAATAGGATAAATGGGTAATAGACAATGGATGCTCTAATCATATGACTATTTATAAGATAAATTTTGTGAGCTATGAGAAGTATGATGGTGGTATTGTGAAATGGGGAGACAATAATGGTGGTATGATTAGAGGTAGAGGTTCTATTTCTCTACATGGAAAGAATAATACATATGATGTATTGTATGTGGAAGGTTTGAAACATAATCTTCTTAGTGTTGGGAAGTCGATGGACAAAGGTTATGGCCTGCATTTCAAGAATGGTAAATGAAAGATCTTGAATGACACTGGGATAGAGATTGCAATAGGATCAAAGACAAAAGGTAACATATTTCATTTCAATAGTGGTCAAAAAAGTTGTTTGATTTCTCAAATAGATGAAATATGCTTATGGAAAAAAAGGTGGTGTCATGTGAGCTTTGATAATATTGTGGAAATAAGTTCTAATTATTATATAAGAGATCTTACTAGGCTGAAAAACCTGCTAACACTATTTGCAAAGAATGTCAATTGGGTAAGCAAAAGAGAGTTACTTTTCCTTCTAAAACTAAAAATTCAAATGGGTTATTAGATCTTCTTCATACTGATATGTGTGGTCCTAATAAGACAAGAAGTTTTCAAGGTGAAAGGAATTTCATGTTGCTCATTGATGAACATTCTAGGATGGTATTGTTGACAAGTTGGATGTGTTGGCACTGTTGTGAACGTGTTTTTTGTACAGTTTAGCCAATGGTGTAGTATGTTCAAAGGTCTAGTGAGGATTGGTTACTGCAGATTGGTGACTGGTTATTTTACTATCTGGCAGTGTTGATAGGGTAGCATAGATGGGTACGGTGTGCATGCTCAGGTTGATATTTTTGTTTTTTCACATAGGATATGTTTAGGGACATGTTGATGTGTAAACAATTCAAAGGGTTTGTGATCCAAAGATCCCCAGGGCATCCTTTTTTGTTACAATTGAAGGCGATAGTGTTCTTGAGGTATGGCAAGAACAATGCTAGCAAATCAAATGGCTAGGGTGGATTTGATTGTTTGATATTTATTCATGATGCTTAAGGATGTTCTTGTATTATGTGCATGTTGAGTTTGTGGTTCACGTAGATTATGGTGATAAATTTTGGAGGATTTCTTTGGCTGGTGATATTTTTTATGTTCTTGGTCGATTTGTGATTATCATATTTTTCCATTAGTATACAAAGGAAACAATTTTGGAACCTTTAGTTACATGATCACCGAAAGACAGGTTATAGTGCAACCTAACATGAAAGTTTACAGAGGTCACCGAAAATGCAAAGTGCACTATCACTAACAAATTGGTTACAATGTAAACTGGTGACACAATCTCAAGAGTAACCTGACAGAGAATGTTTACAGTATAAAGTGACAGTCAATCGACAAAGAAAACTCAGAAGAAGAATGTCTACAAAGACATCACCGAAGATAGACTACAGAGAAAATGAGCACCAGTCTACCGAGAGATGACTTTATTTCGAGAAATGTGCATCTGACTTACATATTAGATAAAACACTTAAGTTTTATATTTAGCTTTAAAGAACATCTTTAAAATCATTTCTTGAGGGACAAGTAAAGAAATTATAATTGTTTTAATCAGTCTAACTAATTTCAAACATGCAAACTAAGAGATCAAGGTCAAGTTGTAAACCTTTGATCCTAGAGTTATCATGGAAAAGTGTGAAACCTATTTAGGTCAATTCATTATATAAATAGATGTGTAATCAATTAGAAAAAAGTATGTGATGATGATTGTAGCCAAGGAGCACATATATGGATCAGATACAAATTTTTATGCAGAAGGACAACAAAAGATGAAATAGGTTATCAAGAACTAGATTCAAGGCTACCGAGTAGAACAGAGGTATTAATCAATCACTATAGGTGATACATCATATTATAAACTTTAATGGATCTATACTCAGCAATTCAAGATTGCATATAATCAAGTCAATAAGTATTTTTGACTACATTCTAACAAGTGTAGAAAATAGAAGAAATCCTTTAAGAAGGTGGATTTAACAATCCTTTTGTAAATCTCTTAACCGAGTCCACACTAAATAGTGTTACTAAAGCTCTTAATAGAGTAGACCTTAACAAGTCTAAACATGTTACTCCTAACAAGCTAAGATCATTAGAAGTGATCAAACTTGTAAGCCTTAACCAGCCCCTTCCATTCTACAGATAGTGAAGTTTTGTGGGTTTCATCCCCACCATAGTTTTTACCTTCTAACAGGGGTTTTCTGCGTTAACAGATCTTGTGTCATGTGTCATTATATTTCATGAAAGTTTTTATGAATGTTTACAGGAAAATTAAGTTTATGAATTGATATTACATACAGAAAGACAGAATAACAAATATGGTTGGTAATGCAAACAATTGATTACTAAAGGATTAAGGTTAATTGATAAAAAAATTTAAGGGTGCTGATTCACCCCTCCCTCTCAGTACGCTCCATTCCATTATTCTAATAATTTGATCGATAAGACATTTTATATGTGATCGATAAAATGTTTTATGGAAGAGTTATGATCTTGAGGTGGTTATGATGGATCTAAGCTATGTTTAGATAACTTTATTTGATTAGGGTCATTGATTTTGGTGGGGTGAGATGAAAATTGAAAGTTAGATTTTTGTCGACTTGTTCTTGATAAAAGTTTCATGAATTAGGGCAAAATTAGTGTGTGTGAAAGGTTGTGAAAGATCATGTATGCCTGAAATTGCTTGGAGAAGTAATTGTGCAGATCTACAGAAGGTTAATTTTATCATCTAAATGTGATAGAGAGAACTACAATAAAGATATGATTGTACTTCAATGGAACTAACCTTTACATGATATGGATGCCACTATACAGCTCATAAAATTTCTAATTGTTTTCAGGTTGACCATTGTAGTGGTATTCTAAGGGTTTCATCCTTCCTTAGGGTTGTAGCCCAAGTATTTTTGAGTAGTGATCTCTAAGAATTTTTCTTTGATGCATGTGTATTCCCCATTTATAATAAGCTTGTACTTCTAACAAGGTATTAGTCTTACTGTGGGTTCAAGCCCAGCCATGGTTTTTCCAATTTGGGTTTCCACGATAAAAATATTTGTGTTATGTGTTGTGGATGCTTTCTGATTTGTGCATAATTTCTTTACTTATCATAAATCATGCATAACAGTTTTATGCATGAGGCTTTAAAGGTCAGAGGGTTTTAAGGGTTTTTTAGATCTAGTGTTTTAGAAGAAATTGATTCACACCCTCCCTCTCAGTTGCTTGTTGCCTTATTTCCTACAGGTATGGGTAACTTTCTTGAAAGATAATTATGAAGCCTTTGATAAATTTAAGATCTTTAAGAAAATGGTTGATACTGAGATAGGCTTGAAACTGAAGTGTTTAAGATGAGATAGAGGTGATGGATTTGCATAAGGTGAGTTCAATTCTTTTTTGTGAGAAGCATTGGATAAAGAGATATTTATCTTCTTCAAGGACTCTACAATATAATGGAGTGGTGGAGAGGAGGAACATGTCCATTCTTGATTCTATTAGGCCCATGATGCTTGAAGGAAAAGCTTCAAAAAAATTTTGGAAAGAATCAGTCAGCACTATAGTATAAACTAGTATAAACTATCAACCGCGTACAAATAAAAGGAGACGTTGGTAATACACCTTATGAGCTATGGTGTGAAATGTACCTACAGTTGGGTATTTTAGAAATTTTAGTAACAAATACTATATCAAAAGAGATGAGGATATAGGAAAATTTGATGCAAAAAGTGATGAAGGTATATTCCTTGGGTATTCTTTTAAAACAAATTCATATAGGCACTACAATAAGAGGTTGAAGAAGATAGTGGAGAGTGTTAATGTCAAGGTGGATGAAATATTTGAGAATGTATCTAGATCTTTTGAATATTATTTTGATGATCAGAATTCCAATTTTAATTAGGGATGACAACATCTAGTTCAAAACTAATTTCCAAGTGTTTCAGTGAGAACAGATGATGAAGCTTGCGCAAGTGAAGATGAAGAAACACAAAAATCTGACGTAAGGCCAAAGACACCAAGGTATGTGATATTAAATTATTTTGAAGACAAGATTATTGGTGATAGGAATAAGGGTGTTAAAACTAGAAGAAGGATTGTTGTAGAACATATTTTCTTAATCTCAGATATTGAACCCAAAGATGTAAGTGAGGTTTGCAAGGATGAACATTGGGTTAATTCCCTGAAAGAAGAGTTTTCATAGGTTGAGATGAACAACATATAGATTCTTGTTCCCAGACCTGAGGAAAAGAATGTTATTAGTACTAAATGGGTGTTAAAAAATAAATTAAATCAAGATGGAGAGGTTCTTAGGAGAAAAAGAATATTGTGTGCAAAGGATATGCTCAAATGGAAAGTATTGACTATGATGAACTTTTTCTCTAGTAACAAGATTGGAAACGGTAAGACTATTTCTGGAGATTGTTTCTCATAAGAACTTCAAAGTCTATGAAATCTACATTTCTGAATGGTGAATTGGAATAAGAAGTATACATAGATCAACCATATGGTTTTTAATTGACTGATCAACCGAACATGGTTTGTCAATTAAAGAAAGCATTATATGGGTTAAAGAAAGCTCCTAGACCTTGGTATTCTAGATTGGACCAATATCTACTAAATCTTGGTTTCAATAAAGGTGTTGTTGATAGTAATTTGTATTTCAAGGTAGATAATGAGGACATTTTGATTGTTGAGGTATTTGTTAATGACATTATCTTCGAAGGTAATGATAAGTTGAGCCAAGAGTTTGCAATGAAAATGAAAAGTGAGGTTGAAATGTCCATGATAGGAGAAACTAAATTATTTTTGGGATTGAAAATTACTTAGTCAGAGGATGGGATTTTCATATCTCAGGCCAACTATGTGAAGGAATTATTGAACAAGTTTGGGTTGGATGACTCAAAGCATGTGGCTACACCTATGGTGACCATAAGAAAGTTGTCAAAGGATGATGAGTCCCCTAAAGTAAATTGGTCTAGATTTGGGTCAATTTTTGGAGGCCTACTTTATTTGACTCATGCAAGACCATATATCATGAACGTTGTGTGTCTTGTAGCCATATTTCAAACATATCCAAAGGAGATTCATGAAGTAGCTGTGAAGAGAATATTTGGACATCTAAAAGGGACATAGGACTTTGGGATATGGTATTCAAAAGGAGATTATTTAACTTTGTGTGCATATACATATGTTGATTGGACAAGTGATGTTGATGACATGAAAAGTACAAGTGGTGGTACTTTATTTTTGGGTAGAAGATTGGTTTCTTGGATGAGAAAGAAGCAGAACTCCATCTCCTTATCTACTGTTGAGGTAGAATGAATTGTTGTTGATGGTAATTGTACACAAGTAGTGTGGATTAAGTAGATGTTATCATATATTAGAATTATCTTTGATGAGCCTATTGTCATATACTATAATAATTCAAGTGCTATCAACATTTCTAAGAATCTTGTGCAGCACTCAAGGACAAAGTATATATTAATCAAGTTCTATTTTCTAAGGGAGAAGGTGAATGAAAACTAAGATTAGAGTATATTCCTACCAAGGAACAAGTTGTTAATATCTTCACAAATCCATTTCCTAAGGATGAATTGAAATATATTAGAGGCAAGTTGGTGATGATTGCCACTTCTAATTAGAACTAAGATGTAGTGGTGTGCATCAGTTTGATGGGCTTAAAAGTCTTATTTTATGATCTGGATTGATGTGAGGAGGCTAATACTCAGGGGGATTAGTTAGTTTTAATGTTCAATTTGTTCTTAATGTTCTCAGGGGGAGAATAATTTAAGTATGAGAGAGATTTTTATGTCTTTTCCATTGATGTCAAAGGGGGAGAAGAAGGCATGTGAAAAACCTTTGGGGTGATATATCAAAGGGGGATTCATTGATTTATTGTTTTCACATCATATGTTTCCATCAATTTCAAAGGGGGAGTTTGTTGGGAAGATTCACATATGTATTGGAAGACATATGTGTTGAATTTGTTGTCATTTATGTCAACATATCTATTGGACAGTTTGGAAAGTGGTGCAGTATGCTCAAAGGTTCAGTGAGGTTTGATTATTAAAATAAAGTGGTCACAGATGTCATGGGATGTTGTAAATAGTTTTTCCTTGGTGTATGTCTAGTTACAGAGGTGTGCATGATGATTTGGATATGATATGAGTTCAAGAATGGTGACTAGTTCCTATATTGGCAGACAGTGTTGATAGTGTGACTGTAATTGGTTTGGTGTGCACTAATAGGTTTATATTTTTCTCTGCACATATAAGTGTATGTTTGGAATAGTTTTATGCATCCTTAATTCAAAAGGTTTGTGTTCAAGAGGCCCAAAAGGTATTTTCAAGTGTTATAGTGGATATTGATAGTATTCTTGAGGTCTGACATGAGAGATGTTGGCAAATCTGATTATTTGGATGGGTTCAGTTGTTTTTTTGTTATTCATTATGTCTATGGATGTTCTTAGATTATGTGCTTTATGATTTGATGGTCCACATCATTTTTGGTGATCATTTTAAAGTATTTTTTAGTTGGTGGTAATTTTCTTTATGTTCTTGGCTGACTTTATCAGTAAAATGTTTTGTGGAAGTTTGATGCATGATTTGTGGTTGTGTTATGAGATCAAGGTTGTTGATAAGGATCATTGCTATATTTTGGTTGACATTCTTTGATTAGGAATATTATTTTTGGCACGTGGATTTGAATTTTGAAATTAGGGTTGAGCCGACCTTGCTTATTTTTCTAATGTTGATGAAATATATATGTTTAGAGAAATATTTTGTATTGTAGATGATTGAATAATTGTGAAGCAAGGTTGGAATATCTGGTTGAGATTAGATTGTTCACTGTAAGGGACAAAGAAGGGTTGAGAAGAGAATTGCATTATACTTCATTGGAACTTACCTAGACATAAGTTAGATGACATCATAAAATTCATAAAAATTCGTATGTTCATTAAAGTGATCTTGTAAGGTAGTGAGCCATCCACAAGGTTGTATCCCATTTATATTTGAGCAGTGAGCTCTAGGCAGTGTGCCTGAATGCATGTGCATTCCCCATTTGTAATAATTTATGCTTCTAATAAGGTATAATCTTATTGTTGGTTCATCCCCATCGAGTTTTTTCCCTTAGTAGGGTTTCCTCGCTAAAAATCCTTGTGTTGTGTGTTGTGGATGTGTTTCGGATTTATGCATGCATGTTTATCTCATTAAGATCAGAAATTAGGGTTTTTGAATTTTTTAAACTTTGGAACAACCGTTTCACCCCCCCCCCCTTGTTGTTTGTTTCCATATTTCTTACAGTGTGTGTAACTAAAGGTGAAAGATATACATTTATTTATGTTAAGTGTTCATTACGAGAGTATTATGTCATTAAGTATTTTTCCACTTTCAATATAAACACAAGTACAAGAATGGAATTACACGGCTTAAAATAAAAAATACTTTATTTATTCATATGTTCAATGGAATTATTTCCACCCAAATCATGGGAATGAGTTAAAGCACACACTATAAAAATAAAAGTATGTTTACGAAAATGATAGGGAGAGGGGACTTGTCATTGCCTAGAATGGTGAATCCTATGATTGAAGTTGAATCTTCAACTTCTTAGCTCTGTAAGCTTCTTTCCATGTCCTAATTACCTAGAGGAAGAGAGAGAAAGGGTTGTTAGAGATCAGAGATCCTTGTCAAACTATATGTGAAATCAATACAAGCACAATTATCTCACATAATGTATCAATTGAGAAGGGAAATCAAAGGAACAAATATGAAATTCATTATTTATCTAACATATTTGTTCATTGTGCAAATACATATACATATTCATCATTGGAATAATTCAACATGTGGGGAAAAGTGGGCTCCCACAAGGGTTGATCCTGTCATGTTTTCATTCTCATTTAAGTGTTTTAATATAGGAAACCATGCAATTCCTACATCATGTATCCTATTCTAATTCAATCAGGTAGATATACATCATTTATAATAGTGATTTCACTATCACAAATGAAGCATACTTTCTCAACAGGATTAAATTAATGTGCATGATGTGAGAAAAAAAAGATAATACTTTGGTAATCATGGTACTGAACAATAAAAATAGTCAGAGAGGCACCATTACCAGAACAGTTTTTGGCACGCCCAGTGGGACTCAAGAACTAATTTTTAGTTCTTAAGAATTTCATATTTTTATTATTTTGATGTGAATAGAATTATTTCAACCCTTGGATGAAATTTTTCAACACACCTAGAAACTCTGGAGGAAAATCTACTTGTTTCAAGAAATCAAGTGATGGTATGTTTCAAAACAATTTTATATTATGATTTATAGCTCTTTATATGAGTAGAAATGTTGAATTTTTATGGAAAATATGTATACCCACCACCAAATTATCAGAGTAATATCCATGAAGCTCCTCATCAGTCATATTATACTGATAATGCTGCTAGTTTTACTCAAACTAACCTTGTAGTAGCAAATTACCAACATGTTCCATCTGTTTATGAGCCTCTCACCCCTCCATACATATTATTTTATAAGGATTTTAATGGGATCAAGGATCAGGTTATGGATCTTATCCAGAGGTTTATTAACCTTGATTTGGGTTTTAAAGGGGATCCATCCCTGCCCATACATAAGCAAGATATGGGATATCAAGATTTGAAACTCATTTTGTGAGGTTGGGTTGGATAGATGCTTCAAAGTAAAAGATAACAAGGATTTGATATGCAGTTGGAGGAACTATCTCACCGTATATTTCAACTATTCATGTTAATATGGAAAAGGAAATGCATGGAGATGGTTTCAAAGGAAAAGATTAAAAGAGATTTGGAGGCCCAATAGGTACAATATGAAGAAATCCTTGCAGAAAGGGAGCGAAAAACAGAGGCACAAAAGGGGAAATATGAGGAGGATCTAGAAAGAGAGTTAGAAACATAAAAATAACACCATAAAAATAAATATAGGTACATAAAGAGGTGATAAAGGTCCTAGTTTCCACAGTTATAATGTGTGAGGAGGCCCAATCAGCTAAATTTGAAAAGAGGATTGAACAACAGATCACTGCAAAAGAAGTAGAGATGAGGTTAAAATTTATTGAACAAGAGACTTATAGGGTCAAAATTCCAAGCTTCATTCAAAGTGAGTCTCTTGAATCCTATAAGTGTCAAATTCCAATTTCTAGGATTCCTCGCTCATTTCAAGAGCCTATTCAAGAATCCCAATCAATTCAGCCTATAGAAGAGTAGGTTTGTTAATTTGTATTCCTATATTTTGGAGAGAATTTTCTATTGCAAGAACCTATTCTTGATCGAGTAAAGTCTTATGTGGAACCTATTCAAGATACAATACCCCAGGAGCATCCTTCCCCAAATCTAGTGAAACCTCAAGAACCCACTGATATTTTGATTTCTCAAGTTATATAACAACAAGAGGAGATGATAAAATAAATAAAGATAAATCCTTTACATGTTATCAAAACTATTCAAGGTATTGAGATTGATAAATCAAATTTTTTATGAGAGGTTGTAGAGATAGAAAAAGTTGATAATTTTCAAGTTTCTTTTGATTTGTTTGATGAGTTACCACTTTTTGTGAATGAGGAAGAGAACAAAATTTAGATCACTGACATAACAACTTTAGAATAGCGAGAAGAGGCTTAAACATTGATGTTTTGATAACTAAAGAAAGTTGCAATCACATAGAGGACAGTTCTCTTCCACAAAAAAATGAGAATCTGAATGAAGAGGACTTATTTTGGGATGATCTTGGGGTATTTTTCTCTAGTTTAGATGTCATGCATTTAATTTCCATGAAGATAATTAGGATCACCAGGTTGTTGAGAATGTAATGGTTACTAAATCATGGGTTCAGACTGATTTATCTATTAAGATTCCTTTAATTGTTTTTTATTAAGGTAAAAATAGGTTTTGAAAGAACCCCAAAACCTTTTACAAAAGAATACTAGAGATTAGCATCATAATCCCTTACAAACATAGAAAGCCTTCTACGAACAAAAATTAGAACCCCGGCAAACACCCAAAACCCCAAAAAAGGAAAACAAAGAACTGCCAGAAAAATGCACAGTTTCCACCATAATTTCCAGCACAACTTCTAGCAAAGTTTCCAAAACAGATAAAAAGAAACTAAATCATACTTTGGTAGGATTCCTCTACCTCCTTCTACATTTCTTCCATTTTCTCAATGGACTCCTTCAGATCTTTCATCTCTTTTGGAATTTCTGGAACTTTCCTTTTAATGCCACTTCGGATTCTTGTCCCTGGGCCCGAGATCCCTGCCTTGTCATCAATGGTAATTGTTGTATTTTCTAGCAGATTTCTTTCCAGATACGCATATAACACTTTCAGATTCTGAACAAAAACTTGAAGCCCTACATTACTGTGTTTGAGAATGATACTTATCATGTGTCTGTTGTGGCTGATTTTCTTTTTCATATCTTGCATCTTTACTTCCACAAGAGCATTGATTCTAGCAGTGATTGCCTCATAATTGTTGTTTTTTTTAACCTTAATCAGCAGGTCCTTCTCCATATATTCAAGCTTGGATTTGAAGGGCTCCATAGTTTCCTATATCTCATTCAGGTGCTGCTTCATTATCTTCATTTCCTCACTAAGCCAGTTCTCCATACTAGCCCCGTGGTCCTCTTTTCTTTTAGGAATTCTTTCTTCAATATCAAATCCTTCCATTTCAAGGTTCATTCTCTATTTCTTCTTATTCTTGTTTCCATCCTTCAAGATCAGCTACTCAATTTTATCCTCATTTCCCTTACCATCATTTGTTTCCTCATTATTATCATCCTTTTCATCTCCCTCTTTTCCCTCTTCATCTTTTTCCATCTCTTGGTTCCCAACTTAATTATCCATGTTCTCATCATCATCAGTCATAGGCATTTCTACCTCATTTTTCTGGGAGTCCTCCTTTCTCAATTGATCATCTTTATCCCTAACCAAAGTCTCTTCATTTATCTATTGAGCTTCCTCTTCAATCACAGGTGTATCCTCCTTTTCCTCTTTCTGAATCTCATCTTCATTACCCTGACAATCTAGGGTTTGGTCATCAATCTCCTCCTTCCTTTCTAGATTTGCCTTCTTTTTGGTTCTTAACCTTTTCTTCAGGCTCTATTTTTTATTATCCAGCTTAGCTTTCCTAGCATTCCCTTTAACCCTTTTGGGGATAGGCTCCAAAATTTGATTTCTAGCATATTCTAAAATTAATAGAATAAGTCCTACATGAATCACCAGGTTACTCACTTTTTTCCTATGCTCCATGACACTATTATGCAATGAGCTCAGAAGATAGAAAGGAAATGAAACCTTTTTATTGTTCCTAAAATGATTTGCCAAGACAAAATGGAGGTTATAAATTTTGGATTAGCGACCATCCAAGGTGAAATACTCAATCATCACTGTCAAAATATCTGCCCAGTCAGACTCAATTTTTTTGATACCCACATAATCCCCCATCCCTTTGCTCAAAAGGTCTTCTTCTTCTTCAGTTTTCAGGAATATTTTGAAGACCTAAGTCCTAGCCCACTTATTGTCCCTGTGAAACTTCATGCCTTCACAAGAAAGGCCTGTGATTTCTGAGATTATGCTCATATTCAAAGAAAAGGACTTTCCCCACATATTTACCTTCCCATTTTTCCATCCATCTACAAATGTTTTTGTTATCTCCATATCCCATCCATGAAGCTTCTCTACATACTGGGACACCCCACCCTTCTTCAACCTCTTCCAAACTTTCTTCTTTTATTTCCACTTTGTACAATCCATTGGCTACTCCCTCTTTAGACCACCCCCCATAATGCTCGATGAGTTCTGAAAATGCAGAGAATGAGAATGTTGGAACACTATACACTGAAAGGCAATATTACTGTGATTACTCTATTTCAAAATGCTCATTAAAACCCATATTCCATGCGGAGTCACAATCATCATTAATCTTGTGCCCCTTGACTGACATCAAACATGACACTTCATATTAAGTGATGGCCACATCATTAATTAAGTTTATTAATCGAGCCTTCAATATGGTTAATCTTATCGTACCTAATAAGACATAAAATCTCCATATTGAGATCCAGTTCACCTCTCCATGATTGGATGACATCAGTTTGAACCCCCACATTAGCTAAGTTGTCTGTTGTCTTATTACCTTCCCTAAAAACATGGGTTATGTGACTTTCTTTAAAAAGGATCATTAACGATTTGATTTTATCAATTATGTGGCTAATGGTCCATGAAGCTTCATGATTTCCCTTAATACAATTTATTATGTTTAGAGAGTCTCCCTCCAACCAAAAATTATAAAAACCTATGTCTTTAGCAAACATAACAACTTGAAGGGAAGCCATTGCTTTGGTAACATGATTAGTCTAAACTCCCAGAGGGGCAGCAACAACTCCCAGACAATTACCAGTTGAGTCTCTTATAATACCTCCCACTCTAGCTTTTCCCAGATTCCCTTTAGCTGCCCCATCAAAATTACCTTTGACCCAGCCAATCAAAGGAGCTTCCCATCTAGTGTTTTCCCTCAAGTTCAAATCCTTGTCCTTCTGCTCCTGATAATTCCTGTTAAAAATATCATTTATACTCTGGGTGTTCTTACAAGGGGAGTCTCTAGGAAGATAACTTTTAAAATTTTCCAGCAAGCTTCTGCAAATACTATTGGCCACAATTTCATAGGATGAAATTTTTTCTCTGAATATTATGTTGTTTCTTTCCTTCCAGATTCTCCAAGTGAAGTGGGGAAGAAAAATCCTCCAAAGGTCTTTGACTTCTTTACCATTTAGGGGGCAGTGTCATTGTTTAACCATATCCTGGAAGTTATTAGGTTTCACCCAGTCCAAATTGAAATAATTGAAAATAGAGTTCCACACTTTACAAGTATAATTACAATGAATCATTAGATGGTTATAGTTTTCAGCTTCATAGCAACAAAGAATACATCTGTTAGGCATACTAAATCCCCTTTCACAAAGATTTTCCACTGTTAGTATTTTGTTCTGAACAAGGAGCCAAGAGAACATATTAATTTTAGGTATAAGCTTGTTATTCCATACCTGATAACTGAAAGGGTGATCTTCCTTGGGGAAAAGAAGGGTAGAAGTAGAGGAGACCAAAAATTTTCCTTTAGCCTCCGGTGCCCATATCAAAGAGTCATGTTCATTTTCTCTGACAAACCAGGGTGTTAGATACTTATTGACCAGATTGAGAGAAACATCAAAGGCGCTAAGGTCCACCCATTTTTCATTGATCCAGTAATCACATACCTTCTCTCCAACTATTTCTTTACAGTCCAAAATTGCTAGCATCCATTCCTGCTTCTCACTAAGAGCTTCTTCCTTCAGCTAGTTATCAGTCCAAAAATTAATCTTCCTGCCATTTCCTGGCTTCCATCTTATCCCTTTTCTAATTAGGTCCCTTCCTTTCCTAATACTATTCCAGATGAAATAACCATTTATATCCAAAGGGTTCCTTAGCACTTCCTCCAGAGAAGTCAAATGATATTTTTTCTTAATGATGGCATTTCATTCCTTCTCCTCTTCAAAGATTCTCCAGCACTGTTTTACCAGCAAAGCCTTATTAGTATTTTTTATACTTCTGATACCAAGCCCTCCCAACTTCTTAGGTTTATACACCACCTCCCAGGCCACAAGAATAAACCTCTTCTTCTCTTCAAGTCCTGACCAAAGGAATCTTTTCTGAATTTTTTCAATCAAGTTTGCATACTTTTGAGGAACTTTAAAGAGACTGAGTGCATAGACTGGAAGATTTTGGAGAGTAGATTTAAGAAGCTGAACTTTTCTAGCTTGACTTAGAGTAGCTCCTTTCCATCCTACCATCTTGTTGTGAAAATGGTCAAGGATACCATTCCAGAGAGAATCATCTGGTTTGTGATAGAGAGGGAGACCCAAATAGGTTGAGGGAAGATTCCCTATCTTGCAACCCAAAATAGAAGAAATCTTCCTTTGTCTTTCTTCAGGAGTATTGCAGAAGAAAAGAGAACTCTTCTCCCAGTTAATTGATTGACCAGAGGTATTTGTATAAGTATTCAAAGCCTTTTTTATATTCATTGCTTACTTAATAGAAGCTTCCCCCATCATAATTGTGTCATCCACAAATTGTTCATGGGAGCACTTATGCAAGGCAGAGGAAGGTTGGAGACCAAAAATCTGACCAGACATGACCATACTATTGATGTATCTCCCAATGCTTTCCGCCATTATAGAAAAGAGAATGGAGGAGATAGGATCACCTTGTCTCAGACCTCTTATGGGGTGGAAGAAAATGGAACAACCCCCATTAACAAGCACCGAGGAAGTCAATGTAGTCACCAATTGAAAGATTCCTTTAACTATTAGTAATAGTGAAGAAAATATGTTTCTACTAACAAAATTGGCAAGTTGTGATCAACAAGCATAAATCAATGACAGTGACATGGTTTTGATCCATGAGAAGATAAGTGAGGAAATTGTGGTGGAAAATATTCAAGAATCATATATGGTTCAAATGGAGTAGTATTGTGAGCAAGAAAAGGTGTTGGTCAAAGAGATAGTTGACAAAGTAGAAAATAGCAAAGAAAAAACAAAGTGTACCATCTCAAGAGGATGTCAAATTGGGTACTTTTATAGAATGGATGATAAGAATGATTTTCCATCTATAGAGCATCATATCCAACAAATTTATGCACCCCAAATCATCATTTTGTCGAGTCAAAGTCAAAGAGTATGTGATTCTTTTTATTATTTTCAAGACATGCTATAATAATTACTTGTGTTTCCAGCCATCTTTCATATCTTTTAGTTATTCATATACATGTAAATCGTCTATTATTGGTGAGAAAATGAATTTGGCCTTCTATGGAGGTCTACTCTCAAAATGGGACATCCATAGCCTGGGAGTATTCCTATGTTGTGTGGGATTACTAAGTTTCACACTTAAGCATTTGGGTGCAAATCCCTATGATAACAATGTTCGTATTGTTGGATTCAATTACATATGTCAATCTTGGCCAGTGTCATTGATAGTCTTTTTTAATACTTTAATGATTATTTTATTGGATGCCTCAGCTTTTCCATTTCCTTGTGTATAATATTGTTGGAAATACAATAATGGGAAAGCAAGATACTGAGAGGGGGGGGTGAATCAGATCTTCAAAATTTAAACACTTAAAACAAACTGATCCACTTTCATACATATATGAATCTAATGTAATATCAGTTAGCATCCACACAATGAAATAAACAACTCATAACACAAGAACTTGGTAACCCAGAAACCCAAATAGGTAAAACTGGGGTGGGGATGACACCCACAAAATTCTCCACTACAGCAGTAATAAAGTGTGCCTGTTAGGGCTACAAAAGTTTATTAAAAAATGCAATCTACCCTGTTAAAGGTATGCTCGGTTAAGAGCTAAAGATCATTACAATCTACCCTGTGAAAGGATTTTAACTTACAATAAAGTAAGCACTCTGTTAGGAGATTTAGAAAGGTTTGTTAGAACCACTTTGTTAAGATATTTTCACCTGATACAATGATTAGAATGTCTCAAGTATTGATCCTTCATTATGCACTCAGATGCTGATGAAGGATCTCCTCTTTCCATTACCTTCTATGATCTCACAATCTAATATAACTTTACTATGTTTTTCACTGTGTTGTCACTCTTCTTGATCTCTACTTCTTAACAAAATAACCCTCTATGCATTTCCCTTCAAAAATGTAGTCACCACATACACTTTGTCTACTCTCTTACTACACACACAAAATGGGGTTTGGAAGTACTCTAATATATCTGTTCAAGTCTAATAGCAAGATCTAGATCAACGATCAAGATCTAATACCTATACCATCAAGGTATTACAATTAATGATTACAATAGATCATGCATAGGATAAAAAAATTAAATGCATAACTAACTCCGTAGAAGAATATTAAATGCATACATAAGTCGGCCCAAAAAGCTTATATAAGTCAGCCAGATCACTTATCCTCAAAGTTTGAATCATTCCAGACATGTATAAAAAAATTGCTATACTCGGCACTGAGTATCCTACTCAGCTCAGCATGATACTACTCGGCAACTTGAATACTGCTCGGCAATGTTGCTCGGCCTTGCATAGTTTTAGCTCGACCACAATGATAGCCAACTAAAACTGCCTAAGTGAATGACTAAGTGTTGGTCACTAATCATCAACATAAATTAGAGTTTAACAAATATATGGTAGAGAACCACTGCTAAATACGGAACTTTTCATAAAGCTCTTTGACATCTTTATTTTTGAATGGGCTACCATTATTAGTGACAATGACCAAAGGTATCCCATAGCAGCATATTAAGTAATCTAGGATAAAATTTGACATTTTCTTACCAGTGATTTGTTAGACCTTAAGAAGCATACATACAACTAAGAAGGGGGGTGAATCAATTGTGCCACAATCTCATGTTACTTTAATCAACTTATAAACTTTAATCTCGTATCTAAATGATAAGAATGAAAGAAATATCTCAACATAATAGAAACACATAACACCAAGATTTTTCACATGGAAACCATGTTAGGGGGAAAACCATAGTGGGGATGGAACCCACAAGATGAGTGCACTCACTAGTAAAAATTGTACCCTGTTAGAAGTATTACAAAAGGGGAATGCACATGCATTCAGGCACACTACCTAGAGTTCACTACTCAAAGACAATTACAATAAGGATCACTACCTTACAGCACAATTTGATTACAGATCAAGGAGTACTTATAGTCCAAACACATGAACTGACTGATAGCATTTTTTATGCCAAAATAGCTCCATTTAAATGCACAAATCTCTAACTTATTTCAGATTCCACTCATACCTCTTTATAGAACATCATGTATATCTTTTTCCCACACATCTGTATATCTCCCGCACACTTTGCAACATCAAATTATTATATTTATATATACAATTCATCAACTCATCTCAACTAGGTTGGCCAGGGACCTAATTACAAATAAATAATAAATTACAATTCAATCCTCAATGTGATCCATTGAATGTTTGCCAGGACATTGCAATTATCCATATCAACATGCTTAGATCCACCAATCATGCCCTAAACCTTCACAACATGTTACATCATCAAGTTGCCTAAGACCAAATGAAGAACACCAACATGTTACATAAAAATCATGCAACCGGATCACTTCATCTAGTGCAAGACAACAACATGATCAAGAAACATCAACATGCAACGTTAAGTACCTCAACAACTTTAGCATCACCATGAACTCAGGATTCAGATCCATCTTTGTAGTATTTATCAGCAATAATATCTACAACCTCTATTAATTAAGAAATAGAGCTTTCTGGTAACCAAATTATGAACCACTCAAGTTGAGGATAGATATGTACGTCCCAAACTCACTACTAGGTTAGCAACAAATAACTCTTCAACACCGATCCATACCGATCCAAAATTGAAACTCTATCTCTTCCTGAACAACCAAATCACTCATAACTCTCTCAAATCACCATTCTAAATTGTGTGAACTGATATTCATCATCTATAGACACCTCTGAACATAATTGTACAATTGCAACTGTATATCTTCTATGTAGTATCCGTACCAAGCAATTCAACAGTACTGAACATATCAAGATCATTTAATAATAGAAGTATGTTGACATCAATGGAAAAACATTAATGCTATCATATATACATAATCTGAACAACATCTCAACAATATCCAACAATCTCCCTATTTGGCATGGATGACAACATATGTTATAAATAATAAATTATCATCAATCAATGCACAAAGAAATAATACCAACAACAATATCCATAATATCCACAATATGACATCTCTGCTTTACAATCTCTCCCTCATAATCTCAATTATTTTTCAGATGAATGTCCCTCCCCCTTTGACATCAATGGAAAGACACAATGAATGCACTAAGTCATAGAGGTCAAAAATATGAACAAAACAACTCATGAAATACTTACCACACACTACTCCCTCTAAGGATTAGCCACCAAAACATTATTCTAGAAGAATGATATCTCTGTAAGCACACTAGACTGATGCATCTCAATGCATCTCTAGCTCTAATCAGGAGGGGAAATTACCCCAAGATTACCTCGAAGATACTCAAAAGTATCCTTTGGAAAGGGATTCATGAATATATTTGTAATTTGTTCTTTAGTAGATACATACTCCAATCTGACTTCTTTCTCACTGACTGTGTCTCTCAAGAAATGATATTTGATAGAAATATGATTTGTCTTTGAATGAAAAACAAGGTTCTTTGAAATATTGATAGCACTTGAATTATCATAGTATACAGCAATAGGCTCATCAATAGTCACTCTGATATCTTTCAACATTGGTTTCATCCATACCACTTGTGTACAATTAATAACAACAACAACATACTCAAATTCAATAGTAGATTGTGATATACAATTTTGTTTCTTACTTGCCCATGAAACTAATTGTTAACCCAAAAAGAATGCTCCACCACTAGTGCTCTTCATGTCATCCACATTACCTGCCCAATCAACATCAATATATGCACTCAATGTGAAATCTTCATCGTTACCATACCATAAACCATAATCAGTTGTTCCCTTCAAGTATCTGAATATCCTCTTAACAAAAAAATCATGTGATTCCTTCTACTCTAATTGAAATCTAGCAACAATTCAAACAAAATTCGTAATGTTTGGTCTAGCTAATGTCAAATATAATAGTCCACCGATCATTGATTTGTATCTATTCTAATTTTCATTAGGTGTATCATCAATCTTTGTCAACTTATAACTAGTAATCATAAGAGTACCAACAGGTTTTGAATCTTCCATACCAAAGTTATTCAATAATTCTTTCACATACTTAGTGTGAGAAATGAAAGTACCTTTATCTATTTGAGTAATTTATAGTGCAAGAAAGAATTTCATCTCACCTATCATAGACATCTCAAATTCCTTTTGAATTTCATCATAAAATTCCTTACTTAGCTTGTCATTTCTACCAAAACTGGTATCATCCACAAATACTTCAACAATCAAAAAATTATCATCAACAATTTTGAAGTACAAGTTACTTTCAATAATACCTTTATTGAAACTATTGGTACTCTCAAATTTGGCACAAATTTGGAGTGATCAATTTAAAATTTTCTCTAAGGCAAGGTGAGTACCCCTGAAAACGTTTTGAAGAAGCCTACTTGAAGTGCAAGTGAAATGTGATTTGATGATTGTCATAAGATACTGATTGGGGAACATGTGAAAAACCTATCATAGGGTAGATGAAATGAGTCACAGCTTTCAGAATTTAGATTTGATATGTTTTGGAGACAATTGTTTAAAGGTGTTGACTTAAATCTGCATTCTTCATATTGCCTGATTATAGCAAATGGCCTACTTTGCATACTTGCATCTTTGAACTGGTGGAGTTTCATGATATAAGGATGGGTCTGAGGTTTTTTAAGCATGAGAGAGAAGCTTTGTTTCCATTTTCAGATTCCTAGGAGTTCATATGATTAGTTTTCCCAAACTATTCCATTTGCAATTAATGTTGATTCTCAGAGTGTGAAGTGCATATTTGTAGAATGACCTACTTTGAGGTCTTACAATTTTACACCAGGTTGAACAGAATGGAAAATTGAATGCTCCCCTATATTTCAGGTATGGAAATGTGCTACCATGATGATTTTTAGGCCATGGTGAATCTGTTTTCCCAGTTTGTCAATCTGATTCTGTTTGCAATTTCTAACAATTTAATGCAAATTATTTGCATAGTTTGGTCGGAGGCCCTATTTGTGAGGTTATATCTTGAATACTGTGATTGTTCATATCAAGAAAATGATGACCCTATATTGTAGACCAAATCTACTTCAAGTTTTCAAGGTCTTAGGTCTGAGGGTTTTGTATGCATGCTTATCCAGATTCTTTTCATTTGCAGAAATCGTTATTTCTCATTTGTTCTTTTCTGTAAGTTCCAAGTGGCTAGTTTCTAGGGTCTACCAAATGTGACCGGTTGATCATCATGAGTCATCCTTATGGATCCATACTCTCCATATATCATACTTCCAATAGCCAGAAGCTTGGGTCCTCTTGAGGTCGTTTGACATGTTTTCAAAGTCAAAACCATATGTGTTTATTGTTATTTGACAATGTAATTTGCACAATTATCTTGAAGAGGCGACTTGGATGATTAAAATATTTTGACCTGTTTGGTCTCGTTAGATATCACTTTGCAGTATGGAAGAATGTCAACCATGGAATATGTATGCCCCGTGATGCTTTCTGGTTACTTGATTTTGTCAATTTTTAAGGCCAATTGCAGTTTATCATATCAGTATTGCAGAAATATAAAAGGTTGTTTGTGGTGGCTACCAATTCAATGTTTTATGGTCTGATTGTACAGTATTCTATGTTTCAGTCAATTGAAGAAGATGCATATGTTCAATTTGTCTAGATGCCTAAAAAACAAATATACTCTCACGGCTTGCAATGTCTATAGGACTGCATAGTGGGCAGTGACAAAGGCCTCCTGGGATTAGCATCCACCATAAAGATTTGTTTATGAAATATGGAAGCAATGGTATAGCGCATTATCTATTTTTAATATGCACCAGCAAGGGTTCCTAACAACTTAAACGTGATTTCTTTTTCCCCTTTCTAGTGGTTGGTGTCATTGGATTTGTCCTTTGCCTCGATGGAAATTACTTTGTAATAAGTTTAAGAGGACAAGTGTGGGGTTGGATATTCTTTTATGCTGCAGTTGTAGCCATTGCTTTTGGATCAGCTCATTACCAACTCAAGCCAGATGATGCTAGGCTTTCATGGGACTGTTTACTTGCAATTATTGCATTGACTTTAGATTTTATCTCTTAGCCAAAATTGAAGAAGAAACAAATAGAAATATTTGCAAATGGACTCATTACATCATTAGTGGTCACACATTGAAACAACTGAGTGCAGCAGTGATCCCAATCTTATTTACACTAATGCTTTCTTGTAGGAGTATCAAAATTGAAAATATTAAATCAAATATAAGGGGAGAGATGTATGCACAGGTTTTAAAGAAAAAACTAACTATCAAACAAATACAAATGCCAATCCAGGATGACTGCGCATTATCCCTTGTAGTTATGCATGGTGTAAATTTAATAGAAGGTTGCATTTAAAATTAGAGGATAAGAAAGGCAATTGTCACCTTGATGTTAATGATGTTTTGGCTCAGGGCCACGATGTTACAAATTACAAAGGAGTCGATATCAAAGAAATTGTTGATCAGAGGAATAAACAATGTTGCACTGGTGGATTGGATTTTGTGACATTGATATTCACTCTATCTTCAGTACCTTTGAAGAGAATGATGCATGTCATCAAAGAGTGCTTATTGATTTTGAGGCATGGGGGGATGTTTTTTTTCAGAGACTATGGTCTTTATGACATGACAATGCTATGATTTCCTCCTTCTCAAAACATTGGGGATTTTCATTATGTACGAGGAGACAACACCTTTTCCTACTATTTCTCATTGGATGTTTTAAGGGAGAAAGAAAGTTGTGCAATGCAAAGCCATAGACAGTTGGAAGCCCACGCTGAGAAAGTCATGCCTCCTACGCAGCAAGGTAAAGAGAAAGAAAGTTAAAACATTTAAAAACAAATATCGTGCAAAATTGCAATTAGCACAATCTCACAAAGAGGAGCCCATGTCATATTTGAAAGGCCACCCAGCCCACTGAAGGAAGACCCAGCGTATTGAAGCCAATGCCATTGACAATGGTCAATCAGAAGATGCCTTGCGTGAGGAGTGTTTTAAATTTTCAAAGATTTGCATCTTTAATGGTTGTGTAGGAATACAAAAGGCCTGTGCAGACTTTGGGAGGAGAAAAGTCATAACAAAAAACCTACACAGACTGGAAGAGAAAGCTTGCGCAGTTAATAAAGGAACACAATGTTTGGTCCCTTCTTCAGAGTCATCCTACACACACTATGCAGATTTTCAAGATCAGAGGAAGAGAGTTTAGAGTTTTAAAAATAATTCAAATACATGTCAATCTTTACGCAGCATTTGGGGGACTATAAAAAACATTTTAAACAGAAAAATTTAAGCCAATGCACTTGGTGGGTGTAAAACATTACATGCTACGCAACAGAGATATTAACATGGCTTCTAAAATATTAAAGTAAATGTTAATGGCAGGTGTAATACTAACCAAAGCATAAGTAGTTTGAAACCTTTCCATGCCTCCAGAGCCTACGCAAATGATTAGGAGCTGTGTGGATTTTCTAAGATGGTGTGCATGGAGTTTAAAGGGAGTTTCCACACAGGATGAGTAATAGGCACTAAAGGCCTCAATTCAAATGCTTTTGACATGTGTTAAGAACCAAGGGGAGTTTTGAGGAAAATTTTGCACATATCTTGTTTGGAGGAGTGCAAACCATTTGGGCATCCTGTGCATTGCACATGCTAGAGTAAACAGAAGCTCACGTTGGAGGTAGAAATGGAAGTAGAAAACAAGGAGGCTAAGGACATTATGCAGGTTCAAATGTTTTATCCCACATGCATGGGTCAGTATAACATTATAATGTTTAAATACTAAAGTGCTTAGCATGTATTATAAAGTAAAGCCAAGACCACTTGGAGCTCGCGCGGGCTTGAAGGCTTAGTGCATGGTGGGGCTCAGAAATTTTGATTCAAAAAAGCAGAGAAGGCTTTAAAAACTTACAAGATTTAATCCCACATTCATCGTAAAAGGGAGTTTTGAGATGTTTAAAAGGTAAAAGCCACAGATGATTGTTTGAAGAAGCAATAGAAGGCTATGCATATGTAGGAGCCTGGGACTCACCTCAAAAACCATGCCCAATGGCAGTGATGACACACAATTTTGGCAGGACCCGCAAGAGTGACTTGGCAGATGACATGGCGCAGAAGCTTGCAGATTAGGTGTGTGTCCCGAGGTAGATCAAATCGACAGTCGGCGCAAAGACTCTATCCAAAAGATGCGAGGTAGTTACCATAGAGGGATCGCACTAGGCCGACACATGGCAGGGGCGACAGCATAATAGATCGAGTGGCGTCTAGGTGTTGATGAGGTGGTGGTCGTGCAAGAGGTCATCCGAGATGGCATGCATCTCGAGGTGATGAAAATGGATGGCTATCGCAAAGCCTTGAAGATAAAGATGCAAGGTGATTACCATAGAGGCATCACGATAGCATGACATGTAGCACTCAGATAGGTGGTGGGTCAGACAAGAAAGATGATGCAAGCACCCAAGTCAGCAGTGCAGGTGAACTGAAAGTTGACATGTGGCAAAATGATGATGTGACTTGGTGATGATGTAGGTCCAATAGGGTGATGAGGTGGTCAATCAGGTGAATCAAGTGGTGCCACATGGAACATGGGGCCTGCTCAAGTGCATAAAAAGGATTTAAAATATCAAAATTAATGTATAATGTGTAGACGATAGTCCATAATTCAAAATATTTAAAATTGTTTGCACGAGAATGTTTAAATGTTCAGTGGGCAATTTTTATCAAAAGTATAGAGTATTATATATCACCGGAAAGGTCTCGAAACAAGAATTCTAATTTTGTAATCAATTTTAGTGCAGGATCAAACCATTTTGAATGGAATGAGGGAAGAGTGACTAAAATCAAAATTGGTTAGAGTAGAGAGGACAGGTGGTGTTTCAAGAAAATATCTGGAGATCTTTTGCTTTGGTTACATATTCAAAATTCTTCCATTGTTACGGGGTTCCAAAATTCTTGGCCTATACAAGGAGTTTCAAGCTATGCTTAACTCCAGGAGCTTCCAATTTCATTTGGTTCCAGATTAGGGATATAGCTTGTTGATTGTAATAGTTTTGCTAAAGGTAGAATAGATTTTCATTGGTCTTGTGCAGCTTATTGAACAAGCATTTGTCTGATTGCAAATTCGTGTGCAGTAGTGTGATTTTTCATACTTAATATAGAAGTTCAAGGTTCATATCTCTCCTTGGTGTCAGTCTTGTGAAGTCTGAATTTTCTAATTCTCTGCATAGGATTTACCTATGTATGTGTTATCATCCTCCAGTTCTGATCTAGGATTAGATTAAATAATGTTGTGGATGTGACATAGTTTCATTTGGTTGTCTACAAGAGGATTTCTATAAGTAGTAATGATTTGGATTGAATTATATTTATGGCTTAAAATCATTGACAATAGTTGATTACTGCATTTTTGAATTTGGTTAAAGGACATTGCCCATGGATAAAGAACTGGTTGGTGATTAGTATCATCTGTATCTATGCATTTTCAGTTCAATCTTGGTTATATTCTGCAATTTAAACATAAACTATGACATATCTGAAGCTTGATTTGTGGTGTTGTATTAATCTCATGCTCCACTTCAAGGTCAATGTTCAATGGGTGATTAACTGATCACCTAGTATCTCCCAGTTGTGTTGAAGTCATTGTGAGATATCTTTTGATTGATGCCACACAGAGTATTGAAGGCATTAAAGGGTGTTCCCCCTTGGTTTTTCATAACCTAAAGTGTAGAAGGATGGTTCTGCATCCTTGTTAGTTGGTCCTTTTTAGTCTTGGTTGAATACCAGGAGCTGGCTACTCTTTAAAATACATCAAAGGGTGAATGGTTTGTTGTTCAATAATCACAGCATAAAAAAGAACCAACAAAAACCAATCTACAATAAATACTTGTCTAATCTCGAATACCAGGTTCTTGGAGATTTCTTTAGTCGATATAAATATTTCTTCAATCAAAAAACCATGTCATTTTTATCAGTCAAGGAAAATCCATCTGGTTTCTCAATGTAGACTTCTTCCAACTGTTCATTCAAAAATGCAGACTTAACATACATCTAATATACTTTTAAATTTTTTAAGTAGCATATGCAAGAAACATCCTAACGGCTTCAATTCTAGAAATGGGAGCAAAAGTCTCCTCAAAATCAATACCTTCCATTTCAGAATATCTCTTACAAACAAGTTTGGTTTTGTTCTGAATCACTTTACCATCCTCATTTAATTTTTTCTGAATACCCATTTAGTACCAATCACATTCTTGTCCATAGGTTTAGGAACAAGAATCCATGTCTTATTCTTTTCAATCTGTTCCAATTCTTCTTCCATGTCTTTGTACCAACTTTCATCTTTTCATACTTCATCAACATCTTTAGGTTCAATATTAGAAACCAAACAAATTTCATTTCTAGAAATCCTTCCTCTAGTCTGAACACCTTTGTTTCTATCACAAAAAATATGATTATGTGAATGATTTATCTTTACATGCCTCAGAGTCTTTGGATTTGCACTTGTAGTAGACTCTTATGTTTCCAATTCTCCCTCATCTCCAACTTCTTCATTTTTCTACCAATCCCTTTTGATTCTGATTCTGATTTTGTGCTTGCACAATCTGAGTTCCTTCTTCATCATCTAATTCATAACTGTGAGATCTAACTGGTTTCTAAAAAATTTCGTCCACTTTCATATTATCACTCTCAATAATATTTCTCATTTTATGATTGTAACATTTGTATGCTTTACTCTTTGTAGAATAACCAAGAAATATTTCTTCATCACTTTTAGGATCAAACTTTCCTAAATATTCATCCCACTTAATGTCATATTTTCTTCTAAAGATTTTGAAATATTTCACAGTAGGAATATGACCATACCAAAGATCATAAGTAGTCTTACTAGTACCATGCTTGATTTGAAATTGGTTCAGTGTCTAAATAGCAGTGCTAATAGATCCTCTCTAATAGATCTGTGAAATGTTTCCTTCAATCATCATTATCCTTGCAGTGTCAAGAATTGATCTATTCCCTCTCTCTAAAATTCCACTCTGCTATGGGGTCCTTAGAGAAAACATTTGTCTCTTTATTCCATGCTATTGAAAATATGCACCAAAATCTCTAGATGTAATCTCTCCACCTCTGTCAGATCTCAAATATTTTAACTCCATACCTACCTCAGTTTCAACCATATCTCTAAAGATCTTGAATTTTTCAAATGCCTCATAATTTTCTTTCAAAAAATGTAACCCACGTCATCCTTGAATAATCATTAACAAATACAACAAAGTATGTGTTTCCATAGTAACTTATAGTCTTAGTACATCCACATAAATTAGTATGTACCAAGTCTAATAATCCACTCGAAGAATGGGTCTAACTTTTTCAGGTAGATTTAGTTATCTTTCCCAATTGGTATTCCTTACACATTGCAAATCTAAGCAGGCTTCAACAATCTAAGCAAATCTATTACATAATTTTTAGTGCTAATCTTCATAATGTTATCAAAGTTTACATGATAAAATCTCTTATGCCACAACCAAATTTTATCAACCTTTGAAATCAAACATATATTCTCATAATTGTTCAAATGAAATACATTACCTCTAGTCTTTGTACCTGATGCAATCTCAATTATAGTGCTTCCAATTATTTTACATATTCCATTCTTTAATTCCAAGTGATATCCCTTGTAAACTAACTGTCCAACACTCAAAATATTATGTTTTAAACCTTCAACATACAAAAAATCATCAGTATTAATATTACCATCAAGTGAAATTGAACCTCTTTCTTTGATCAAACAGGGAGCATCGTTACCAAATATAACAACACCACCATCATATTCTTCCAGCTTCATAAATTTATTTTTGTCTCTGGTCATATGATGTGAACACCCACTGTCAATAACCCAGTCATATCTCTTATCCACATATGAAACCAATGCTTTCTCTTCATTAGGATTCTCATCTTTAATATCAACTATAATATCATCTTCACTCTTCTCAAATTCACCACTAGTTGCTCCTTTATCAGCAACATAGTATCATTTCTTCTAAAATTTATGTCTGAACTTATTATGCATGCACTTAAGCTCTTTGTTAGGACATCTAGAAGAAATGTGTCGGATCTTATTACATGCAAAACACTTCAAAGGAAACTTTCCTTCTATTATTATTTAAAGGAAATGAGAGGGGGGGTGAATCAGTGCACCCACAAATCTGAAACAAATCTTAAATGTCCTCCACAAGATCCAACATGCAAAAGTAAATGCAATTTAGAAACTTAGCTCAAGAACCATTCACACAAAGTAGACACAAGACTCAATAATTTTCCTATGGAAACCCTTGTTAGAGGGAGAAAACCACGTGTGGAATGGTATCCATAAATTTCACTGGTTCACCAAAGAAATTTTCACTTTTAGGATCAATTACAAAAACCCTATTAGGGATATACTCAGTTAAGAGTATTTTAGCCCTGTTAGAAGCTAATACAATTCTTGTTAAAGAATACTTTGTTAAGATATTTCAAACTCCTTCTAAGAGTCACCTTGTTAGAGGATTTACACTTCAGATCTTGTTAAAGATCCTACTCACCCTGTTAGGAGTGACCTTGTTAAAGGATTTAAGCTTGCAAACCTGTTAGGGCTTGCCTTGAGATAGACCCAAGAATGATTGATCTAAAAATGACCTTCCTATCTGATAGATATGCTTCAGTTCTAATCACAATGCCTCCTTAAGCATCCAACAACATCACACAATCATAATCTCTTATCACATCATTTAAACATCACCACATTAACCCTAAATCACATTTCATCTTTCTTTTATAACAACTTTATCACAGTCAGCTTCCTATCCTAAAACATTTTACCCACTGACATAAAAATCAAATCTGATTATGCCAAAATGCATTGGTGAACTCAATAAAGTCAACACAACATTAATCATGTCTCAAACCAATCATTTTCAAATATTAAATAGACCGAGAAACCGATCTAACCAAACTTGTTATGTATGTCCTTTGTTCTTCCTATCACTCCACTTGAATCTTCAACACCATTAAATATAATCTCTTGCTTCTAGTACATCATGTTGCCAACAATGACAACACCATAATACATTATCATGATCAACACTCAGATCATCTTCACTGAATGCCAACATTCTCCCCCTTTGGTATTTATGACAACACTTAGAAAGATAAACAATAAATTTGCCTAAGTGTCTAATCTACTGCAGAAATGAAAAATAAATTACATTTCAAAGAAAAAAAATTATTCCCAATAGCTCAAAAGATCCCCCTAGGAATTATAATCATGTAAACTAATTCCCTTAACTATTTACATTGCAATTTTCATGAACTTAGCCAAATTTCAGATTAAGTACATCATTACATTCACTCCCCATTAACAACAATAACAAAGGTATGACAAAAAGTGTCAAAATTTGTATTAATGTAAGAGTAGTACCACCTACTTACATTCTACTGAAGACATCACTGAAATTAATGTTCAAAGTTTGTAGATCATTGTCCCAATTCTTTAGTAGAATCTCCACAAATTCAATCTGTCCACTTAGAAAAAATGCTAATTCCTCAATTCCATCAACTGTGCACACATCTGGGGATGCCAAAGTCTTCTCAACTTCCTTTACACCTTGTTGTAAAATCTCAAGTTTGGGGACCAACAAACTCAATAATTCCAACAAGTTAGCAATTCTCTTGTCAACCTCATCCCTATTGGACTTCAACTTATTGTTAGTTTTTCTAACCTTGGCACCAAAATCATTAATTGATTCATGTGTAGGATTAAAATTGACAACAAGTAATCTAAGATCATACTGAGCTTCACTCTTTTCTCTTTCTAAGTCCTTCAAAATTTGAGAAAAATCAAAGATGGACTTTATAATCTCACCACCTTCAGTCAATGCACTCTTCAATCAGTTAACAACAAATGTAAGTATTTTGTTGTCTTTGAAAATTGATTGTGCCAACTTCTTTGACCTCTTCTTCTCATACACTTTCTTTGCTCTTAAAATTGTTGCATCCTCTAAGCTCTTCATCTCATCTCTAGTTGTAGTGACTAAATGATCTATCTACTCTATAGGTGTAGCTTTTTCATCATAGTTAATATTAATTAACAACTCGCAAAGTAAATCTCTAGCATACATAATTACATATGTTTCTTGTTGCATCCTTTTCTATTTTTCTTTCGACTTGATTGCCTCAGCAAGATCTATCATCTCTTTGGGGCTCATTGTGCTCAAGTCAATCTTTCCCTTAAGTGATAAATTATAATTAATATTCATTGTGTACTATGTGGGAGGAGTGGTCTTTCCTTCACTTTGTTCCTTCTTATTATTTTCCTCCACATTGACCTATTTTTCTTGTGTGTCACCATCAGTGACCTCCTTTGTCATATCTTTCTCTTGTTTTTTATCAACAGTAGAATCTTTGTCTTGAGTGTCATCAATCATAGCTTGATTGGTACCTATGCTTACTTTTTCTTCTTCCTTTTGTGTCTCAAACTCTTTCTTATGTTCTTATGTGTCTATTTGCTCCTCTTATACCTCCATGACAAGGATGTCTCTTGTATTGTTCATTTTATCTCTAGGTTGATCAAGTGTGACCTATACACCATCAAAATTAAATCCTTCAGCAGTCTCAGTAACCACTAGACCACCCTCTTTTTATTTTACTGATTCCTCTTAAACATCCATGGAAGTACCTTCACCCTTATCTTTTTCCAAACCTAAAATTTTTCTCCAAATTTAATGTCTCATCCTTTATCGATTGAGTCTCTCCAATCATTAATTGTGTAGATATCTCTCTTGTTCTGAGTAGAGGTCTTACCTCTTTGAATTTTTTATCTATTTCTTCCTCTGAATAATCAGGCATTAGGCTCAACAAAACATATTTTACCAACTCTTTGTCACTTGCAAGTGCACTCTTCCATCTTGCATCAATTTTATTATATAATGTTGTAGGAATTTGACCTTGAAATTCAATAGATTCTTTACTCAACTTATGCATGCTAAAAACTAAATCATCTCCAATCATCCTCTAATCTTATTCACTAACCTTATCATATAACTTTCAAACACCAACTAACACACCATAGTTCTTCACTCTAAGCACTATGGTTTCAATAAAGATAAAACTTCAAAAATTAACTTCAATAGATTTAGATTCAACAGATTTAGTAGTGAGAAAACCTACTACTTTGAATATTTTACCTCTAGCCTTTAGCTCCTTCTGTTCTTTCTCTAATTATTTTCTCTCATTATCTTCATCAGCAACTTTCCTAGATCTTTGTACCTTTTGTTTCTTTCTTTTTCCTATCATCTTTTTAGTGCTTGGTGTCTCCTTGACTGTGGTAGCCTTAGGCTTAGCACTCTCTACTGGTTTCTTCTTTTTTATGATAGGAGGAGAATGTTTCTCCTTCTTCACTTGAGTTAGACTTCTAGTATGTTGACCAGTTGGGATACTACTGGTTGCACCAACAAATTCAACTTCATCTACATCTCTAGCTACACCAGATTTATTTGCTTTCTCTACAGCATGCTTAGTCTATGCTTTCTAAATTTGCTCCTTTGTGAAACCTTTATGTGTCATAAATTTTTCAACATCCTTCTTCACTTTTCTTTCAATAACTAGGCTCATCAAGTCATAGTGTATTTAAAGTGATTTTTCTTCATAAGTCCCAAACCTTGGACTCTTGGGATCTACTGTTTGAGAAAGAAAACTCTCTACATAGATAGTTATAATATTATCTTTGACTTCATAACCCATAGCCATCACCCATGACGTTCTTGGTTAAACAACATCCATCATAAAAGTATCTATATTAACCATGAAGTATATAGTATCCTTGTACTTTTCTACAATAGTAGATGGTATTCTTTCCTTCTCATGCATTCTCTTCTGAAAATATTTAAGGTATCCCCACACTTTGCTTGTAAAGTCATTTCCTAACATCTTTATACAGTTGGTTTTATGAATGAAAACAGGGGTATCCTTTAACCAAGTGATGTTACCAATGTTGGAGAACATATTCTAAAAGTAGAAAAATAGACACGTGATTATCTGACCATACTTAAACTTTTGCCTCTTATCCTTCTTAATATTCTCCAGATTTACCATTAACTGTTCTCTCAAGGTTTCTCCCAAATCATAATCTTCATTCTCATTAATTATCATGAGTATTGTATGAATAGAACCACCAAGTATGTTTATCATTCTACTATAATGATATACCATAGAACTATACTTTACCTCTTCATCTGTAATATCATTCATTGTCATGGCATGACCATCCCACTTAGATATAGTCATCCTGATCACTTCCTCCTTCTAAATTGTTTGAAGAACAGGTACATTACCGGTTGCACATAGACCGGTTAAAAAATGAATTACCTCCTTAGTAATCTTATATGGTTTATATGGTTTGTCTAACCACTTAAACTGATCATGAATTTTGCTCAGGATGAATCTATCCTGATCAACTTCAAACTCATCAAAATAGCTATCTGCATGATGAAAACCTTTTTCTACTATACGTTTGTGCTCATCTTTCAGCACCATCTTATCATCACATAGCTTCTCATATTTTTCATGTATTTATGCTGATCCTAAATCTTCCAATTAACAATGAATGTAAGCTCTAACACCCTCTACATGCAACATACCATAGGGCACGCTGGTTAGGGCACCCGCTGGATCATTTTCTATAGACTTGAATGGATGTCTTTAAAATTCTAGTCATAGTCTCTTAGTTATATCAATAAAATTAGGAGTATCCATCATAAGTTCTCAACCACACAAGTAGATAATAGATAAATACCTCAAATATTTTAAAACTAGGGTTCTTCCTGAAGAACACAACATCACCCAATTGATTTTCTCTTCTATATCAACACTACAATCTATATTTATGACTTTGATTTCAAAAAATGACTCAAGCAATGCTTTTTTCATTCCACAATATCTTTCACAATGTACAAGGTAAGAATGAAATATGAAAAATAACCTTTTATCAACCTTCTCATGCATGCATTAAATGCACTAACCAATAGATTTAACCTTTTTACTGATTGACCCAAAAACTCATTACCGATGATCAAAACATCATATAATTCATCAAAACTCCACAATACATTCCAAAAGTCCTTATTGCATTTTAATATGTTGTTAGATCTTACCACACACCTTCAGGGGGTTTGAAAGATGGATTCAACAATACTTGCTCCCCTAAGCCACATGAAGGCTTAGTTTGATGGTTAATTGTCCACACCTAATGGAGGTGTGGATTCCTTTGATGCCTTACTATCTTCCTTCTTCTTCCAATTCTTGTTCATCTCTTTCCTGGCCTCTTCTACATTTATTGTATTCTTTCCTTTCTAATTTTTTGATCGATTTACTGATTAGTTCTTTAACCTACAATTCCTTGCTAGATGTCCAATATTGTGACAGAGAAAGCATGTCATACCAGTTGTTCTCTAGGGTCTAGCATTACCTCTCACATTCCTAATTCTGTAATTCATAGCCTTGTGTCCATAGTTACCACAAACTAAGCATGTGACATCAAATTTTCTCTCCCTTTGGTAAGGGCTATCTCGGTTCATAGGTGACCTTTGATTAACGACTCTTGACTTGCACTCATCATTTTTGTGACCATATTTGTTGCATTTATAATAGTAACCATCAAAGATAATAGATCTACTATTGGATCTAGATATATAATAATAGGTAGTATGTCCATACTTATTGCAGTTGTAATAATATCCATCAAAAGTACTTTCTTTGTTTACATATTTTCTCCTACATACATTTGCAATATGATCTACCTCATGAAAATTGAAACACAGAGGTTTGTAGGCTTTCTTATGATAATATATTTGTGTTACTTTCAGTGGATACTTTTCTCCATGCTTGATCTCCTTTGTTCCAAAAGATTCAGTAACTTCAAAATTAGTCTTACTGGTGTATCTAAGACTTGTGGTCTCCTTGATCCTTCTTTTATTCCTTAGTTTTTCATCCAAATTTATAGTACTCTTATTAGTAGATCATTATCATTATTCAACTCTCCTTTTATTTTCTCATTCTCATTTCTCAGATCTTCATTCAGCCTTAGGGCTTCTTGATACTCTTCATTAATCTCATGTAAATTTTCATGCAATGTACTAACCTCTTGTTTAGATTTGAAAAGCTCATCCATTTTAGCTTTTAGGATTTCATCTTTGGATTTTAGGGTATCCTCTACAACTTTCCTTGCATCTTTTTTAGATCTCCTTGCTTCCAATTCTTCACTTATTCTGATTGATTGGGCTTCCATCTCTCTCCTGAGATTTTTCTTATCCTTTTTCAATTTTTCAATCTCCATAGTCATGGAATCTAGGGCTACTTCAGATTCATCTGATCCCTTAGTTTTAGACAATTGCTCAATGTAATCTTCACTCTCACTCAATTGTTCAATAATCTCTTGTCTTTTAGCTCTTGACTGCTTCAATTAATTCTTAAACTCTTCGATGATCATTTCAGCTTCTTTGATTTTCATCTTGTGCTTAAACAAGCCCTCCATATTTTCCTTAAGGATCCTACCCAAGCTATCAGACTTCTTCAAGGTAACTAGGCTCTGATAGCAATTGTTAGTCTTCAAAGGCACTGAGAGGGGGGGGTGAATCGGTGCACCCAAAAATCTGAAACAAATCTTAAATGTCTTCCACAAGATCCAACATGAAAAAGTAAATGCAATGTAGAAACTTAGCTCATAAACCATTCACACAAAGTAGACACAAAACTTGATATTTTTCCCGCGAAAACCCTTGCTAGAGGGAGAAAACCACGTATGGAATGGTATCCACAAATTTCACTACTGCATCAAAGAAATTTACCCTATTAGGAGCAATTACAAAAATCTTGTTAGGGGTATACCTGGTTAAGAGTATTTTATTTTTATTAGAAGCTAATACAAGCCTTATTAAAGACTACCCAATTATGAGATTTCAAACTCCTTATAAGAGTCACCTTGTTAGAGTACTTACACTTCACATACTGTTAAATATATTTCTCACCTTGTTCGGAGTGACCTTGTTAAATTATTTAAGCTTGTAAACCTATTAGGGCTTGCCTTGAGATAGACCCAAGAATGACTGATCTAAAAATGACCTTCCTATCTGACAGATCTGCTTTAGTTCTAACCACAACGCCTCCTTAAGCATCCAACAACATTGCATAATTACAATCTCTTATCGTGTCGTCTAAATATCGCCACATTAACCCTGAAGCACAATTCATCCTTCTTTAATAACAACTTTATCATAGTCGACTTCCTTCCCTAAAATGTTTTACCCGCCGACATAAAAATCAAATATCATCACCCCAAAATGCATTGGTAAACTCAATAAAGTCAACATAACATTAATCGGGTCGCAAACCAATCATTTTCAAACATTAAATAGACCAAGAAATTTATCTAACCAAACTTGTTCTATTTGTCCTTTGTTCTTCCTGTCAGTCCACTTGAATCTTCAACCCCATCGATTAAGATGATCTCTTGCCTCTAGTACATCATGTTGCCATCAATGACAACACCACAATACATTATCATGATCAATTCTCACATCATCTTCACCGAATGCATACACCTTCATACTTACCATATCCCTTAGGTAGCTTCTTTCCAAATAGGGATTCAAGCTCTCTTTCCTCTTTCTTAGTTTTTTCCCATTCCTTAGCATATTTACCAAGCTTAGATGAACTTTCACCAGGGTCATATCTTTGCTTATCCTTAGAAATAGTATATTCAAATTTAGGAAATTTTTCTCCAAATTCACTCATTTAAAAATTAGATAACTTGCCAACCAATGTATCTCTTGTCACAGTAGACATCGTTATGATTTCTTCAATAGCAACAACTTTATGATTGTAAACAGGAGGCAAGGATCTCATAATTTTAGAAATAATCTTCTCTTGTTCCAATTTTACACCATCACACATGATTCCATAAACAAGGTCGGTGATCTTATTCACATACATAGTAATTTTTTCATCTTTACTCATCCTTGATGCTTCATATCATCCTCTTAGGCTCTGTAGTTTTTCTTGCTTCACAAACTTGTCTCCTTCATATAATGTTTCTAACTTTTCCCATACTTGATGTGCAATTTCCAATCCTAGAACATTTGTATAATTAACATCTGATAAGGCACTCTTCAAGGATTCATAATCTCTTGTATTATTCTCATATTCTCTCTTCTCATTAGGATTCGTAGTAGCAAGATCAGCATGAGGCTTGTAATCTTCGTTTGTAACAGTCCAATGCTCTTTGCTAAGACATATCAAGTGTGTAATTATCCCATCCTTCCATATAGTATAATTTCTTCCTTCAAATCTCAGACTATGCTTCTTAAAGATCGAAATCCCAAATCTCCTCAAGTGTTCAAGTTTCTCAAAGAGGACACTAGATCTGGTACCAATTGCCATACCTTAAGAAGCACACACATAACTAAGAGGGGGGTGAATTAGTTGTGTCACAAGCTCATATTACTTTAATCAACTTACAAACTTCAATCTCATATTTGAATGATCAGCATGAAAGAAATATCTCAAATACCAACACATAACACCAATATTTTTTATGTGGAAACCCTCTTAGGGAAAAACCGCGGTGAATATGGAACCCATAAGATGAGTGCATTCGATAGTAAATATTGTACCCTGTTAGAAGTATTATAAAAGGAGAATGCACATGCATTCAGGCACACTACCTAGAGCTCAGTGCTCAAAGACAATTACAACAAGGCTCACTTCCTTAAAATACAATCTGATTACATATGAAGGACTTAAAATCAAAACACATGAGCTGACTATTAGCATTTGTTATGCCAAAATAGTTCCAATGAAGTGCACAAATCTCTGACTTATTTTACATTCTACTCATACCTCTTCATAAAACATCATGCATATCTTTTGTCCACACATCTGTATATCTCTCTCACACTTTGCAACATCAAATGATTACATTTATATATACAATTAATCAACTCATCTCAACTAGGTTGGTCAGGGACCTAATTACAAACAAATAATAAATTACAATTCAATCCTCAATTTGATCCATTGAATTTTATCTAGGACATTGCAATGATTCATATCAACATCCTCAAACATACTCAGGTCCACCAATCACACTCTAAACCTTCACAACATGTTACATCATCATTTTGGATAAGACCAAATGAAGAACACCAACAAGTTACATGAAAATCATGCAACCCGATCACTTCAACCAATGTGATCAAACAAAATGATCAGAACACGATCAAGAAACATCAACAAGCAATGTTAACTACCTTAGATTCTTTAGCATCACCACAAACTCAGGATTTAGATCCATATCTGCATTGTTCATTAGCAACAATATCTACAACTTATGTTACTTAAGAAATATGGCTTTCCAGTAACCAAATCATGAACCACTCAAGTTGAGGAAACATATGTACATCCCAAACTCACTACCAGGTTAGCAACTACTAACTCTTCAACACTGATCCAAAACTAAAACTTTGTCTCTTCCTGAACAACCAAAATACTAGTATTTGATAAATCACTCATAACTCTCTCAAATCACCATTCTAAAATATGTGAACTGAAATTCATTATCTACAGACATCTTTGAACATAACTATACGATCGCAATTGTAGATCTTCTATGTAGTATCTACATCAAGCAATTCAACCTTATTGAACATATCAGGAACACTATCTTCAATAGTAGAAGTATGTTGACATCAATGACAATACATTAATGCCATCATATATACATAATTTGGACAACATCTCAACAATATCCAACATGATTTATTTCATAGGGATGGCCTCAATCCATTTAGTGAAATATTCTTTAGTGGTGATTATATACATGTGTCCATTAGTAGAAGTGGGATGAATCTTCCCTATTAGTTTAAGTCCCTGGTGATAAAAGGGACATGGTGATATAACTGGTTTAAGTTCTTTTGTTGGGGCATGAATCATGTCACCGTGCATTTGGAATTTGTATCATTTATTTGTGAATTCATGTGCATCTTTTTCCATGGTGGGCCAATAGTATCCAACTCTTACCAATCTATTTGCCAGACTTAGGCCATTGAAATGGCATCCACATATAAAATCATTCACCTCATGTGAAGTAGTTTGTGCATATTTAGAATCAATACACTTAAGGATGGTTTGGTCAAAGGATTTTTTGTACATGATATCACTGATGATGACATACCTACCGGCTTGGCGTATAAAGGATCAACATTATTTTTAGACTAGTCTTGAGGTAGGATTTGGTCATTTAGGTCATTATAAATATCTTGGTTCCAAGGAGAATTGGGACCAAAAATTTTGCACACAAGCTCAAATGGTGGAATCTCAAAAGTAGGAACCAACAGCTTCTCCACTAATAACTCATGTCTTGCTTTATTGCAAGGCATATCAATCATGGATGCAATTGCTACCATAAGCTATATGCAGGTTTATTTTGCAATCTAGGTACTTGATAGAAATAGATTATGACAATTTTGGCCTTGATAAATTCAACCAATTGCTTATAAGGTGCCAACTTCTCATCTTTGGTATCATGGTCATCATTAATGTGACAGATGACTAAATTTGAATCTCCATATACTTACAGGTGTTAAATATTCCATTGTATTACAATTTTCAATCTTTTGATAAGAGCCTCATATTCAAATATGTTATTTGTGAACTCAAAGTCTATTTTGCATTATTTAGGTATGAAATATCCTTGAAAGGTGACAAATAAAAATATTTCCCAATCCATTTTTATTATGTGAAGCATTAAAGTAAAGTTGTTACTCATTGGAAGATGTGATAGAAACTATTGACTCGTCTAGAAAATTAGACAACAATGGATAATCCTCTTGAATTGGGGTATTTTCAAGCTAATCTATGATGATTTGGCCTTTTATTACTTTGTGATCCATCTATTCAATATCAAATTTGCTTAGGATCATCACCAATTTGGCCATTCGATCATTGAGAGTTTCTTTTCTTAACAAGTATTTCAGTGGATCTATTCTTGCTATGAGCATTGTTTTATGGTTCAACATATAATGTCTCAACTTTGGGACTTCAAAAACAATGGCAATACATGCACACTCAATAGTTGTAAAATTTAATTCATACCCCACAAGTGTCCTAATAATGTAGTAAATGACTGTCTCTTTTCCTTCTTCGTTGTATTGAGCTAGGAGGGATTCTAAAGTTGTTTTTGTTGTTGAGATATATAAGATAAATGACTTGCCTTCAATGGGAGGCATCAGGACTGGTGGATTTAATAGGTAATTTTTGAGTTATTGGAAAGCTTGTTGACAATGATTATTCCATCCGAAGGTCACACCCTTGTGAAGTAGATGTTGGAAAGGGTGACATTTATCTATTAGTTGTGTAATAAATCTCTTAATAGATTGTAATTTTCTTTGGATACTTCTCAATTGTTTCAAGTTAGAAGGTAGAGGCATGTCCATTATAGCCTTGAATTTGGTGGATCTACTCTGATGCCTCAATGGGAAATAATGTACCCTAGGATTTTTCCAAAAACATATTTTTTTGGATTTAGCTGAAGCTTGTATTCATCCATTCTAGCAAATATTTTTTTTAGAATTCTCAAATGATGGTTTCCAATAGCCAAATTGTATAACAGGTCATCCACATAGTCTTCCATCAACTTGTGCATGAAATCATGGAAGATAATTGCCATTACTCTTTGATAAGTGGATCCAGCATTCTTGAGGCCAAAAGGCATCATGTTCTAGTAGTATGTTCCCCAAGCACATGTGAAGGCTATCTTAGGCTAATATTTAGGTGTTAATTTGATTTTATTGTAGTTATAAAATGCATCGATCAACAATAAAATTTCATATTTGGTTGTCATACCTACTAAAATGTCAATGTTTGGCAACAAGAAATCATCTTTTGGGCATGCGTTAATGAGGTTGCAAAAATATTTACATATTATTATGCCCCCATTATGTTTACTAACTGGGACCAAATTGGAAATCCAGTCTATGTAATCAATGGGTCTCATGAAACCCACATCTAGCAACTTATTAAGCTCAACTTTTACCAGTAGTGGAATATGAGGATGCATATTTCTTCACTTTTGTTTGATAGGTTTTGTATTTGGTTGTAAGGTAAAATGATGAAGGACCAATTCTAGATCCAATCCTGGTATGTCAACATAAGACCAGGAAAAATTTATATGTCTTTTAAGAAACAATTTATGAAATCTTCCTTTTCTTGATCTGATAGAGATACTGCAAAATGAATAATCTTGGGGTTATCAAGTGTACCCAGATTGATTTCATATGTCATTTCCACTAGAAATGATGACCTTTCTTGTTTCATGGGATTATGTCCAATCTTTCATCCTTGGACGCCTAATAGAGGTTTTCACCCTCGGATAGGCTATTTATTTTTACTTTTTTGTGGTCTAAAGGCGCCTTTTAGTTTTCATCAGAAGACCTATTTTTCTCATTTTAGTTCTCTTTAATTTTTTCACTTTTGCGATTGGAAGATGGAGTTGACTCCACATGTATGTTGTAACATAAATCAATTGAAAAACCTACTTTTTGATCACTAATTCTATGCCTTGATAAAGCTCAAAGAATTATGTTATTGCTTCATCATTTTCAAAATGATCTAAGCTTAGCAGTCCTTGTTGGTCCCAATCTATCAGTTTGGAGTAAACTAAAGGTAGGTCATCATTGATATTGCATTGGTTTTTGGTGATATGGGTAATACCGAGGATGTGAGTACTGAAAGGAAACTAAGTGTGTGGAAAATAGTTCCCTACGCTAAACTCCTGAGAAGAGGATCGTGCAAATTCACATTTAACCCTTATCAATTATAGAATGATAATACAATAACATGCATACATAGAAAAATGAGAATGACACAATGATTTACCCTGGGGAAAACCTTTTGGTCAAAAACCCCAGCACTCCAAAACCTGCACAATGTATTAATCAAAACTATTGTTGTTTACAATACACTTGCAATGCAATTTCTTTCAGGAGATAATTGACACTTGAAGACAAATCTGGCAGCATAACGACATTCCAACAATACACTAACTTTGCTATGCGATTTGCAACCCAGAAATGCTTATATCATGCACTTCCCTTTTTAGGGCAACTTCCAAAGATAACCGTATTAGGGTTTTACCATTCTCTAGAAAAATAGGAACCCTGAACCCCATGCATTGTAGAAGAGTGTACAGTACTCAACATAATCAATTGCCACATGTCTTGCATGTCTTCACCTGTCATCGAATCTTTCACAATTAGCTCTTACAAATATTAATGACCGTCATAGGAATCCATCATAACCATTTCAATCATGATTACCTTACACATTGTCCAAAGTGCTGACATTTGGCAAATAACCTCTATTCACCTAGACCAAGTTTGATCATCCTTGTCATATTCCAAGTGGAGTGAAAACACATGTCCACTCAACTAAATGACAGAATAGATATCAAACTTAAATACATTATTTTCAAACAATTAAATACAAAACAAATAATATCAAATGTAAGGAAATATATAAGGTTGAGACACCTTATTCCTAACAAGTATTAGTTTCATCAGTGTCATTGTTGTCTTCCTCAAAGGTTGTGTAAGGATCCCAGAATGTTTCGATCCAAGCTTGAGGACAAGTTTCCGTAGGGGGTATCATCCATGTGTATATATTTGAATGGTAATTCATTGGGATAGATAAATTTATGGTCAAGGGCATAGGTACTAGATGAATAAGAGTTCCACTCCCATTCATTGGAATCAGTTTTGCCATGGGTTTCCTCAGATGTTATATCATCATTTGAGGCACTCACTTTTTCACATAAGGGTACCTTAGTACTTGAAGATACAATTCATCATGGTATAAATCAAATTCCTCTATTTTTATGGGTTTTATGACACCTTGTTTGTGTGCTCCAAGACTGCTACAACCACCATATCCTTTCTTTTGAATTATTCTTAGTCTTGGTCTATATTGTTCAACAGGTAACTAGACATGTTCTTTGTCTTCTTCATCTTTGTCGACTCCACCCAAATATGTATTCATCAATAATTTATTTTTTCAGATACTCTCATTTTATGAATTTAGTAGGGGAAATATATTGGATGATTATCTTTTGTTTTTTTTACAAGTACAGTTTTCTATAGGATTTTGGGGAAACGGGAAATTTCCCAATGTGAAAAGAATATGTCATAGAATATTCTTTGCATCCTTGGTCTTCAATTTTAAACTTTCCTTTGGAAATTTTTGATAATTTGAGGGGTCAACATATTGGGAGGACCTGGATGTTGATGCTTCTCTGTTGGTCTGTATTTTTTTCAATAGAGTATATTTAGATTGACACGAAACTAAAAAGGATTGGGATCTCCAAGAATAGTGATCTCCATTCGATTTTAGGGATATCTCAAATATTGATGATAAGTTGACGGGACTACCTTCATTGCATGGATCCAGGGAGGATCAAGAATCATGTTATAGAGAAAATCTAGCTCTAAAATGTGTAATAATGTGTTCTCTAATGTTGGACTGACTCAGATGGGTAGTATGTTGAGTCCTTTGGAAGGATGTTCTACGTCATCATAGGATTTAATTGTTATCTTATTAGAAGGATCAATTTCATATTCAGAATATCCAAGATCTATTACAACTCTTAAGGTATAGATATTAATTCTTGCTCCACCATCTATCAAAACTCGTCTAATCTTGCAATTATGGACAAAAAATTATAGATGCAATGGATCAATTTGATTAGGTTTATCATGTGGGATATCCTTTCTGGTGAAGGAAAAATATTGTGAGGCGGCAAGGTGACCTATCATAGCTTGAAACTGGTCAACATTTATTTCAGTAGGCACTGTAAACTCTTTCAAATCTTTATCTAGGACTTCCCTTTGCATGGGGGATATGAGAAATAGCTCAAGAGTGGAAATTTGTGTGGCATTTTTCCAAGAAGGTCAATGAGGTCATATCAGATAGTCACTTGAGGTCTCAGAGGACCTCCTTGTATAGTGATTTTGCATTTTCGGGTGGTGATTGCACATTGAGGATATTTCTCCTTAATAGTTATGGTAGACACGTGGCTATCTGATGCTTGAATGTAGTTTATGGTATACTCATGAGGGGTTCTAGTGTAATTAACATTGCCTTGGGAATAAGAATTTGAATTAAAGGCTTTCCTCTTCCCATGATCGATCAAAGGAGTTTTGAAAATTGTATGGTCAATAGTGGAGGAGCCTTTAGGGGGTTCCACTTCAATTAGGCCTTGATCAATTAAATCTCGTATAAGATGTTTCAATTAAAAACACACATTGGTCTTATGTCCTTTTGTTCAATGATAATTTCAATATTTATTATTGTCCCACCATGGTAGTTTGACTATTGGTTCCTCTATTATTTCTTGTAATTGAATTAAATTAGATTGGATAAATTGTTGCAACATTGATTCAATAGATTCTCCCAATGGTGTGAATTGTCTAGGAGGTGCATCTTTGGATCTTGGAGGTATGCGCTGTTGATTCTTTCGAACCATATTTTTCGCTTGAACTTGTTGTTTTGGTTGATTTACTGACTATGTGTTTAAGATTGTTGGTCCTTTGAGACTAATCTTAGCTTGTGTATTATTTATCATTCTTGCATTGACAAAACGATCATTCGTAGCATTTTTGTTTCTTGACCAAAATTTTCTCTTATCATTTGAGATGCTTGCATTTTTTTTGTCTTTATTGATTTTGAGTAGTCATTTTCAAATAAGAACCTCTTCAATGTTTGTTTATTTTTTTTATGATATTTTTTTTATCATGCTTGGAGTTTTAATTTTTAGCTCATAAATCATTTCTAGAACAAGTTTTTCAATGAACAAGTTCACTTGTTGTTCTTTTGGAATGTCAAATGGACACTAACTGACGTGATTGCACCATCATATTACAAATGTCATGAAAGGCTCACTGGACTTTTTCCTTGCAGTGCATAAGTCAATAAAATTAATCTCATTTACAATGTTGAAGGCAAAATGAGAAACAAATTATTCAGCCAATTCTCTCTATGATCTTATGTTCCCTGGTAATCATGAATACCAATCTATAGCTTTTCATCAAGACTTTGAGGGAAGAGGTGCATAAGATATGTATAATCATAAGAAAACTCTATACAAAAGGCATAAATATCTCTAATGTGATCTTTAGGGTTTCCTTTTCCTTTGTACTTCTCAAACTTTGGTGTCTCAAAATTTGTAGGAAAAGGAGGCATGTACAAACTCTTGTTGAATTGATTAAGACATAAATCTTGTTCTCTATAAGATTTATTTGTTCCTTTAGTTTTCAATTCCTCTACTTTTCATTTCAATATCTCAATTTTTTGTGTCGCCTCATTAGTATGTGATGGTTTTTCCAATACACCAGTCATACCCAGATGGCCTATCTATCGATAGACTGTTCCTCTGGCCGAATTGTCATCATGATGTTCCAAGTTTTCCATCCTTGGAGTACTTGTATTAGATGAGTGTGATGATTTATCCTCAAATTTTTCCATCATGGTGTTCTTATATTGTCGTGGTTGTTGTTGTTGATATGTTTTAAATTATGTCATTGATGGCCCTTGTTGGTGATGAGATGCCATTACTTTTTGGTGGACACTTGGATGAAAAAATTATTGAAATGGAGGTACTTGTCCATAATATTGTGGCACATATTGTTTATATTGCATTGTTGGTTCCACTTTTAGTTGATATGGTACATATTGATAAGCTAGTTATTCTCTTTGATGTTGATGTCTCATTTATTAGTGTTTTGTTTTTTTGTTTTTGTTATTTCTTTTGTTCTTGTTGATATCCCAATCTTATGGAAGTAAATGACCAAGAATTTTTGGTTGATACTTCCAATCTTTTGAATGTCTCTATTGGGATATCATGTTTATCTTAGATTGTTGTGCAACATTTTATTGACTTTGTGATCCATCCACCATATTCTTTTGTTGTGCATCAAGAGATATGTCTACCATAATTTTTGAAGTCACACAAGATGAAATCATTTGTTTAGGAATGTATACCCTTGATATGTTTTCACTTGGTCCTTTAGGTGTTAAACTTGTTGAGACAATTCCATGTGTTTATGATTTTTCTTGTGTGCTTGATTTTTCTTCCAAATAGGGTATTCCTATATGAATGTAAATGTATCTTGTATTTCTTTTTTATGACTTATATAAGGAAGACATGATAAGTCAATTCACAATTTTCTTGTTGGTTTCACCATAGGATTTGTATTCAAATTTGTACACACTTGAGGTAATGGTGATGTTGTACCAAACAAAGGATTATGAAATTGTTCAAAGGTTGGTTTTGGACGAATTGCCAAAGTAAATTCCTTGAAAGGCCTCTTTAGAATTACATCTATGTTTTTTTTATTCAAAATATGCTTACCCTTTGTTTATTCCAATGTGGTTTTGGGTTGGATTTATTCCATGACAGGTTTCATTGAATTAAGTAAATTAGATTCTTCCAACATTGGTTGATATTCAAGATTTTATTGTATTTTATCCTTAAGAATATTGAAGTATCTTTTAGCATCTTTAAACATAAAGTGTTCCAAAGTCTTCAAAAATTTTGGATCTTTTATTTCTTCATCAATTACTTTCTCAGGTACATTTTTTAAGGAGATGTGACTGTCATGTGAAGATTTTGAATCCAAGGATGAGTCTGATTGATCATTTCAATCTTTTTAAAAAAGTGAAGGTGACCCGGGTTGAACATAACCAAATCTTGGATAATATAATGGTTCCCTATTATATAAAGATCCTTATTGGATAGAACATTGGGTTGATTAATGAAATTCAATAATGGTTGGGTATTCTCTCTTGGTGTTTATGGTACACTTCTATATCCTGGTTTTATTGGTAAAAATATTGGTTCATAGTTTGGAGGTGGTCCCCATTAAATCATGTCATAGCCTAGTGACATGTTGGTAGGTGAACCCATGTTTGGATTACATCCTTGTTGTGTAATATATCCTTGTTGTTAAGGAACAAATTTGTATTGTCTTGGATCAAAAGGTGTTGTGTGTCTTCAGTTGAGGTACACATGGGTTGATACGATGAGCCTTTTTCTCTCTTTGAAGCTTGGGATCTTGTTTAAACCATGGTTTTATGCTATGTTTTTGGATTTTTAAAAGTTTAGGAATAATATGATATGCACCTAAGGAAGTGACCAATATGACTCAAGTCTATGAATGCAACTTATATTTTTGGACTTTTGAGAATTTTGAAAATGCAAACTAAAGGATGATAATGCAACCTATGTTTTTGGATTTTTGGAAATTTTATAATGCAAACTAAGGGATGACAATGCAAGGAATAAAAACTATATTTTGGGGATTTTTGCAAATTTGATAATGCAACTTAAGGATGAAAAAATGTAAGTTATGCAAACTAAGGATGATAATATGCAAGGAATGGAAACTAGGGATGATAAAATGCAAATTATGTTTTTGGGAATTGTTTATAATGTGGCTTAAGGATGACAATGCAACCTATGTTTTTGAATTTTGGGACTTTTGAAAACCTTGGAAATGCAAGTCTAAAGGTATAACCATAGGAAATTTAAATTAGGTCGAGACCTTAAAGGATCAAAGGACAAAGGACCAAGACAAACCCATCATTAACAAGATGGGGTATTCACTTAATGATAATGGTGACAAATGGAGAATTTTTTTACAAGTTCAAGATTTTATTTTCAACAACACAAAGTGTAACCCTAAAACTTGGATTTCTTTCTATTTTTCATGGTTTCTATTTTTTGTTAAAGTATAGGTTTATGTATTACTAATAATCTTTGTAGCACTCTGACAATTGTGGGATGAAGATCTTTTCATCAAATTACAAATGAGTTTTTTGTAGGATGTATGATGAAGACCTTGTGTACTTTCAAAAACTTATGTGTTTGTTTTTATTAGAATAGAGCACACTTCATTTCTTTAGGTCAATGAAATCTTCTTGTTGTGTTGGTGCACTTACACATTTTAGGGTGGACCTATTGCTACATGAAGTATCCTCTCCCATTTTACTTTGTGTAAACTTGGGTGTAAGATAAAAGTGATAGGACACCCAATTTTTATTTTTTAAATTATAGGGACTAACTTGGTGGGAAAAGGTACTCACCTCAAGGGATCGACCCAAGTGATACATAGGCTAAAGAAAAGATCTTCAAATTGCTATAAAAAAAAAAATATGCGACTAAAGTCCCAATCAACGAGAAGTGTTGCATAATAGCTCTCCTCCAGTATCCTTAAGATGAATAAAACACTTGTTCTAAGGGATTGGATAACTCTTAACAAATTTTATCATTGCATCTCCTGAACCAAATGCCCTTACTATGAGCCATTATTTAGAAATCCAAAAACCTTATATGCTTGGCACAGAAGGTCAAAGATTGACAAACATGCCCCACACATACCCTTCATTGTGAGACATAAAACCCTAAATGTTTTCACACGTTTAGGGTAAGAGATTCTGGTGATTCTTGTGTTGAGTAAGGAGGAGCCATTGACACAAGAATCTCTAATTGTTCACTTTGTTTTTTAATTTTGGGACTTTTGAAAACCTTGGAAATGCAAGTCTAAAGGTATAACCATAGGAAATTTAAATGAGGTCAAGACCTTAAAGGATCAAAGGAAAAAGGACCAAGACAAACCCATCATTAACAAGATGGGGTATTCACTTAATGATAATGTTGACAAATGGAGAATTTTTTTACAAGTTCAAGATTTTATTTTCAACACAAAGTGTAACCCTGAAACTTGGATTTCTTTCTATTTTTCATGGTTTCTAATTTTTGTTAGAGTATAGGTTTATATTTTACTAATAATCTTTGTAGCACTCTGAAAATTGTGGGATGAAGATCTTTTGATCAAATTACAAATGAGTTTTTTGTAGGATGTATGACGAAGACCTTGTGTACTTTCAAAAACTTATGTGTTTGTTTTTATTAGAATAGAGCACACTTCATTTCTTTAGGTCAATGAAATCTTCTTGTTGTGTTGGTGCACTTACACATTTTAGGGTGGACCTATTGCTACATAAAGTATCCTCTCCCATTTCACTTTGTGTAAACTTGGGTGTAAGAGAAAAGAGATAGGACACCCAATTTTTATTTTTAAATTATAGGGACTAACTTGGTGGAAAAAGGTACTCACCTCAAGGGATCGACCCAAGTGATACATAGGCTAAAGAAAAGATCTTCAAACTGCTATAAAAAAAAATACGTGACTAAAGTCCCAATCAACGAGAAGTGCTGCATAATAGCTCTCCTCCAGTATCCTTAAGATGAATAAAACACTTGTTCTAAGGGATTGGATAACTCTTAACAAAGTTTATCATTGCATCTCCTGAACCAAATGCCCTTACTATGAGCCATTGTTTAGAAATCCAAAAACCTTATATGCTTGTTGGCACAGAAGTTCAAAGATTGACAAAGATGCCCCACACATACCCTTCATTGTGAGACATAAAACCCTAAATGTTTTCACACATTTGGGGTAAGAGATTCTGGTGATTCTTGTGTTGAGTAAGGGGGAGCCATTGACACAAGAATCTCTAATTGTTCACTTTGTCTGAGGTATATGGATAAATCCAAGTGGGGATTTAGAAAGTAGTATCTTTTCTAGCCTAGGTTGTGAATTATTTATTAAAAGAAAAAAAAACATTGTGCTTGATGTATCTTGTGTGAGTGTTAAACATATTGCATAATTCACACATCTCACTCAAATCCTCAAATAATTGACCAAAACATTTCAAACATTGTCAAAATCAAAACCTTTCATAACATGGAGTTTCAAAACCACCAATAACCTTGGAATCTTGTTTCAACCTTAGGTATCTTCTTAGGTTGAAAACTTTGTATTAGTCCTCATTGCCTTGCATTGTTCATATCATAATCCTGATTCCCTTGCATTGTCCTTCTCTTAGTCCTCGTTTCCTTGCATCATCCTTATCATAGTTGCCTCATTCTTTCATTTTCATATTTTCTTTTTTATTTCCATAGATCCTAAGTCATAATTGGCTTTGAATTACATCCTAAGTTATTCCTTACCTTATCATTGCATATTATCTCATTAGTCCTCATTATTCCTTGATCCTAAGTCAACCACAAATTTTTCATCGTCCTCCTCATATTGGACTTAACCTTGCATTATCATCCTCATATTAGTATTCTAATTTTGCATTCAGAACCCAAGGTATACTTTGCAAAATTCACAAATCCAAGTTTTAAGGTTATACCTTGTGTTGTTGAATACAAAATCTTGAACTTGTAAAAAAATGTCCTTTTGTCACCATTATCATTAAGTGAATACCCCATCTTGTCAATGATGGGTTTGGCTTGGTCCTTTGTCCTTTGATCCTTTAAGGTCTTGACCTCATTTCAATTTCCTAGGGTTATACCTTTAGAATTGCCTTTCCAAGGTTTTAAAAAGTCTCAAAATCCAAAAACATAGGTTGCATTGTCATCCTTAAGTCACATTATAAAAAAAATTCCAAACACATAATTTCAATTTTATCATCCCTATTTTCCATTCCTTTCATATTATCATCCCTAGTTTAAATAACTTATATTTTTTCATCCTTAAGTTACATTATCGAATTTCCAAAAATCCCCAAAATATAGTTTGTATTCCTTGCATTGTCATCCCTTAGTTTGCATTATAAAATTTCCAAAAATCCAAAAACATAGGTTGCATTATCATCCTTTAGTTTGCATTTTCAAAATTCTCAAAAGTCCAAAAACATAAGTTGCATTCATAGACTAGAGTCATATTGGTCACTTCCTTAGGTGCATATTATATCATTCCTAAACTTTTAAAAATCCAAAAACATAGCATAAAACCATGGTTTAAACAAGATCCCAAGCTTCAAAGAGAGAAAAAGGCTCATCATATCAACCCATGTATACCTCAACTGAAGATGCATAAGCACCTTTTGATCCAAGACAATCCAAATTTGTTTCTTCACAACAAGGATATATTACACAACAAGGATTTAATCCAAACATGGGTTCACCTACCAACATGTCACTAGACGACTATGATATGATTTAATGGGGACCACCTCCAAACTATGAACCAATATATTTACCAATAAAACCAAGATATGGAAGTGTGCCACAAACACCAAGAGAGAATACCCAACCAATATTTGAATTTCATTAATCAACCCAATGTTCTATCCAATAAGGATCTTTATCTAATAGGGAACCAATCTATTATCCAAGCTTTGGTTATGTTCAAATCAGGTCACCTTCACTTTTTTAAAAAGATCCAAATGATCAATCGGACTCATCCTTGGATTCAAAACCTTCACATGACAGTCACATCTCCTTAACAGATGTACCTGAGAAATAAATTGATGAAGAAATAAAAGATCCAAAATTTTGAATACTTTGGAACACTTGATGTTTAAAGATGCTAAAAGATACTTTAATATTATTAAGGCTAAAATAAAATAAAATCTTGAATATCAACCAATGTTGGAAGTATTTGATTTACTTAATTCAATGAAACGTGTCATGGAATAAATCCAACCCAAACCCACATTGGAACAAACAAAGGGTAAGCATATTTTGCGTCAAGAAAACATAGAGGTAATTCTAAAGAGGCCTTGCAAGGAATTTACTTTGGAGATTCGTCCAAAACCAACCTTTGAACAATTTCATAATCCTTTGTTTGGTACAACATAACCATTACCTCAAGTGGGTACAAATGTGAATACAAATCCTATGGTGAAACCAACAAGAACATTGTGAATTGACTTATCATGTATTCCTTCTATAAGTCAGAAAAAAGAAATACAAGATACATTTACATTCATATAGGAATACCCTATTTGGAAGAAAAATCAAGCACACAACCAAATCACTATTTTGTTGTGTGCTTGATTTTTCTTCCAAATAGGGTATTCCTATATGAATGTAAATGTATCTTGTATTTCTTTTTTTTGACTTATAGAATGAAGACATGATAAGTCAATTCACAATGTTCTTGTTGGTTTCACCATAGGATTTGTATTTACATTTGTACCTGTATGCACCCTAAAATGGTCGTCTAGACTATGGGCCCCATTTATCATTTTATCAATTTATCAAATTCTTGAATCAATGCTTTGCAACATTTTCAATTCAAATCAATTTCCTTGACCAAATCATAATTAATTCAATTATTTCAATATTTCTTAAGGTTTGATCATTTTTATTTAATTAATAGATTTAATCTCCCTTTTAATTAAATAAAATTCATCTTATTTAATTTAATTAAATTCCTCCCATTTAATTAAATAAAAAATTTCTAATTTATTTAATTAAAAGAAAAACCCTATTTTAATTAAATAAATAAAAATCCCCACTTAAAGCACTTTATTTGATGAAAAAGGAAATAAATTAAATAAAAATAAATAAAGTTCCTTTTTCTACACATCTTCCTAAGTGGTGGGCTTTTTGCCTCTTAATCATAGCCTTTGATTTTTGCCTCTTAATCTCTACCGTTCACTTTTCTTTATAAGGAGCCCTCTCTTTCTCATTCTAAGATATAGAATTTTTATGTATTGTTATGCTGCAAATTTGGAGAGCAATTTTGGAGGAGAATTTGAGCACTTTGGCTTGGATATTGCAACTTCTCTCTTCTTGTCTTCTTCTTGCATCCATGGCTATTCACATAGATTAGATTCATGTTTACTTTCATAGATTAATATTGCATCCATATTTTTTTTATAAAATAATCATGCATTGTTATCATTTAGATTAATTTCCTTTCATGCATTGCAATCATATAGAATAGATTTCATTTTCATGCATTGAATCTCTCATTTCATAGTGTACTTGCATGGGCACAACTAGGTCAATCTGAGGGCCTCCATCACAAACCTTTGCACTCCATGACTAGGGAGCTATGAGTCGATATTTGAGGCCTCATTCTTGAGCAACCTTG
>MU225256.1:5086585-5130726 GCA_018584345.1 Thuja plicata | reverse complement strand
TCCTGCTTTTAGTAGTTGTTTCTAGGTTTTAGCTTCTCCCTAAGTTTATCTTAAGGGGGGGTGTTAGAGTAATAAAGTGATTCCACTTATTAATTAAATCATATTGATTTAATTATTAAGTCACTTAATATTATCTCTATTTTACTTAAGCTAAACTTTAGGCATTTAATAATTAATTCTTTTATTAATTATTATTATGCAACCTAGATTTTCCCTTTAGGGTTTCCCATTTAGGGTTTTGGTATCCTTTTATAAGGATTCCTTCTTTGTAAATTATTCGATTCGATGGTTATTAATTAATTGAGGATGTTATTGCATTAAGAGCTTTTTCTCCATTATTTGCACAAGATGTTTCCTCTTCCATCAATCTGTGATTTGTGGCCTCCATAGCTTTTTTGCTTCTCTCTTTCTGTGACAGGTTTGCATGCAGGTGATTCTTGGGAGTTGTGGGTTGATAGTTTTCATCAACTCCAATAGTTCTTTGACAGATCTTTTATGCAAAATGGTTCAGGGGCTGGCATTTTGTTTGTTTCTCCTCATGGGTACATGATTCCTAAGTCTTACAAATTATTGTTCCCATGTACAAACAACATTGTTGAGTATGAATCTTTAACAAATGGACTTAAGATGGCCATAGAATGGAGAATCACAGAGTTACACATCTATGGGGATTCATAGTTGATAATCAACCAAGTTAATGATGAATATCAAACAAAACATGAGAAAATGGTACCTTATAAGAAAATGGTTGATTCCTTGAAATGATATTTCACATTTGTCACATTTTAGCAAATCCCTAGAGCAGAAAACAAAGCAACTGATGCTATCGCTACACTTGCTTCACTACTTCAGTTAGAGCAACATGAATCAAGATTTGAATTCCTAGTGGACGAGCTACATCACCCTATCTTTGACTCCCAAGAAAGCCATGTCATTTGTACCCTTGTTGGTCATGAATCATCCCGTTATGGTGTCATTTACTCATACCTTCGTGATGGATTTATACCTAAAACCTTTAACTAATATGAATGCAGAAACCTTACCTGAAACACCTCTCAAAATTCCCTTATCTTTGGTGATTTGTATAGGAGGGGTCTCGATGGAACATTTCTTAGATGCTTAGAAAAGGAATAATCTGACCAAGTGTTAGTTGACATCCATGAGGGCATCTGTGGGGGAGATTCCAATTGTCTTGTCATGGCCCGAAGGTTGCTTAGGGTGGGGTACTATCGTCCCATGATGCAGATTGATGCAGTAGCTTTTTCAAAGTCATGTGAAAAGTGTCAAAAACATGGTAACCTGATACATGCTCCTGGAAGGGAGCTCATTCCTTCTATATCTCATTGGCCATTTCAGCACTGGGCCTTTGACCTTGTTGGGAAGATTCATCCCAACTCATCAGGTGGACATAAATTTATTATCACTGCTACTGATTACTTCACTAAATGGGTAGAAGTTGTCCCACTTTTTGTTGCCTCGAGCAAGACAGTCTCTCTATTCAATCTGAACCATATCATCTTTCGATATGGAGTGCCTTCTGAGATTATCACTGACAATGGAGGCCAATTCAAAAATAAGGACCTTAAATAACTTTGCAAGAAATTCAAAATTAAACAACATTGGTCCTCCATTTACTTCCCGCAAGGAAATGGTCAAGCAGAGGCATCAAACAAGACCATTCTTAAAATCTTGCATAGAACAGTCTGTAAGAATGATAGAGATTGGCATTTACAGATGAATCCAGCCTTGTGGGCCTATAGAATGAGTATTTGTACTCCTACTGGGGCTACTCCTTTTTCCCTTGCATATGGCACTGAAGCAGTGTTACCTTTGGAGGTTGAGATTCCTTCACTTAGAATTTCTCTCCATGGTCTAGTTACAGATGAAGACTACCGTGCCATGAAACTTTAAGAGTTAGAACTTCTAGATGAGAAACGTCAAGCATCATTTGACCATATGAGGGTTTATCAAAAGCACATGTCCAAAGCCTTCAATAAAAAAGGTTTTCCCTAGAGAATTCCAAGTGGGAGATCTTGTCCTACGTGAAAATTCTAAGAATCAACAGCATAGAGATCAAAAGGGCAAATTTGAACCTAATTGGCTTGGACCTTACATCATTACAACATCTTTTGGGATAGGTGCTTATTTACTATCTACAAAAGAGGGAGAGCAGCTCCCTAATCCTATCAATATCTTGCACCTAAAGAAGTTCTATCCATGATGCCCATTATGTCTGGGGGCATCCGTTGTACATAATTATTGATCCTAAAAAATTCAAAAAAATGATATATTGTCAAAAATTCTAAAAATAAAAAAATGTCCTAAAAAAATGATCATCTTAATGAAAACCTAGCAATAGGCACTTTGATGTATCTTCAAAAAAATTATATATTCCAAAAAATACAAAAAAAAATAAAAAAATTCAAAAATTCAAAAAAATAGAAAAAGTGCCTTGGTAGGAAAAATTATAAAAATTCCTGAAAAAAAAAGAAGAAAATTTTTTTTTTTTAAAAAAAAAATTGTAATAAAATCCAAGTGGCAAAAACTTGGAAATGGGCGCTACTTGAGGCCTTTGCACCCCTATTTCTTAGCGCGTGTCCTCGACACTTAGCCTTTCTCCATCATGCCTTGTCCTTGTTGCCTTGGTCTGGAATTGGTCTTTGTCTTTGTCTAGGGGGCATAACTGTGTTAGCTTTGGTCGCTCGGATGAGTTAGTCTTTAGGGCACCTCACAAATGGTGTTTTTCAATACCACCCCGACTGTATTTTTCAATACAACCCCTGACATCGAGTGTTTTTCAACACTTGTCAGTTTGGTCTTACCCATTTTTGTCATGTGGTCTTACCTGCTTGCAAGCATTCGATCCTTATCCTCGGAACTTAGTATCAGTTAACACACATAATTTTTTAAACACAACACTTAATGCTTGAGCTATGTCATGATCTTTTCTTTATGTGCTGACTATTATTGATTTTCGTTGAGTGTCCTTATCTAATAAGTCTCTTCATGATGCATAGCTAGAGGACTTGGGGCATGGGACATGTTTTAATTTTCTTTCTGCTTTATGCTTCACTATTTTTGCATAACTGTTCTGCTGGTCATCCTGGCCTCTATGCCTTGATACGAGCGTGATTTTGCTAAATTAAATTGTGTAAGCTAACATCACAGTCATCTTGACCTTTATGTCTTTGATGCTTATGTTAGAATCTTTCCACATTCCAATCCAATATAAATCACATTCATATCTTCATAGTCGCACTTGTGACTAGTGATGATTGTGTGATTTTCTGATGTCTGTTAATAATGGCCCAATGATGAAAATAAGTTCCTTAACATTCTCTTATGAATGATGAACACAAAGTCCTATGTTACAGTTGCTCTATTGCAAGTACACCTTTGCATTTTTATGTAGCTTGCATTCTTAGACCTCATGTTAGTTTGCATTTTAGGCTGCATTATGAGTTTGAGAGGTTTTCCTTCATCTTTCTTGTGGACTTTTAATCAATTGTGATCACGTTCTGATCTTCATTTCCTTATCTTCTTTCGTGATCTCAATCAAATTTTCATATCTTACACAGTTGATTGACTTTGGGGCATTCTCTTTCTTAAGGAAAATTATCTTTCTTCTCTCCATTTCTTTCCACCCCTTCCAAACTTCTATCTTCCATTCACTTTCACCTCACTTCTTTTCTTCTAATTCAACCTTGGGGCATAATATTTTGTGCTTGGTTCTTTGATCCTTATATCTTTCATCTTACATCAAGAACCTTATCTTTAGTTCGATTTGATTAAATTTATCAATTTGATGTTTCTCCTCTATCTAATTTTGATTTTGATCACGAGGGGGTAGTACCTATCAAACTTCAATCCTTGATTTAGTTTTATCAATTATATCAACCTTGCTTGAGATTCTTATCTCAGACATGTCAATTACTTATATACAACAGTGTTGACCTTGTCTCTTTTTCAATCTGCTTATCTTTATTATTATGTCAATTACTTATATACAATGGTGTTGATGTCCATGTTTTTTGTGATCCCAAATCGATCTAACACTTCAACTGCATTCTTTGACTACATGTGTTCCCAGAATGATCACACATTAGTCAAAGAGGGGCAGATGTATGCACCCTAAAATGGTCACCTGGACTATGGGCCCCATTTATCATTTTATCAATTTATCAAATTCCTGAATCAATGCTTTGCAACATTTTCAATTCAAATCAATTTCTTTGATCAAATCGTAGTTAATTCAATTATTTCAATATTTCTTAAGGTTTGATCATTTTTATTTAATTAATATATTTAATCTCTCTTTTAATTAAATAAAATTCATCTTATTTAATTAAATTAAATTCCTCCCATTTAATTAAATAAAATTCTTTTAATTTATTTAATTAAAAGAAAACCCCTCTTCTAATTAAATAAATAAAAATCCCCACTTAAAGCACTTTATTTGATGAAAAAGGAAATAAATTAAATAAAAATAAATAAAGTTCCTTTTTCTACACATCTTCCTAAGTGGTGGGCTTTTTGCCTCTTAATCATAGCCTTTGATTTTTGCCTCTTAATCTCTACCGTTCACTTTTCTTTATAAGGAGCCCTCTCTTTCTCATCCTAAGATATAGAATTTTTATGTATTGTTATGTTGCGGGTTTGGAGAGCAATTTTGGAGGAGAATTTGAGCACTTTGGCTTGGATATTGCAACTTCTCTCTTCTTGTCTTCTTCTTGCATCTATGGCTATTCATGTAGATTAGATTCATGTTTACTTTCATAGATTAATATTGCATCCATATTTTTTTTCATAGAATATCATGCATTGTTATCATTTAAATTAATTTCCTTTCATGCATTGCAATCATATAGAATAGATTTTATTTTCATGCATTGAATCTCTCATTTCACGGTGTACTTGCATGGGCACAACTAGGTCAATCTGAGGGCCTCCATCACAAACATTTGCACTCCATGACTAGGGAGCTATGAGTCGATATTTGAGGCCTCATTCTTGAACAACCTTGAATGGAATGATTCATAAAAGTGTGTCAACATTTTAGCACACATTTTTGGCGCCAAAAGTCCTTGATTTTTCTTCCAAATAGGGTATTTCTATATGAATGTAAATGTATCTTGTATTTATTTTTTCTGACTTATAGAAGGAAGACATGATAAGTCAATTCACAATGTTCTTGTTGGTTTCACCATAGGGTTTGTATTTACATTTGTACCCACTTGAGGTAATGGTGGCATTGTACCAAACAAAGGATTATGAAATTGTTCAAAGGTTGTTTTTGGACGAATCTCCAAAGTAAATTCCTTGCAAGGCCTCTTTAGGCTTACCTCTATGTTTTTTTTATTCAAAATATGCTTATCATTTCTTTGTTCCAAAGTGGGTTTGGGTTGGATTTATTCCATGACAGGTTTCGTTGAATTAAGTAAATCAGATTCTTCCAACATTGGTTGATGTTCAAGATTTTATTTTATTTTATCCTTAAGAATATTGAAGTATCTTTTAGCATATTTAAACATCAAGTGTTCCAAATTCTTTAAATTTTTTGGATCTTTTATTTCTTCATCAATTTCTTTCTCAAGTACAATTTTTAAGGAGATGTGACTGTCATGTGAAGATTTTGAATCCAAGGATGAGTCTGATTGATCATTTGGATATTTTTAAAAAAGTGAAGGTGACCCAGGTTGAACATAACCAAAGCTTGGATAATAGATTGGTTCCCTATTATATAAAGATCCTTATTGGATAGAACATTGGGTTGATTAATGAAATTCAAATATTGGTTGGGTATTCTCTCTTGGTGTTTGTGGCACACTTCCATATCCTGGTTTTATTGGTAAAAATATTGGTTCATATTTTCGAGGTGGTCCCCATTAAATCATGTCATAGCCTAGTGACATGTTGGTAGGTAAACCCATGTTTGGATTAAATCCTTTTTTGTGTGATATATCCTTGTTGTGAAGGAACAAATTTGGATTGTCTTGTATCAAAAGGTGCGTGTGTGTCTTAAGTTGAGGTATACATGGGTTGATATGATGAACCTTGTTCTCTCTTTGAAGCTTGGGATCTTGTTTAAACCATTGTTTTATGCTATTTTTTTGGATTTTTAAAAGTTTAGGAATGATATTATATGCACCTAAGGAAATGACCAATACGACTCAAGTCTATGAATGCAACTTATGTTTTTGGACTTCTGAGAATTTTGAAAATGCAAACTAAAGGATGATAATGCAACCTATGTTTTTGGATTTTTGGAAATTCTATAATGCAAACTAAGGGATGAGAATGCAAGGAATAAAAACTATATTTTGGGGATTTTTGGAAATTTTATAATGCAACTTAAGGATGAAAAAATGCAAGTTATGCAAAGTAGGGATGATAATATGCAAGGAATGGAAACTAGGGATGATAAAATGCAAATTATGTTTTTGGGATTTTTTTATAATGCGACTTAAGGATGACAATACAACCTATGTTTTTGAATTTTGGGACTTTTGAAAACCTTGGAAATGCAAGTCTAAAGGTATAACCCTAGGAAATTGAAATGAGGTCAAGACCTTAAAGGGTCAAAGGACAAAGGACCAAGCCAAACCCATTATTGACAAGATGGGGTATTCACTTAATGATAATGGTGACAAAAAGACAATTTTTTTACAAGTTCAAGATTTTGTATTCAACAACACAAGGTATAACACTAAAACTTGGATTTGTTAATTTTGCAAAGTATACCTTAGGTTCTAAGTGAAAAATGACGATACTAATATGAGGATGATAATGCAAGGTTAAGTCCAATATGAGGAGGACAATGAAAAATTGGTGGTTGACTTAGGATCAAGGAATAATGAGGACTAATGAGATAATATGCAATGATAAGGTAAGGAATGAATTAGGATGTAATTCAAAGCCAATTATGACTTAGGATCTATGGAAATGAAAAGGAAAATATGAAAATGAAAGAATAAGACAACCATGATAAGGAAGATGCAAGGAAATGAGGACTAAGATAAGGACAATGAAAGGGAATGAGGATTGTGATACAAACAATGCAAGGAAATGAGGACTAATAAAAATATTTTAACCTAAGAAGATACCTAAGGTTGAAACAAGATTCCAAGGTTCTTCGTGGTTTTGAGACTCCATGTTATGAAAGGTTTTGATTTTGACAATGTTTGAAATTTTTTGGTCAATTGTTTGAGGATTTGAGTGAGATGTTTGAATTATGCAACATATTTAACACTCACACAAGATGCATCAAGCACAATGTTTTTTTTTTAATAGATAATTCACAACCTAGGCTAGAAATCATACTACTTTCTAAATCCCCACTTCGATTTCTCCATATACCTCAGACAAAGTGAACAATTAGAGATTCTAGTGCCAATGGCTCCCCCTTACCCAACACAAGAATCACTAGAATCTCTTACCCCAAACGTATGAAAACCTTGAGGGTTTTATGTCTCACAATGAAGGGTATGTGTGGGGCATCTTTGTCAATCTTTGACCTTCTATGCCAGCAAGCATATAAGGTTTTTGGATTTCTAAACAATGGCTCATAGTAAGGGCATTTTGTTTAGGACATGCAATGATAAACTTTGTTAAGAGGTATCCCATCCCTTAGAACAAGTATTTTATGCATCTTAAGGATATTGGAGGAGAGCTATTATGCAACACTTCTCATTGATTGAGACTTTGTCACATCTTTTTTTATAGCAATTTGAAGAGCTTGTCTTTGTGTGCTAAAAATATGTCACACTTCTATGAATCATTATATCCAAGATTGCTCAAGAATGAGGTCTCGAATGGTGACTCATAGCTCTCTATTCATGGAGTGCAAGGGTTTGTAATGGAGGCCCTCGGATTGACCTAGTTTTTGCCCATGCAAGTATGCCATAAAATGAGAGATTCAAAGAGTAAAATCAAGAGTGCTAGTCTCCATGATCATCAAATATGCATGTAAATGAAAATGGAAGCTATTCTATATGATAACAATGAAAGATTATTCTATGAAAGGAAATACAAATGCAAGATTAATCTATGAAAGGAAACATGAATCTAATATAATATGCAAGTGCAAGAGTAATCTAAATGGATTGCCATGGGGGCATGAGAGAAGAAGACAAGAAGAGAGAAGTTGCAATATCCAAGCTCAAGTCCTCAAATTCTCCTCCAAAGTTGCTCTCCAAAGTTGCTCTCCAAACCTGCAGCATAACAATAGCATCAAAAATTCTATCCCCTAATGAGAATGTGAGGTTTCCTTTTAAAGAGCAATGGACGGTAGAGATTAAGAGGCAAAAAGAAATGAGCAATGGTGGAGATTTAATCTTGGTTGATCCATGTGCTCATATCTTCAAAAGGCAAAATCAAAGGCTATGATTAAGAGGCAAAAAGCCCACCACTTAGGAATATGTTTGAAGAAAAAGGAGCTTTATTTATTTTTATTTAATTTATTTCCTTTTTCAACACAAAGAGGGATTTAAGTGGGGTTTTATTTATTTAATTAAAAGAGGGATTTTCTTTTAATTAAATAAGATTATTTTATTTAATTAAAAGGGATATTTTAATTAAATAAGATAATATTATTTAATTAAGAGAGATTTTAATTAAATAAGATAAGATTATTTAATTAAAAGAGATTTTAATTAAATAAGATAAGATTATTTAATTAAAAGATATTTTAATTAAATAAGATTATTTTATTTAATAAAAAGGGATTGTTTTCTTTTAATTAAATAAGATAATTGAGGAAATGATCAAACTTTAGGAAATATTAAAATAATTGAATTAATTACGATTTGATCAAGGAAATTGATTTGAATTAAAATATTGCAAAGCATTGATTCATGAATTTGATAAATTGATTCAGTCATTTAATAAATTGAAGAATGGGGGCCCATAGTCTAGGCGGCTATTTAGGGTGCATACATTTTCCCCTCTTTGACTAATGTGTGATCTTTATAGGAACACATGTAGTCAAAGAATGTAGTTAAAGTGTGAGATCGATTTGGGATCACAAAACAACCCAGACATGTGATCGACGGACGAGAACACATCAGGACAAAGATAAGCTAATTGAAAAAGACAAGGTCAACACCCCTGTAAATAGGTAATTGACATGTCCAAGATAAGAATCTCAAGAAAGGTTTCCCCAAGTGGAGCAAATGATAGGATTGATAAAGCTGAATCAAGGATTTGAAGTTTGATAGATACTTTCCCCTCGTGATCAAAATCGAAATGAGATAGAGGAGAAACAACAAATTGATAAATTTGATCAAATTAAACTAAAGATAAGGTTCTTGATGTAAGATGAAAGATATAAAGATCATAGAACCAAGGTAGATCATCAAGCACAAAATATTATGGCCCAATGTTGAATTAGAAGAAAAGAAGTGGGGTGAAAGCGAATGGAAGATAGAAGTTTGGAAGAGGTGGAAAGAAATGGAGAGAAGAAAGAGAATTTGCCCCAAAATCAATCAACTGTTTAAGATAGAAAATTTTTATTGAGATCACGAAAGAAGATAAGGAAATGAAGATCAAAACATGACCATAGTTGACTAAAAGTCCACAAGAAAGATGAAGGAAACCCTCTCAGACTCACAATGCATCCTAAAATGCAAACTAACATGAAGTCTAACAATGCAAGCTACATGAAAATGCAATGGTGTACTTGCAACAGAGCAACTGTAACATAGGAATTTGTGTTCATCATTCATTAGAGAATGTTAAGGAACTTATTTTCATCATTGGGTCATTATTAATAGACATCAAAAAATCACACAATCCTCACTAGTCACAAGCGCAAATATAAAGATATGAATGTGATTGATATCAGCTTGGAATGTCAAAATATTCTAACATAAGCATCAAAGACATAAAGGTCAAGATGAGTGTGATGTTAGCTTACCCAATTTAATGTAGCAAAACCATGCTCGCATCAAGGCATAGATGCCAGGATGACCAGAACAACAGCTATGCAAAAATAGTCAAGGATGAAGCCTCAAATCTCCTAAGTGTGTCAAGGGAACAACAAGAGACACTCAAGAGTTTCAAAACCACACCCACAAGTACAAAGAAAAAAAAAATGCCCCATGCCCCAAGTCCTCTAGCTATGCATCCCGGAGAGACTTATTAGACAAGGACACTCAACAAAAATCAATAATAGTCATGACATAGCTCAAGAATTAAGTGTTGCATTTAAAAATTTAAGTGTGTTAATTGATACTGAGTTCTGAGGATAAGGATCGAAAGCTTGCAAGTAGGTAAGATCACATGACAAAGTTGGGTAAGACAAAACTGATAAGTGTTGAAAAACACTGGATGTCAGGAGTTGTATTGAAAAATACAGTTGGGGTGGTGTTGAAAAACACCATTTGGGAGATGTCCAAAAGACTAACGCATCCAAGAGACCAAAGCTAACACAGTTATGCCCCCTAGACAAAGACAAAGACCAATTCCAGACCAAGGCAACAAGGACAAGGCATGATGGAGAAAGGATAAGTGTCGAGGACACATGCTAAGAAATAGGGGTGCAAAGGCCTCAAGTAGTGCCCATTTCTAGGTTTTCACCACTTGAATTTTATTACAATTTTTTGCTACCAAGGCGCATGTTTCCAGGTTTTCACCAAGGCACTTTTTCTTTTTCTTTTTTGAATTTTTGAATTTTGGAATTTTTTTGTATTTTTAGAATATATAATTTTTTTGAAGATATATCAAAGCGCCTATTGCTAGGTTTTCACTAAGATGATATTTTTTTAGGACATTTTCTGATTTTTAGAATTTTTGATAATATAACATTTTTTTGGATTTTTCAGGATTAATAATTATGTACAAAGGATGCCCCCAGACAGAATGGGCATCATGGATAGAACTTCTTCAGGTGCAAGACATTGATAGGATCAAGGAGCTGCTCTCCCTCTCCTGTAGACAGTAAATAAGCACCTAACCCAAAAGTTGTTGTAATGATGTAAGGTCCAAGCCAATTAGGTTCAAATTTTTCCTTTTGATCTCTATGTTGTTGATTCTTAGGATTTTCACGTAGGACAAGATCTCCCACTTGGAATTCTCTAGGGTGAACCTTTTTATTGAAGGCTTTGGAAATGCACTTTTGATAAACCCTCATATGGTCAAATGACGCTTGACATTTCTCATCTAAAAGTTCTAACTCTTGAAGTCTCATGGCACGGTAGTCTTCATCTATAACTAGACCTTTGAGGGAAACTCTAAGTGAAGGAATCTCAACCTCCAAAGGTAATACTGCTTTAGCGCCATATGTAAGGGAAAAAGGAGTAGTCCTAGTAGGAGTATGAATACTCGTTCCATAGGCCCAATCTATAAGTGCCAATCTTTACCATTCTTACAAATTGTTCTATGTAAGATTTTAAGAATTTTTTTGTTGGATGCCTCTACTTGACCATTTCCTTGCGGAAAGTAAATGGAGGACCAATGTTGTTTAATCTTGAATTTCTTGTAGAGTTGTTTAAGGTCCTTATTTTTAAACTAGCCTTCGTTGTCAGTGATAATCTCGGAAGGCACTCAATATCGAAAAATGATATGATTTAGAATGAATAGAGAGATTGTCTTGTCTGAGGCAACAGAAAGTGGGACAGCTTCTACCCATTTAGTAAAGTAATCAGTAGAAGTTATAATAAACTTGTGTCCACCTGATGAGTTGGGATGAATCTTCTCAACAAGATCAAAGGCTCAGTGCCAATGAGATACAAAAGGAATGAGCTCCCTGCCTAGAGCATGTATTAGGTTACCATGTTTTTGACACTTTTCACATGACTTCACAAAAGCTACTGCATCAACCTGCATCATAGGCCAATAGTAACCTACCCTAAGCAACCTTCGGGCCATGGAAAGACCATTTAAATGTCCCCCACAGATGCCCTCATAGATGACAACTAACACTTGGTTAGATTCTTCATTTTCTAAGAATCTAAGAAATATTCCATCTAGACCCCTCCTATACAAATCACCAGTGATAAGGGAATGGCGAGAGGTGTTTCGGGTAAGGTTTCTGCATTCAGATCGGTTAAAGGTTTCAGGTATAATGCCATCATGAAGGTATGAGTAAATGGAACCATAACGGGATGAATCGTGACCAATAAGGGTACAAATGACATGGCTTTCTTGGGAGTCATAGATAGGGTGATGTAGCTCTTCCACCAGGAATTTGAATCTGGATTCATGTTGTTCTAACTGAAGGAGTGAAGCAAGTGTAGCCATAGCATCAACTACTTTGTTCTCTGCTCTAGGGATTTTCTTAAATGTGACAAAAGTAAAGTATCATTTCAAGGAATCAACCATTTGCTTGTAAGGTACCATTTTCTCATGTTTTGTTTGATTTTCATCATTAACTTGGTTGATTATCAGCTATGAATCCCCATAGATGTGTAATTTTGTGATTCTCCATTCTATGGCCATCTTAAGTCCATTTGTTAAAGCTTAATACTCATTAATGTTGTTTGTACATGGGAACAATAACTTTTAAGATTTGGGGATCGTGTACCCACGAGGAGAAATAAACAACACGCCAGCTCCTGAACCGTTTTGCATAAAAGACCCATCAAAGAACATCTTCCATGTTCTTGTAGTCATATACATGAGGTGCTCATCTGGGAAGTCAACTTGAATAGGTGCATTATCTTGCAATGGGAAATCAGCCAATTGATCTGCTATAGCGTGTCCTTTGATTGCTTTGTGCTCAATATACTCTATGTCAAACTATGAAAGTATCATCATCCATTTAGCAAGTCTACCTATGAGGGCATCCTTACCTAGCAAAAACTTGAGTGGATCTATCTTTTCTATGAGGTGTATAGTGTGCACAAGCATATAATGTCACAACTTTTGGGAAGTAAACACAACTGCAAGGCAAGCTTTCTCAATGCTAGTGTAGTTAACCTCATATGAAACAAGAGTACGGATAATGTAGTATATTGCTCTTTCTTTCCCATTTTCATCAAGTTGAGCTAGTAATGCCCCCAAGGAAGATTTTGTCACTGAAATATATAGAATAAGTGGTTTCCCTAGGATAGGAGGCATTAAAATAGGAGGATTTTCCAAGTATTTCTTGATTTGATCTATACTCTTTTGAAAATCCTCATTCCAAACACATTTGACTCCCTTGTGTAAGTTCTTGTTGTAAGGTTGATTTGCCAATTGTGAAATGAATCTCTGTATAGATTGAAGACGTCCTTGAAAACTCCTCATTTGACTAATATTTCTAGGAGGTGGCATATCTATGATTGCTTGAACTTTTTTAGGGTCTACCTCTATTCCTCTTGCTGAAATGATGAATCTGAGTAATTTTCCAGAGGTGACTCCAAATGCACACTTTTTAGGATTTAACCTTAGTTGAAATTGTTCCATTCGGTCTTGAATGACTTCTTAATCATCTAAGTGTGTGTCTCTCTTTTTAGATTTGGCCAAGGTGTCATCCACATAATCTTCCATGTTTTTATGCATCATGTCATGAAAAATGGTTGTCATAGCTCATTGATAGGTGGCTCCTTCATTTTTTAATCCAAAAGGCATGATGTTCCAACAATTGGTACCCCATGCGCAAGTGAATGTAGTCTTTTCTTGATCTCTAGGAGCTATCTTAATCTGATTATACCCAGAAAAACCATCCATCAAAGAATAAATCTCATAACCTGCAGTCATATCCACTATCATGTCTATATTGAGAAGTGGAAAGTCATCCTTTGGGCATGCTCTATTGACATCTCTAAAATCTATGCAAAATCAAATGGATTTGTCATGTTTGGAAACTAGTATAATGTTTGATATCCATTCAGCATAGGCAATAGCTCTTATGAATCCTGCACCAAGAAGTTTCTCCAATTCTACTTTGACTAGGAGAGCTATGTGAGGATGCATCTTTTTCAATTTTTGTTTAACCGGTTTGACATCCAGAGATATGGACAAGTGATGCATGATGATATTAATGTCCAACCCTAGCATATCTGAATAAGTCCATGCAAAATTGATCTTCTTTTTCTGAAAGAACTTAGTATAAGCTTCTTTTTCTTGTGGTGACAAAGATTCAACCAAGTGTACGATCTGTGGAGCCTCATTTGTACCCAAATTGACTGCTTGTGTTGGTTCAATAAGCACTGAAGATCTATCTTGAAAGTAGCTAGGGAGACGATCAAGTACCTCATCCTTAGGTGCCTCAAAGAGGTTTTCACCCTTGGACACATCATTTCTTTTTAATTTTTTTGGTTCTGACACTGCCACACAGTGGTTTTTTCCATCAGAACTCCTATTCTTTTGATTTTCTCTTCTTTTTATTTTGTGACTAAGGTATTTTATGTCTGGCTCTGTCATTCTAGTAGCCGGTTCACTAATGGAAGAGACTACGGGTTCAATGGCATTTAGGTAATAGGCTATCTCATAATCATTTTGAAATGTCAAGAGCTCAGGTTTTTTATAGCGTTGGGACCAATCAATAAGGTCGGGATGAACAAGAGGTAGGTCAAAGACTGGTTCAAGGTTATAAATGTGAACGATATTATTGTTGGTGACCGAAGAGTCAGAGTCTGTCAAGTATCCTTCTAAGCTACCCAAATCAGGATTCATCCTAACAAGAAAAGAATCATCCACTAAGGAAACACATGGGTTAAAATCCTCTAATCTTACATGTGACTCATTGGCTACCTTGGGTTGAGAGCTATAAGTGTGGATAACATCAATATCTCTATAAACTAAAGAAGAATCGGAGAAGGAGTCTCATTCATACTCATATGAACTTGTGTCTGAACTGCGACTAGGATGCTTGCACCATGAAGGTTTGGGACATCTTGGTGTGGAAGGTCTAGTATCATCAAGAGTAGCACTTTCTCTTTCCATTAAATGAACAAGATTCTTTCATTGGCGTTCTCTAAAAGAATCTTCTACATTCGATTCATCTTGTTCTAAAGTTGCAACTGACACATGAGTGACCAGAATATTTGAATCTCCCCAAAGGAGATTAGTGGAAGGGACCCAATATTCACACATATCTTGTTGATTTGTCAAATTAGGTATTTATTCTGGTTCATCTTCACTATCTGACTTATCAAGGATAAGAGTAGTATGCTTTTTGTGATTCGCAAAGCCTAGACCAACCAGCTTCTTAGACTTGCGTCTAAAAAGAGCATGATCAAGAGGTTTGGCTCTAGCATTGAATCTATGATTAAGAGGGTCATGTCTGGGATAGCCCATTTGTCTGACAAAAGTATACCCTCATCCGTAAGCCTTAGGAGAGGGAGAGAAATTCTCATTGTGCATATATTTCTCTTCTCTATAGATCCAGTCTCTAACAAATGTCTCTTCTTTCTCATCTTGAATAGGCACCGAGGACTCTACAAATGTGCCAAATAAGGTCATAGTTGAAGAGGAAGGTCTCTTTTCTTGTGAAGGATTGTCATAAGACCTGGGCGAAACTAGCAGTGTTGTGAGGGAGTTGGGTTGATACCCCCCCCATGCCAAGGTCTATCGACTTAATCTTGTCTTTGCATTCAACTAAGGTCGCATCAAAGTCTTATGCTTCTCTATTGAGGGGAACATGAGTTCCTACTAAAATTGAGTTAATAGATAAAGTGTTATCCCTGGGTATACAAATATCTATTCCATTGTAGGGGAACTTAACACACTGATGATAGGTAGACGACACCGCTTGCATATCATGAATCCATGGTCTACCAAGTAAGATATTATACACAAGGGGACTAGCATCAACTATTTGAAATAAAATGTCTTTTTCAACAGGGCCAATCCTAACAGGAAGGATGGCCAACCCCTTGGAACTTCTTTTTGCCTCATCATAGGCTTTGATAGTGATCCTTTTCCTAGTATCTATGACATTTTTAGAATAACCCAACTCTTTTAAAAGAATAAAGGAACAAATATTAATCCCAACACCCCCATCTATCAATACAAGCCTAACACTGGTTCTGTGGATCATGACCTCAATATGAAGAGAAAGATTGTGTGGCTGGATCAAAGATTTATCATCATAATCTTAAAAAGTAAGCTAATGAGGGCTAGCAATGTGGTTAACCATGTTCTGGAATTGATCAACATCTAAGTTGTTGGGGAAGTTTGTTGTGCTCAAAGCATCCTCAAGGACTTGATTGTGTCTAAGGGACAACTCTAAGAGCTCAAAGATCAAAATCTAAGCTGGGGTTCTTTGCAACTCATCAACAAGACTGTAGCTTGACTTAGGATTAACTATTGGTTTTGAGGTGACATTCTTGGATGCCACTTGCTTAGGTTTACTTGGTTGACTTGAATTGGGTCCTCTAATGACAATGGGACCTTGACTTCGTGTGACAACATTGAGAGTTTGAGAAGACACTCTAGAGTTAGGACCCCTTAGCACCATGATGGGTTCTTCATCAAAGAGAGGAGGAGATTCCATGTCTCGATCATAACCATAGGGATCTTTACCCCTCATCATATTGACATTTTCTTCTACAAATTCCAACATGTTGATAGTATTCTCCGCATCTTTGTAGGTATAATTGATCTCAGCCTTGTCATTCTTAACTTTAGAGGTTTCCCCCTTTTCATACTTGGGCAATGGTTCTTTGAATGCCTTATGATCGGCGTTGGTGTTCAATCCATCTATCTTAAGTTTTCCATTCTCAATGAGCTCTTGAATAAGATGCTTAAGTTTGTAGCAGTTTTCAATGTCATGTGCAATACCATTGTGAAACTTGCAAAAGGCCTTCTCATCCCACCAATGTGGCTTAACATCAGGTATATAATGTTTCACAGGATCTTGAGGATGTGCAAGCTTGTTAGAAATGAGAATTTTTAAGACATCCTCATATGAGTCACCAAGCTTTGAAAATTGATGTCTTTCTTTCTTAGGCCTATCTTGGTATCTTGGCTTGCTCTCTTGTTGATTAGATGTATTGAGCTTCATGGCTTGAACAACACTAGACAAGTGGAGCACAATTTTATCTTTTGGTTGCGAGGAGTCCACAACTCCATCATTGACCACTTGTTTGTTCCTATTCCAATGTGAGTTCTTCCCTTTATCCCTGTTAAGGTTTTTGTTATTTTGAATATTGTTGTTGTTGTTTCCATGTATGGTCAAAATTCCTTGTTCTTTCAAAAAATCCTCAATCCTACATGCAAATTCAACCATGGTGTCAAAGGAATGAAAAACCATATTCCTAACTTCATACTGCATTTCAGGAACCAAGTTGCTAACAAGGATGTCAATATTTTCATTTTCAAGAATGGTTCTAAAGTAGCGAGAGCATTATCATCTCCAATTTTGGTTTTGCTTCAATTTTCATAAGTCCAACATGGTGATATGTCTTGAAAGGTTGTATGCAAAGTGTTGAACAAATCTGTGGACAAGCTCTTTGAAAGTCTTAACGAGAGGAGTTATGTTGGTGAACCATTCCATCGCTTGACCCTTAAGACTCCTTGGGAACAATCTCATGAGGTACGAGTCATCTTGACAGAACTTGAAACTTGTGGTATAAAATTGGCACATGTGATCATGTGGATCTCCATTCCCATCATACTTGTCATATTGAGGGATCTCAGTCTTTCTAGGGAAATATTTCATGTTAACACTTTTGTCAAAAGGATTAGGACAAATTGAATCCAGTGAGAACGAATTCTTAGGTGCTAACATTTTTTCCATCGTGCTCTTAAGTTGTTTGATTTCCTCTTCTTGAGATGGCCCTTGCTTCTTAATATTTTTGTCCACATCAAAATTGTAGGGCACCCTAGCACCTTTGTTGATTAAACTCTCTAGGAACTTGTCTTTGTTTTGATCTAAATATTTCTCCACATATTAATGGAAGAGTGGTTCTTGTTGCATTTTCATGAAGTCCTGGGAGGTGAGATCAAAACTCGAGCTACTACCCCCATATTGTGAACCATGATGAGCACATTGTGAAGGTTGTCTTGAGTTCCTAAGAGGTGTTCATCTCCTATAATGATCATGTCTTGAATCCCTTCTTCCTATAGGGCTAGGAGATCGTGATGGCATCCTTGAATGTCTCCCACTTCGTGGATTCTCAGGAGGAGTGGACAGAGGAGAGTTATTTCCACCACTAACATGCATGTTATTAAATTGGTCATTAAGTCACTGAGCCAAGAGTCTATCTTGCTCCTCCTGGAGGGATTTCTTTTCTATTTACAACAAGTTTTGTCTCTCCAACTCTAGGAGTCTAAATTTCTCTTCATTTTCAGCTTGATCATCTAGGAAGTCTTTCTTTTCACACTCAATCCTCTTAAGTCTCTCACTTGTGTATCTTGAAGATGTTTTGAGCGGTGAACTTGGCCTTGAATTTCTAAACAAGTTGTTGGTATAGTTGCATTTACATGAGTGTCATAAAGTTCATCCTCTTGGTTCTCATGTTGTGATTGCTCATCTTGATAGGCTTGCCTCTTACCTCTCTCAACCCTTTGGTGTGCATCTAGATATTTAGTTGAGATAAGGGGCAAAGTTGGTCAACTATCACAAGAGGAACCACCAAATGAAATGGTATCTCTATGCTTTGCAAATATGTCATCAAGGCGTTTATCCATGTCTTACCTTTCTCGTCGAGTCATTGTATAACTCATATCCATATCTGATCGAGAAGATGCTAAGGGTGTACCCAATTAACTAAGGTGACTCTTGGAATCAAACCAAACTTCTGAGTTGTTCCTAGGTGATTGATCAAATATGGGTTCTTTTCCCTTACATTTTGGGCGAGTTTGAACTAAAGGTAATTGGTTAAAGACTACTTGAGGTCGTTTTCCTTGATCTACTTGATATCTTGTTGTAACTGGAATGAAAGAAAAGGTATTAGCTGATAGGATGACCCTAAGAAACGTTGGTACCAAACTAGGATAGTAAAGGCATTAACTTGTCCAAAAGAGAGGTGATAAGATAGAATTTTGCAAGAGGTATTAATCAACACTGCCACAGAGGTACCCAATAAACAGGTGAATACCCTAACACATATGGATCAGGAGGATGATTTACCCAAGTTATATTGATTGAAATTGAATTTGTATGAAAGTGAATGGATAAGAGATTACCAAAATTATCCAAGTGTGTTATCAAAGGATCTAAAGGTTTATCTTCTCAACAAGGACGGTCTCTAGCTCACCAATTCCAAGCAAAGGTCACTTGTGAAATCAAAGGTTACTAGTTCAAGAGGTAAAAATGCAAGAATAAAAAGTGTAAACAAGCTTCTAACAGTGGGGTAAGTGACCTCATCTGATATGGATCAACCAAGGAAGACTGAAAATGATAGGACAAAAATCAAGAAAGTTGGCAGTTGAAAGAAAATAGCCCACTGGTATGGCAACAGAAGACAGTTTTTGCATGAAGGAATTATTTCTCGCGCAAGGATTACCATAGGATTGCTCAAAAATTTGTGGTCTGGCATGAAGGAAACTGGACTGGTGTGACAGAATGACCAAAAATGACAGTATACTAGTAGAATATCGTGTGATGATTCACACAGTATCGCATGAAGAAATGCACAGAGCCAAACGAAGAAATGTTCTCTCACGTGAGGATTATGACGGGAAGGAAACAAAACTCAGCTTTTGTTCATTTTAATTGACCAACTAGATGCATTAACATATTTTTATCATGAATCAAGAACACAAGACAACAATCAAGGATTCCAAGAAAACAAATGTCTTCAAATAATGAGCAAGGGACAAAGCAACCTTGAACATGAACAAGAATAGTGTCGTAGTATTCTACGCCCTAAAGATTCTACTTGTGTATGTTCTCAAAATGTTTTTTCAATCACGCACATAGTCCTAGAAAAGAAAGATTTGGTTGCACTATGGTTTGTAGTAATGGTCAACTCTGCAACTTTTGCAATCTCAAGTGGGTGAAATCCAATCCCGACGCACCGAGGTTTTGACATAGTCCAATAATTTAATCAATCAGTAGCTGTTGAGGTGATCTGACAACCCAACAAGAGACCACACCTATGGATATTTCTTCCACAAGGACATTTATATAGTGGTTGTTGCTACCATAGCAGAAATGACTATTACCACTTGAGGTTCCGTCCACATGGTTTACCCAATAAAGGTAGTGTCCACTACGGTTAACCCTCTCTAACAAGGAAGACTCACAATATGAACCACATGGGGACTTAGTTCGGATTCAAGGATTCCAAGTTTTTGATTCTCCCAAAAGGCAAAAGAGCACAATCCTCTAGCCTCTTCACCTCACCCAGACATAGTAAGCAAGATTAATTGAACCACTAATTTGAAATCACCTCATCCAAGGTTCGTATATCAACAATAATGACCACCAATCTTAAGAGAGAAAGTATCGTCAAAAGTTGAAGACCAAACCAAGTAGGACCATGAGATAATAACAAATCCTTCCCTACCTACAAGGGGATATATCGTCAAGAAGAGCTTCGCATGTAAGACAAGTGAATGAAGCCCACTCTCTCAAGATCACCACAAATAGTATTCATAGGGCCTAATTACTATGTGAAACATATATGCAAGAAAGCAAATCTAGGTTCATTCTTTAGAGTAAAAATTAGAAATGTGATTTATGAAAGCAAGAAACACTCAAGCTAAACACATGAGAGGTTCATTGTTATTTCCAAAATCCAAATGTTATAGAGATGCAAAAAAATACCTCAAGTCCAAAGCAGCGTGAGCATTTTGTTGTTTATCCACGCAAGTCCAAAGTATCCCCACGATCATATCAGAAAACCACAGCAAATAACAAATAAAAAATGTCAGTGGTCAGCACAAAATAGAGACATGAAAAATAGAAATAAATGGCAAGTCTCTAGTGTCAGATCTTGCACGAAGATTCAACATAGGACGTGCAAAGAAATACACAGTATCACGCGAAGATTTGCACAGAGCAGCAAAACTTTGCACCAGTTCCAAAAAAAAAATAGAGACAGAAATACACAACAGCTAAAAATAGGTCTTTGTCTGGTGTACAAGTTCGCACGAAAATTTGCCATAGGCTACACGATGAAACTCCAGGGATTGTGAAAATTTTTGCACAGACAAGCAAACATTCACGTCGTTTTAAGAAAAATGTCACGCGAAATTTTGTCACAAAGCTGTACGGACGAAAAAAAAAATTTGCAAGGAAAAATGAAAAATGAGGCCACATCTACCCTATGGTGGGTGCCAAAAATGTGTGCTAAAAATGTGTCACACTTCTATGAATCATTATATCCAAGATTTTTCAAGAATGAGGTCTTGAATGGAGACTCGTAGCTCTCTATTCATGGAGTGCAAGGGTTTGTAATGGAGGCCCTCAGATTAACCTAGTTTGTGCCCATGCAAGTACACAATAAAATGAGAGATTTAAAGAGGAAAAACAAGAGTGCTAGTCTACATGATTATCAAATATGCATGCAAATGAAAATGGAAGCTATTCTATATGATAACAATGCAAGATTATTCTATGAAAGCAAATACAAATGCAAGATTAATCTATGAAAGGAAACATGAATCTAATCTAATATGCAAGTGCAAGATTAATCTAAATGGATTACTATGGGGGCATGAGAGAAGAAGACTAGAAGAGAGAAGTTGCAATATCCAAGCTCAAGTGCTCAAATTCTCCTCCAAAGTTGCTCTCCAAATCTGCAGCATAACAATAGCATCAAAAATTCTATCCCCTAATCAGAATGTGAGGTTTCCTTTTAAAGAGCAATGGATGGTAGAGATTAAGAGGCAAAAATAAATGAGCAATGGTGGAGATTAAATCTTGGTTGATCCATGTGCTCATATCATCAAAAGGCAAAATCAAAGGCTATGATTAAGAGGCAAAAAGCCCACCACTTATGTGTGAAGAAAAAGGAGCATTATTTATTTTTATTTAATTTATTTCTTTTTTCAACACAAAGAGGGATTTAAGTGGGGGTTTTATTTATTTAATTAAAAGAGGGATTTTCTTTTAATTAAATAAGATTATTTAATTTAATTAAAAGGGATGTTTTAATTAAATAAGATAATATTATTTAATTAAGAGAGATTTTAATTAAATAAGATAAGATTATTTAATTAAAAGAGATTTTAATTAAATAAGATAAGATTATTTAATTACAAGAGATTTTAATTAAATAAGATTATTTTATCTAATAAAAAGGGATTGTTTTCTTTTAATTAAATAAGATAATTGAGGAAATGATCAAACCTTAGGAAATATTGAAATAATTGAATTAATTACGATTTGATCAAGGAAATTGATTTGAATTAAAATGTTGCAAAGCATTGATTCAGGAATTTGATAAATTGATTCAGTCATTTAATAAATTGAAGAATGGGGGCCCATAGTCTAGGCGACCAGTCTTTAGCCTGTTATCACTTGGGTCGATCCCTTGGGGTGATTACCTTTTCCTACCAAGGTAGTCCCTCTAATTTAAAAATAAAAATTGGGTGTCGCTATCACTTTTCTCTTACACCCTATTTCACACGAAGTGAAAGGGGAGAGGATACTTCATGTAGCAATAGGTCCACCCTAAAATGTGCAAGTGCACCAACATGCCAAGAAGATTTAATTGACCTAAAGAAATGAAGTGTGCTCTATTCTAATAAAAATAAACACATAAGTTTTTGAAAGTACACAAGGTCTTTGTCATACATCCTAAAGGAAACTCATTAGTAATTTGATCAAAAGATCTTCATCCCACGATTCCCAAAGTGCTACACAGATTATTAGTAATGCATAAACCTCTATTCTAACAAAAATTAGAAACCATGGAAAATAGAAAGAAAGCACTCAAACACAAATTGATTATACCTTCCCAACTCTACAACACTTATCCCAACAACACAATACTTCTCCTAGGTGCATAGAAGTAATGACATAGTACATTCTTATAAATAGATTGGATCTAAACATCAAAATTTTCTTTAAATTTGATCAATTGAACCCCTATCTAGATCTATCTACAAGGTTTTTATTCATTCCTTCATCCTAGTTAAACTATGTGAACGATTTATTGTCAATTAAATTTCCTAGTTAAACTAGATGAGATTTGTAACCAATTTGAGCCTCCTAGTTAAGCTAGATGAGAGATTTTCTTTAATTGAGTTCCCTACTTAATCTAGGTAAAAAATTATATTCATTTAAAATCCAAATAAAAATGTATGATAAATTTGGGTTCATTTTATGTTATTGATTAATAGATAGATTAATAATAAACATGTATGTGATATTAAACTAAAAAGTCCTAATGAAATACACTAGAATCTGTCTATCTAATCCCAACTATGGAGAACAACCCCAACTATGTAGGAACTAGGTCAAACTACGTAGAACAAATTCCAAGTGCACAGAAGAATTGTCTAACTATGCATCAAGAGTTTTTGAATGCGCAAAATTGATCTCAACTACGCATATCATGTACATGTACCTATAAACACATCAAAATGCTAAAATTTGATTAGTATATAAGCATATATTCATGTCAGCTTCACTAGAATGTCGACTAGGAAATAGAACCATTAAATTCATTGAGACAAAGTGCATAAACATATGAAAATAAACCAAACAAACACTCCCTCAATGTAGCTTCAATGCTCTTTCTTTCTTCTCCAAAATTTGATATGTTGCTCCCATTTTGACAAAATGTATCTACAATGAAAACAATTATGATAGGATGATAATGAGAATACTCAAAATTGTGGTTGTTAAGAATGATGATTTTGAGTCCAATTTATAGGATTTTGGAACTCAAAATGGACAAACAAGATCAAAATCAAATTAACAGCTAGGATCACACTTGAGGACTCAAAAATGGAAATTGACATGGTTATGACTAATTGAAGTTGTGCATTTGGAAAATGACATCTTTTATGAAAAATTATGACAAGATTAAATGCATAGTTGGAAATGCATAAATCAAGGGGAAATTGTGAAGCTAAATTAGTGGGTGGAAGGTGTAAGGAGTTAAAGAAGGAGATGGAGGTGGAGGCTAAATTCATGGGTGGAAGCGCAATTAGGGGAAGTGAGAAATGGGGGGAACTTAAATTATTCAAATTTATTATTTCCTCGCATTTAGGAAATTAGATAATGAGGGAATTTGGATAATTCAAGATTACTAGTTCCCACATTTAGGATAAATTAGTCAGTAAATTAATTTTAAATTAATTAATTGTGGGATGATGGGAAAGCGAGATAAATAAATTCAATTATTTATCATGACATAAGACTTAGGAATAGGGGATAAATTATTGGTTGTTCATCCCTAAAGAGGATAATTAATCAATCGATGAGATTAAATGACCAAAAGTGAAATTGACAAAATCACATAATCGAACATGGTCAAGAGGTCTAATCAATAAGTCATGATGAGAATTAGGGAATGAATGTTAATAATTATTGAAATATTTTTTGTTATTTAATTAATGAAGAATGACACAATGTCAAAAAATAATAAAGATTAAATGTGTGGTATAGAAGAATGATAAGAACAATGGCGAAATGATTTTTTGAAAGTAACGTCAAGATGTTAAAAAGTGACACCGTAGGTGTTAACCATGTTTTATAATCTACACTTCAATTTGATCTTTCTTTATTTTAGGAAATTAAAAATAAAATACATATGCTCATGCTCATGCTTAATTCCTTATAAATTTCTTTCTCCATCTAATAAACATATTCTTCCATTGTTGCATACATTTTCCTCTACCTCTTTTAATGGCTTAAAATTCTATCGACCTCCATCCTTTGTCAAAGAATAAGTATTTGCATGCCTGTCATGTACTGCATGATGAACAAATTGTCAATATCCCTAACAACGTGTGAAAAACATCCATAGGCATAATATCGCATAATAACTTATCATGATAGTTTCTAATTTTAAACTTTACCAGACATTGTTTGTTGACCCAAGCCTTGTGGTCCTTTTGAAACCAAGCAATCGGGTAGGGATTCATATGAATTCTTGTTTCTAACTTTAATTTACTAACCATTTCCTTAAAAACAAGTATATCAATACTACCTCCATCTAAAGTAATCTCGCAAACCTTACCATTATACTTACATCTTGTCTGAAAAAAAATTAGTCCTTTAGGTTGGTTCTTTCTAATCACTTTAAAAGGCTCTTCTAGTAACAAGAACCTCTCCTATCTCTGCATCTTTAGAATGTAAAGGCTCAACATCTTAATCTTCATGGGAAACTCATGCATTACCCTCATGTTTTCTATTTTTTCTCCCTTGATGTTGGAGATACTCATAGGCTTTATGTCCTTCTTAGCACTGGAAACATGTTCCATAAAATCATTCCCTTTATGATCCTTGTACTCTTCCTTCCCCTCTTTCATCTCCATTATTTTTATCATAGGGACAATAAGCATTATTTTTCTTTTGATTCTAACTGCTACTATATTCTTCATTCTTCTTTTGGTTTTCATTTGGACCTCCATAAGGCTTCCCACTAGTCTTTCAACCATTCTGAGGATATTTGCAACAACAAAGTATACTAAAAAATACTACGATCAACTTTCAAGCCCATTTAAGGCCTTTAAGGCCCTTAAAATTACATTTGAAGTTGTTTAAGATAAAAAAAAATTAAAAAGAAAAACTAAAAATATCTCTTAAATGCCAAAAAGATATTGGGATGATTCTTTCATCATTAGCCTCATTTCACAAATTATAAGGAGGTTTGTGTAAGATTTTGCACAAAACTGACAACTTACTAAAAATAGTAACCCTAATAAAATAGTAACTCTAACAAAAATAACCCTTATTAAAAAATTAAACAATATTTTTAGGTGACACAAGATTACTCTCACACCCTGGATGATCTTATGTTAGATGTAAATTAGGCTTTTTTTGTTGGCATTATGTGTTTTCATTGATGTCAACATATTATCTAACAATATGTGTTGATGATAGTGTTTTTGAGGAACATTGTTGGTGATAGTGTTGATGACATGAGCAGTGTTTCTGATAATGTATATTTTTGGACAATGTTGTTGATTTTTTGATATGTATATTGTTGTTGTAATTGTCTAATATTGGAAAATTGTGTTTTTATGTCAGTACAAAGGTTAGTGATATGGAAGGAGAGAAATTACAGATATGGAAGGAGAGAACATTATTGATATGGAAGGAGAGGACACTGTTGACATGGAAGGAGATAACATTGCATAATATTTAAGGATAAAACATTTCTCTCCTCTCCCATGGTTTCAGATCTGACAATGTAGATGCCTTGAGATAAGATAACAATATGTTGATTACATAACTCTCTTGTCTCTGGAGATTTATTTTTTAAGAATATGTTTGTTGCAAATAGTTCGAAGAACTGATCTACATTCCTTCATGATGGATAATTTGGTCTTTCATCTTTGATAACATTGTGTATGATATGTATACATTGTACTACTATATTTTCACATCCTTGATGTTGACACTAATATGGTTGGGGTTTGCAGTTGGTTGAGAGTTTGGTTGTCTATCATAATCGGTATGAGAAATGCTCCCCAGTAAATTGCATAGATGTTTTAGGTCTTGTGGTTTGAAGGACATGTTTATAATGTCTATGTTATATCTTGGTTCAATTTTTAAAATATGGTGATGTCTGCAAGTAGTGATGGTAATGACCTGTGTTTGTTTAACTCTATGGAATTATGTGTTTTTATCAATTATGTTGTATTAGGTTGGTCACACAGAAAGATAAATAAAGATATATTTGAGAATTTATTTGGTGTTTAATTAAATTATTAGTATGTTTTTTGTACTACTTAGTGATGTAGTTGTTGGTGCATTATGTCAGAAATGTGTGTATCAAGGTTACTACTCTACTTTGACCAACATGAGTTGTTCTTCAGCTAGTGGTGAATCATTGTGTGTTTTTCCTTGGCTTGAAGGGTGTGATACAATGATTTTGGGTCCTACCTTGGTGTATTAGGATCTACATTTAGATTATTCATATAGAAGACGTGTTTTGGGTCGACTATTGTTGGATTGCTTGTTGTATGTATACATTACCTTTTTATCAAGTATGGAAGATATGTGATAGCATGTGAAATGTTTTCAAAGAAATGAAAGATGTGTTGAGATATTTTTAGGTCATCTCTATCTCCTAGATTGGACCACCTTCACCATATTTGTTGGTCTACTTGATAGGACTTATCATTGTCCTCTATTTTGCCTAATCTAGTTGATGTTTGTAATAAAGAAGATGGTAATTATTGAAGATCAATTTGATGATTGAAAGTGTAAGTGTCAATATGAAAGAGTGTGTAGATCAGATAAAATAATTCAGAGTAAAGAGTTACTAATTTGTGTGCCAGAGGTGGTGATGGTATTATGAATTTGTTCACTTAAGATGGACATTCAAGGACAACTTTACATTTAGAGATTTACTAAAGGTAGCGCATTAAAGGCTTGTTCATCTTGATTATTATATTCTCATGCCTTGCTTATAAATAGTGTGTCTTCCGTGCAAGCTCTGTATATTTCCATGAGTTAGTGTGTCTCAGTCTACAAGTCATTTTGTATCTTTCTGTAGGGAATAGCGCCTTAGCTTGCAAGTTCAGGGAGAAGTGGACCTCCTTGACAATGAGCCTAACACAAACATTGTAATACTTATTTCATGTGTTGTTAGATAACTCTCGTCATAGGTTTTCCCTGCTTGGTTTTTCCATGTAAATTTGGTGTTCTCTTGTGCATGGTGTACATTGCTTTATCTTCTTTATGCTTCTACACATAATAAAGATTAATTTGTTTTTGGAAATAAATTAAGACTTACAAATATTCAATTTAATACTAATTCCCCCTCCCTACCCCTCTCAGTATTAAGGTATTTTTAACAATTGGTATTAGACCAAGTTCATCTAGAACAAGTTTGACCACTTGAGGAAAGGTATGTGGTGATACAAGATGGATCATGCAAGATTGTAAACTTTGATGACACAAAATACTCTTTTTGGAATATGTATATGAAATCACATTTGGTATCCATGTGGTATGGTATCTAGAATTCTACTATGGATGGGTACACTACACCCTCCAGTCCTCTGTCTACTTTAAATGAGATCAGATTACATGAGAACAATGGAAAGGGAAGGAATGCAATTATCAAAGGGTTGGTTGATTTTGATTTGTTGAAGGTGATGAATTGCAAGTATACTAAAGATTTTTTGGAAAAGCTTACTAGTATCTATAAAGGAGATCAAAAAATAGTGAGTAACATTTACTACTTATGTTACTCATTGTATATAACTATCAATATTTTCTTCTTTAGTCATTCTCATATTGTGTGTGTGAAAATGTGACTTATCTAGACATCACAAACACTTCAATGAATCATTATGTGATTGATTAAACAAATTAAACTAATGAAGCACAGGAGGAAAGCTGAGCACACAATGATTCATTTTTTCTATGTGCACCAGTGAATTTCAAAACTGGAGGGAAGCTGGGAGCTAAGGGATCTGCTACAGGATCTATGACAGAAGGTGTAGAGACTGTTGTTAGATTAGTGGAAAAATCTGGAGGATCTATGGTGGTACTGTCTAGCGGGGATAACGGGTCAGAAATGGGACCAGATGCGAAAAAACCAAAAGATTCGAATGTTGGGGGAGAATCATCTCAAGGTAAGTCACATGGTCTATCTGTTAATCTGGGGAAAGGGAAATGGGCGGATCTCTTTGGTATAAAACCCTCGGGTAAGTCCTTATTCCCTAAAGTGGATATTCTTTCTAACCCACTGAAAGGTGAGTTTGGTATTCAAATACCAGATCAGTTAGTGGACCACACAGTTTCTATCATGGCTTATACTCTGGTAGGCAAATTCTTGGGTCCAAGACCGAATATAGATCTCATTAGATCCTTTGTGGATAAAAAATGGAGGCTGAAAGGTCAAGTTGATGTAGCGGCTACGCCTAAAGGTTTTTTCTCCTTTGAATTCTCTAATGGGGAAGACCTTTCAAAAGTCCTATGTGGGGGTCCCTGGATGATGGGAAAATCCTCTTTATCTCTACAAATATGGACAACTAGCCTTGACTATAATGATAACTTCTTTACTGTAATGTCAATTTGGATTCATCTTCCTGGGATGCCTTTGGAATATTGGCATGAAGATATTCTAATAGCTATTGCAGGATCATTTGGGGAGATTCTATTTATAGATCCAACGACAGAAGCTAGAACAAGACAAGTTTACGCAAGGATTTGTGTAAATATTCAGTAGAATGTTGATCTTCCTCAGGTAATAACCCTGAAGTCAAAAACAGGGACATGGAATCAAGAGATTGAATATGAATCGATGCCTTTTGCATGCTTCATGTGTAATAAATCTGGGCATTGGGCTTAACATTGCCCCTAGAAGACCCAAAAGGAAAAGAAGAAGGACCAAGATCAAATCAAAGGATAGAGAATTGAATGGAAAAGAAAAATAGAGGAAACAAATGTCATCCTGAAAATGCTGGAAGGAAATAAGGATCAGATGGAAGAAAACATGAATGGTAAAATAAATGAGAATAATCAGAAGGAGCAAAAAGGGGAAGTTGTCCAAGAATTTGTGATGCAAGTTCCCAAAGAAAGCACAACCGAGTTCACAAGCAAGAACATAATAGCCAAAGAAAGAGGGAAACTTGTCATAGTAAAAACCAAACAAAATGATTCAAGGATAGAATAAAATGTCACTCCTTCTAAAGGAGAAGAGAAAGAAAGATACTTTGAAGATGAGGAGTCTCTGGCAGATTTAGAAAAACAATGGTTAGAGGAAAAATAGGAGAAGGAGACTGACCCAATCAGGGGAAGGAAAATAGACTCCCCGGCAGATCAGAACCAGAATGATAAACAAAAGAATAAGAAGGAGGAGGAAGAAGCAGAGGAAAACTCTTGGTCAATTGTGGGACACTCAAAGAAGGGATCGGGTAAAAAAGATCCAAAATCCCCCAAAGGAAACCAACCCTCTTATGAAATGAACTCCAGCTCAGGAAAGAAAGCTAAGAGCTCTTCAATGGGGAAATCGAGTAAGAAGGTAGGAGGCCAAAAGATAGGAGTCTTGACAAGATAGCAGAAAGCAAACATAGGAACTCCAAAACCAGACAAAGGTAGAAAACCAGACAAAACTCAAAGGGAAGAGGAAGCAAAACAAAATATTGCTGATGGAAAACAACTCACTATCCATCAAGTTTCTTCCCCAATTCTTAAATGAAGATTATTTCATGGAACATTCGAGGACTCAACGGTCCTCACAAGAAAGATGTTGTTAGGAACTTAGTAAGAGATTCAAAGCCTGATATTCTTTTGATTCAAGAAACTAAAATGAGTAAAGAAAAAATAGAGAACTTGAAGGTGTTAAAAATGGGAATTGTTTTGGTAGTAGTTCTGAAGGGGCTTCTGGAGGATTGGCTATCTTCTATAACCAATCTTATTTTGACTGTCAACTCCTAAAAGAGGATAAAAATTTCCTAGCTGCTAATTTTTGGAGTTTAAAAGATAATTTCTCTTGGACCTTAATCAATGTTTATGCTCCCAACACAAAAACTAGAAGACTTAAGCTTTGGAATAAATTGCATGATCAGATGGAAGTTACTCAGGAAAACAACTTTCTCATAATGGGAGACTTTAATACCCCATTAAAGTAGGAAGATAAAAAGGGAGGAAACTTATCTCAAGTGGAAAGTAGAGTTAATTTGATGGACTTTATTATTAATGAAGGATTGTTGGATGTTGATCTCGAATGGATCAACTATACTTGGTCTAACCGTAGGGTGGGAGATGATCTCACTCAAGTCAAGCTTGATAGGGTGTTGATTAATCCAGAATGGTACACTAAGTTTTCTTGTGCCCTTTCTTCCCTCACCAGAATTGGTTTAGATCATTTCCCCATTTCTTTTAATGTTCTTCCTTTCACAGGAAAAATAAATTCTCCCTTTAGATTTGAGAAGATGTGGCTAGACCATCCTGATCTGGAAAATAAAATTAGGGACTGGTGGAATATTAATGTGGAAGTAACAACAATGTTCAAAGTGGTGAAGAAACTAGCTAATGTGAAAGCTAATGTTAAAAGTTGGAACAAGAACATCTATGGTGACATCTTCCAATCCAAAAATAAAACCCAAATGGAACTAAAAGAAATCCAGGAGGAAATTCAAAGGAATGGCTTATATAAAAATCTGAGAACTCAAGAGAATGTTGTCCTTGAGGACTTCACAATATTATAGCTAAAGAGGAGACTTTCTGGAGACAGAGATCCAGATCTCTTTGGTTAAAAGCAGGAGATAAGAATAATAGATTCTTCCATCTCACTGCTCTAAAACACAAGGCAATAAAAATTTCATTCTTTGTCAGCTACTAATGAAAAAATAACCAAAGAAGAAGAAATAAGGGAAAATGATCAGGTACTTTGTGACATTATTATCTAAAGATCAAAATCTTAACTTAGAAGACTAAAGGAAATTACTAGTCTCAATTCCTTGTAAATTGGATCATTCTACTAATGTTCTCCTAAAACTTATCCCCTTGAATACATAAATTAAGAAGGCTATCTTTTCTTTTGAAGAAGAGAAATTACCAGGTCCTAATGGGTTTCAGATTTTTTTCTTCTAGCGGTTATGGAGCATTGCTGGGAAAAATGTCTGTTCAGCAGTTAAAAAATTCTTTGGAACAAAATCTATCCTCAAGGAAATTAATTCAACTTTTATAGCTCTCATTCCAAAAAAATAGAGTAGACACGATTGATGGCTTTAGTCCAATAAGTCTATGCAACTCCCTATACAAAATCATCTTGAAGGTCATGACTTCTAGACTTCTGAGATTATTGCCTAATCTTATCTCTCCTCAACAGAATGGGTTTGTTCCTAGAAGACAAATTCTGGACTCTATTATGGTGGTGCATGATAATATTCATTCTCTTCATGCCTCTATCAAACAAGGATTCTTGATGAAACTGGACTTGTCAAAAGCCTTTGACAGAGTGGATTGGTCTTTCTTGTCAAAAATCCTTAGTTCTTTTGGCTTTGATAAAGATGTGATAAAAATAATAATGCAATTGGTGACTACGGTGACTTCTTCGGTGCTTGTTAATGGGGTTTCTTCCATTTTCTTCCATCCCACAAGAGGTCTGAGACAAGGTGATCCCATCTCACCCATTCTCTTTTCTATAATGGTGGAAAGCCTTGGGAGATACATTAATAGTATGGTCATGTCAGGTCATATTTTTGGTCTCCAACCTTCCTCTGCCATGCATAAGTACTCCCATGAACAATTTTTGGATGACACAATTATGATGGGGGAAGCCTCTATTAAGGAAGCAAGGAATATGAAAAAAGGCTTTGAATACTTATACTAATGCCTCTGGTCAATCAATTAACTAGGAGAAGAGTTCTCTTTTCTTCTGCAATACTCCTGAAGAAATACAAAGGAAGATATCTTCCATTTTGGGTTACAAGATAGGGAATCTTCCCTCTACCTATTTGGGTCTCCCTCTCTGTCACAAACTGGATGATTCTTTCTGGAATGGTATCCTTGACCATTTTCACAACAAGTTGGAAGGATGGAAAGGAGCTACTCTAAGTCAAGCTGGAAAAGTTCAGCTTCTGAAATCTACTCTCCAAAATCTTATAGTCTATGTGCTGAGTCTCTTTAAAATTCCTCAGAAGTATGCAGACTTGATTGAAAAAATTAAGAAAAGATTTCTTTGGTCAGGAGTTGAAGAGAAGAAGAGGTTAAGTCTTGTGGCCTGGGAGGTGGTGTGTAAACCTAAGAAGTTGGGAGGGCTTGGTATTAGAAGTATAAAAAATACTAATAAGGCTTTGTTGGCAAAACAGTGCTGAAGAATATTTGAAGAGGAGAAGGAATGGAATGCCATTATCAAGAGAAAATATCATTTGACTTCTTTGGAAGAAGTGCTAAGGAACCCTTTGGATATCAATGGTTCTTTCATTTGGAATAGTATTAGGAAAGGAAGGGACTGATTAGAAAAGGGATAAGATGGAAGCTGGGAAACGACAAGAAGATAAACTTCTAGACTGATAACTGGCTGAAGGAAGAAGGAATGGAAGCAAGTGATTCTAGACTGTAAAGAAATAGTTGGAGAGAAGGTACCTGATTACTAGATTAATGAAAAATGGGTGGACCTTAGCTCCTTTGATGTATCCCTCAATTTGGTCAATAAGTATCTTACACCTTGGTTTGTAAGAGAAAATGAACATGACTCTTTGATATGGGGTCCGGAGGCTAATGACAAATTTTTGGTCTCTTCTGCTTCTGCCCTTCTTTCCACCAAGGAAGATCACCCTATTAGTTACCAGGTATGGAATAACAAGCTTATACCTAAAATTAACATGTTTTTTTGGCTCCTTGTTCAGAACAAAATTCTAATAGTGGACAATCTTTGTAAAAGGGGATTTAGTATGCCTAACAGATGTATTCTTTGTTGCTCTGAAGCTGAAAATTGTAACCATCTTATGATTCATTGTACTTATACTTGTAAAGTGTGGAACTTTGTTTTCAATTATTTCTATCTGGACTGGGTGAAACCTAATAACTTCCAGGATATGGTTAAACAATGGTACTGCCCCCTTAATGGTAAAGAATCCAAAGACCTTTGGAGGATGTTTCTTCCTCACTTCACTTGGAGAATCTAGAAGGAAAGAAACAACAAAATGTTCAGAGAAAAAATCTCATCCTATGAAATAGTGGCCAATAGTATTTGCAGAAGCTTGCTAGAAAATTTTAAAATTTATCTTCCTAGAGACTCCCCCCTATAAGAACACTTAGAGTATAAATGATATTTTTAACAGGAATTATCAGGAGCAGAAAGACAAGGATTTAAACTTGAGGGAAAACACTAGATGGGTAGCTCCTCTGATTGGATGGGTCAAAGGTAATTTTGATGGGGCAACTAAAGGGAATCCGAGAAAAGCTGGAGTGGGAGGTATTATAAGAGACTCTGCTAGTAATTGTCTGGGAGTTTTTGTTGCCCCTCTGGGAGTTTAGACTATTCATGTTGCCAAAGCAATGGCAGCCCTTCAAGTTGTTATATTGTCTAAAGATATGGGTTTTTCTAATTTTTGGTTGGAGGGAGACTCTCTAAACATTATAAACTGTATTAAGGGCAATCATGAAGCTTCACAGACCATTAGCCACATAATTGATAAAATCAAATCGTTAATGCTCCTTTTTAAAGAAAGTCATAACCCATGTTTTTAGGGAAGGTAATAAGCTGACGGACGACTTAGCTAATGTGGGGGTTCAAACTGACATCATCCAATCTTGGAGAGAGGAAGTGGATCTCAATATGGAGATTTTATGTCTTATCAGGTATGATAAGATTAACCATATTTAAGGATTGATTAATAAACATAATTAATGATGAGGCCATCACTTAAGATGAAGTGTCATGATAGCTATCAGTCGAGGGATGTGAGATTCATGAAGATTGTGACTCCGCGCGGATTATGGGTTTTAATGAACATTTTGAAACTGAATAATCACAACAGTATTGCCTTTCAGTGTATTGCATTCCAACCTTCTCATTCTCTACATATTCAGAACTCATCGAGCATTATGGGGGGGTGGTCTAAAGAGGGAGGAGCCAATGGATTGTACAAAGTGGAAACAAAAGAAGAAAATCTAGAAGAGGATGAAGAAGGGTGGCCTAACCCAGTATCTGTAGAAGCTTCGTGGATGGGATAAGGAAATAACAAAAAAAAATGCAAATGGATGGAAGAATGGGAAGGTAAATATGTGGGGAAAGTCCTTTACTTTGACTATGAGCATAATCTCAGAAATCACAAACCTTTCTTGTGAAGGCATGAAGTTCTACATGGACAACAAGCGGGATGGGACTCAAGCCTTCAAAATCTTCCTAAAAACTGAAGAAGAAGAAGCCCTTTTGAGCAAAGGGACGGGGGATTACGTGGATATAAACAAAATTAAGTCTCACTGGGCAGATATTTTGACAGTGATGATTGAGTATTTCACCCTGGATGGTCACTAATCCAAAATTTATAACCTCCATTTTGTTCTAGAAAATCATTTTAGGCACAATAAAAAGGTCTCATTTCCATTCTATCTTTTGAGCTCGCTGCATAATAGTGTCATGGAGCATAGGAAAAAAAGTGAGTAACCCGGTGCTTCATGTAGGGATTATTCTGTTAATTTCAGAATATGCTAGAAATATAATCTCAGAGCCTATCCCCAAAAGGGTTAAAGGGAATGCTAGGCAAGCTAAGCTGGATAACAAAAAATAGAGCCTAAAGAAAAGGGTAAGAACCAAAAAGAAGGCGAATCTAGAAAGGCAGGAGGAGATTGACGACCAAACCCTAGATAGTCAGGGTAATGAAGATGAGATTCAGAAAGAGGAGAAGGAGGATACGCCTGTGATTGAAGAAGAAGTTCAAGAGATAAATGAAGAGACTCTGGTTAGGGATAAAGATGATTAGTTGAGCAAGGAAGGAACCCAGACAAATGAGGAGGAAATGCCTATGACTGATGATGATGAGAACAAGGCTAATGAAGTTGGGAACCAAGCGATGGAAAAAGATGAAGAAGAAAAAGAGGGAGATGAAAAGGAGGATAATAATGAGGAAACCAATGATGGTAAGGGCAATGAGGATCAAATTGAGCAGCTAATCTTGAAGGTTGGAAATAGGAATAAGAAGAAACAGAGAACAGACCCTGAAATGGTAGGATTTGATATTGATGAAAGAATTCCTAAAAGCAAAGAGGACCACGGGGCTAGCATGGAGAAATGGCTTAGTGAGGAAATGAAGACTATGAAGCAACACCTGAATGAGATGCAGGAAGCTATGGAGCCCTTCAAATCCAAGATTGAAGATATGGAGGACCTGCTGATTAAGGTTAAAAACAACAACCGCGATGAGGAGATCACTGCTAGAGTTAACACTCTTATGGAAGAAAAGATGCAATATATGAAAAAGCAAATCAGCCACAATGGGCACATGATAAGTATCATTCTCAAACACAGTAATGTAGGGCTTCAAGTTTCTGTTCAGAACCTAAGAGTGTTATATGCTTACCTGGAAAGAAGTCTGCTAGAAAATACAACAATTACCATTGATGACAAGGAAGGGAGCTCGGGCCCAGGGACAAGAACCCGAAGTGGCATTAAAAGGAAAGTCCCAGAGATTCCAAAAGAGATGAAAGAGTTGAAGGATTCCATTGAACAAATGGAAGAAATGTAGAAGGAGGCAGAGGAATCCTACCAAAGTATGATGTATTTTCTTTTATGTGTTCTGGAAACTTTGCTGGAAGTTGTGCTGGAAATTGTGTTGGAATCTGTGCATTTTTTTGGCAGTTATTTGTATTCCTTTTTTTGGGTTTTGGGTGTTTGTCGGGGTCCTGATTTTTGTTCGTAGTAGGCTTTCTATGTTTGTATGGGCTTATGATGCTGATTTCTAGTAGTCATTTGTAAAAGGTTTTGGGGTCCTTTCAAAACCTATTTTTACCTTAATCAAAAACATAAGTAGTAAATGAAATTATAGGTGTTGGTGGAAATATAGATGAAAATAAAGTGGTAATGAAGGTACTTAGAACTCTTCCTGATTCTTATTACTCTAAGGTATCAACTATTGAGGAATGTAGAGATATAGACATATATAGATTACATTGGATATATGGCATAGTATCTTCTTTTGAGATGAGGAAGTTTAAACTTGAAAATCATAACAAGGAATCTGCATTCAAAGCCATTAAAAATGGGAAGATGACCAGGGACATGATCTTGATGATTTAGAAGCAATCTTTGTGACGGAACTAGAGAAAGGAATGGGCAAATATAAAGCTAATTTTACCTTTAAATGTTTCGATTGTGGAAGAATTGGTAATTATGCATCTAGGTGCATGTTTAGAGAAGACATCAATAAAGCTTGAGTTAGTAGAAATAAGAGAGAAGTTAAAAATTGAAAAGATGTTCCTAGAATAAATTTTTATTCCAAAGAAGATAATTATTTATCTAAAGATGAGAAATGTGATAATTTTAAATGATGAAACACTATTTATTGCTATAAAAATTGATAGTGTAATGGAAAGTAAAAATCTAGAACCTTGTCAAGTAATAAAGAGAGTGAAGAGTTAATGATAATATGGGTTGCCCTTTATGCAAGATGGGAACCGAATGCTTGGGCTACAAACATTAATTTTTCAAATCACCTGATGAATAATAACAAAAAATTCATTAATCTTGAAAATTGGGATGGTGGATCTAGTACATTTGGTCGATAAATTTTTGCTTTGATCTATGGTAAAGGAACCATGATTATTGATCGAAGAAACAAGACTGCAGATGTACTCTATGTCAAGGGTATTAAAAATAATCCTTTGAGTGTTAATCATATGTGTAGAAAAGGGTACAATCTTACATTTCATGAGAAAGTATGTGAAATTAGGAGAGTAAACACAAGAAATTTAATTATATAGGTGTAACTTAAGAACTGGTGAACTAAGTCTAAGTGTGTAGAAATGGATCACAAGATCTACGGTTGTTGTTTGTTTTTGTGTGGATATCCTATGTTACATTAGGAATACCTACAAATAATTCACCATCAAACACAAATCATATTATCAAATACCAAATACTTGAATTAGGGATGCTAATGCTAGATCTAGACTTGAAGATGGAGTATGAAGATGAATTCCTTTATTATTAAGATGTGTATGATATGTAAATTGATATGCAAGATTATGAAAGGAATACAAAGTATGATAAATGAAATGATTACTAACTAAGAATGATATCAGATCTGATGTATAAAATGAAATGCAAAGACGGAAGGAAGAAGAATGAACTCACCTTGAAATCTAGGAGAGGAGGAACAAACTTCAAATCTAGAAATGACTATAGAAAAATTGTCATAACTAGAAGCTATTATGGATCTGGAACTCTAAGACCTATGTTTTTTTACTGTAAAATTTGCAGATCCTCAAGAAAATGTCGAACCAAGTTGGCCTTGGGCAATAAATTCGGCCTTGTCTTAGAATCACAAAAGTGGCTAGAATCTGTAACAAACCAATCACTGGTTTTGTGTCTCTAAAAATATGGATCCAAAACCTAAAAACTTGTTCCTACACATAGGGAAGAAGGGGAAAAGGTTGATGGAAAAGGGGCTTTCCTTGTTCAAGCCCCTGTATAAGAATCAACCTTGAAATTAAATAAGGAAATTGCATAAACAAGGTAAATATCAGATTTACCTCACATGTAAAACCCTCATGGACAAATGTAGAAATCAGTCAACTCCGTAAGGATGCTTGTATGTTTGGAAGATGTTGTAGAATCAATGATGCCTTCACAAATGTAATGGATCTACACTTTCCAATCCTATATCTTCAATGAATGTATGCTTTAAATCATGGATGTGAAAGAGGAATGGATATTCTTGCTTACTTGAGAATTCCTCCACTAGACCACCGTGGGAGAGAAACTCTCATCAGGGAGAGAAGATTGCCTTTGTATGAATGGAAGAAGATTTGGAGACTTGAAGATCTTCAATGGATGTTTTCCTTCAAATCTTGGATCCACCACCTTAATTGCACAACTTGAAAGTTGGAATGCTTGATCTTGAAAGATATTTTTTTTCTTGAAATTGGATTGCTTCCATAAAGATAATGATATCTTGCATAAAGTATGGATATCAAAATGAGAGGAGAAGAGCCATTTTTATACTTATTTTGGGATTCAAATTTTACAAACTGACCATACTAAGATCAGGGAATAAAACACCAAATTGTATTTGGAGCCCACTTAAAACCAACCCCCAAGGACAAGGTCGGATTAGGTTGGCCTAGTCCCAGAAGGGTTAATTTCTAAGTGATTCTTGGACTCGGGCAGTGTGAAAAGTCTTGGCGAAAGAGCATGAAAGATGCAAAAAATCAAGCACAAAGACCTTTGGATCTAGGAATCACTAAAATGGGGTCTATTAGGTCCTAGAAGACATCCAATTAATGGGTGCTAACTTTTGAGGATGGTACATTTATCCCCCACTTTAGCAGGAGTATGAGACAAGCTCATACTCACGGTAAAGTAGATCAAATGCATAAGGCGATCTCATCAAGGTTAAGGAGATAAATAAACATCAAGACCCCAAGTGAATCAAGTCCTAATAAAAAACAAAACCAAACTAATAGAGACATCTCTCTCTCTCTCTCTCTCTCTCTCTCTCTCTCTCTCTCTCTCCCCCTAAATAAGAGTTTGTCTTATTATGAACCACACAAGGAAAATGCTACAAATGATGGAATTGAATAGTCTAGCAAGTTGTGTTATGCTATTTCAATCCATCAACAAGGATCAGTCCTTAAAGGAAAGTTATTCCAATAATGGATCCAACACGATCAGTCCTAAGGAGAGGCAATCTTCCTTAGGGATCAAAGAAGGGTGGTTAGTCATAGGACCAAATATATAAGGTCAGTTGAGGGGCCAAATGTGTACGATTATTCTAAGAAACAAGTGTGTCTAGTGGGGATCAGTTTGAGAATCCACTAAAAATAACCTCAAATCTGTGTGTGTGTGTGCCCCCATATTAAATCTATTACAAATGCCTTAACAAGAGAAATTGCTTTAACAGAATGTATATGCATCCACAAGAAACATTTCCACTATGAAATGCCCTCAAGAAAGAACAAATTAAGGGAAATGGGCATGTAAAAAAAGAGCACAAGAAAGGGATCTACCAACTCTGGGGTCAGTAGGTCATATGATAACTCATTTATATCAGAATTATGTCAAAATGAATTTTCATCATTCCCTGAAGGAAGTAGAATCTACTGCACTAGAGGAGCTAGTCAAGTGTATCACTTGCCCCTCCATCTCGATCTATACTATTTAGGGAAGGTGGGAAAAGTGTAAGAGGAGCAAAATCAAGCACAACAGATGGAACAATAGCCAATTCAAAACAAGGACCCTGCTGTGAAGAGAGGTCATTGTATTCACAACTATGAGTGATATATAACTATTGTGAAAGCATAGCTGGCAAATCACGATCAATATCAATAGTCGCATACATATCATCAAAATCACTAGCATGAATATCATTGTTAGCATCAAGAACAACATCATCAAGAGTATCTTCTTCATCTAGATTGATTATAATAGAATCAAGATACAAATAGCATTGTCATGTTTATTCTTTTTAACTTTGTTTAAATTTACTTCCTCCATGGGCTCGGGCATGGGTGGGTCAAAAGGAAGTGAAACATGAGGAGGTGTATGAGGTGAAGCAATGTGTTGAGAAACACGTTGATGGTCTCTAGCAATATGTTTGTGGTGATGATCGTGAGCATGTTGGTTATGTTTGGTCTTGATAGAAATTTGAGGTGGGATAGGATCAATCAACATCATGTCCTTTTCTTCTATATGAGGAAGAATTGAAGGAACCACACTAGGTTGAGAGGTATATGTATAAGCAATAGGAATAGGAGGTATAGGTGGTGTAGGAAGAAGTCCACGTCCAAGGAAAAGAGATGGAACATCCTTAGGTTTTCTAATTTCACAAATATTTTGAACCTTGTAGGTTTGATATGATCTAAAGAGATGGTTAGGATGGTTTTTAGTTGGTTGAGGCATAGAAGACCAAAAGAAATCAAGGTCAATTGAGTCACAAGGCACAAAAGGCTGATAAAGAATATGGAACTAACACTCATGATTTCTCCATTATGAGGCAATTTGACACATTTATGAATAAGATAAGCCATGAAATGCATGGAGGTAAGCCAAGGAAGACCGATTTTTACTTCAAATTGATTAGAAGTTGGAATGACGGTGAAGGGAACATCTAAATTTTTACCACCAACTTCAACAGGGAAAGTAATAGAACCATGTGAAGGATAAAGGAAACCATTGAAAGTTTGAAAATTCACATCAGATGTATCATAAAATTATTTTTTCAATTGTTTACTAAAAATATGCTCTTCAATTATCACATTCACCATACAAGTGAGATCAACAAGTGGGCCATAGCTAGGAAGGTCATTAACCTTTGCGACAATACAAAGATGACCATCATGTGCTTTAATTGCCTTGATAAGATCAAATGTAATGCAAGGATAAGATAGAGGTTTGGGTTTGAATTTCTCAACTTGCTTAACAATGTGATTGGCTACATTAACTTTGTCATCATAATCAATGCATTGGAAAGAAAAGGTTGATCAATAGTATTGGTGTAGATTTGCAAGTTTTGGTTTGCAGATGACACGGGTTTGTTTCCTTGATCATTGTCACCATCAAAAGATATATCCTTAGAATCAATAAGATCTTGTATAACAATCTTCAAGCGGAAACACTTTCTAATATCATGTTCAGGCTGACGGTGATATTGACAAAATGATTTGGGATCAAAGTATTTGGATTGAGGCATAGAGGTGTCAATTGGTTTGATAGGAAGGAGTGTTAACACATTAGCATTAATTAAATTCAACGTCACATTATGTAGAGATTCATAAATTTGAGTATAATTATGAGTAGGTTAAAAAATAGACGACAAAAGAGCCACACCTTTGGATGATGTTGTCACTTGTTCATCAACATTGCTAGATTATTTGTTGATTTTGATGTAGGTGTTTGATTTCTAAAACTTGTTGAAATTGGATGCGACATCAATATTATCAAAGGGCACAAGAGCCATTGGGGTGGAGCTCTCAAATTGACTCACTTGTAGTTGATAATGATGAAGCACTACACAAAATTGTGAAAATGAAGAGAATTCAGACAACAGTATCTTATCTTTAATGCTACTTAGCAAATTAGCAATAAAAATACATTGCACATCAATATCAGGCACATGATAAGAAATATGAGAATACAAATTCTTAAATCTACCAATGAAATTACTAGTTGTTTCTTTAACACCTTGTTTACAATGCATTAAATCGGTTAGAGAAACTTTAGGACCAATGTTGTTTTGAAATTGTTCAATAAAATAATTAGCAAGTTTTTTGAAGGAATCAATTGAATAAAGAGGCAAGGAAAAAAACCATTGCAAAGATTTGTCTTGAAATCTTCTGGTGAACACATTTTCCATAAACCTATGGTTATGAGAGAGATTACTACACAAGGTTTGGAAAGTTTTAACATGAGTCATGCGATCAAACTTACCATTATAAGTCTCAAGATGAGGAATCTCCATACATTGTAGGATAATAACAAGGATAATATACAAAGACACGGGACTAGCAATGTCACGAGTTGGAATGTTGAGCTTGGATTGAGTCATGGAAGCAATTTTTTGTTGCAAAGAGGAGACAGTTTGAGCCAAGCTATTAGTGCTAGAATCGGTAGAAAGAATGGTAGGAGGAGATACATGATAAATGTTAGGAACATTGTTTGAAATTGAAGGAATAGTTGAATATGAAAAGGGAGCACTATGGTAAGTAGGCATGGAAGAATGCAATGAAATGCACGACACACTTGAAGGTATAGAAGGAGAAATAGGATTAGGAAGACTCACATGTGTAGGATTAGAAGTTTGAATGGAAGTTGTCATTATAGGTGGAGCATAAGTGGACACACTAGGAATAGAAGTATAGATAGGAAAAGATCTCTCAACACTTGTAGTAAGTGCAATCTAGCCTAATTCTTGAGAATAATCCTTAACAAGAATGAATGTTATCAATGAGATGTTAAATTATACACAAGAGGTCAACACTATGATCATTGTTGTGAATAAGTTTCCTTGAGCCTTCTACAATGATAAGAGCCTCTAAATTAGAGTTGTCTTGAATTAACCCTTGTTCAAACTTTTCAAAGTCTTTAGAAATCTTTTGGACTTGGGTAGGATGAACTCTCAAGGCTTCATATTCGTCATGAGAAGAATGAGAAGAGTTGTTTTCCATGATAGGATTGATGTCATTAAGATTCGGGTTGGTCTCATCTAGATTCTTAGGAAAGAAGGAGGATTCAAGATCAAAGGAACCCATGAGTGTATGAAATATTCTAACCAGGATTCTATAGGTTAGACTCAAAGTGATGAAGATCATGCACAAGGGAATGAAAGGAAAGAATATTGAAATGTAATTTGAAATAAATATGCAAAAGGAACAAGCACATTAACTATCAAATTTATACTAGATATTGTTAATGTTTGTAGCTTCATTCGTTTGATCATTAGAATATATATAATACATGTTGATTAATAATAATATATTATATATGTTATATTATTATTAATCATATGAAATTTAATATTTAATATTAAATTATTAAATTATTCTTAATTAATAATTGATTGATGAAACATTATAAGATTGATTAAATTATGATTAATGGGAAGAGGCATGTCCTTTCTTATAAATAATAATGAATATGCATGTCCCATGAAGGGACATGTCTCTCCTAGCCTCATTCCTAATATAAATGAAAGAGAGATTGTTGCATTTGGAATATAAATAAAACATAGAGTGATATTACATTTGCAGCTATCCTAAAAAACTTAACATGGTATCAGAGCCAAACTACAAATGTAAGAGAGTAGTTTGTTGATGGTGAATGTGTGACTGTCTCAGAAATTACAGTATCGGTAAAAGGACCATATCTCACAAATGCACCGTTGGATTGTGCTAAATTTTGAATATGTTGGTGAAAACCTAATTTGAAAAAATCTCACTGACGTGATTAGAGAAAAATGCTTGGACTCAAAAGTTATGACGGACTATGTACGGGTCCATGTGAAATTTTTGAAAATGACTTTCATTAAAAAGATATATTAATTTGTTATGATCGTGGTCAAGAAATAACAAAGAAGCATGCATTCAAGGAAGGGTATCTATTTCTATAAAGAAAACATCAACTATATAGTGTCACCTCTCTTGGAGCATTCAATTCATTTAACAAGAAGACATGAGTATTTTTCAACGATATAAGAGTGAGAATTGTACATTGTGGGGGGAATTATAACCAATGTTACATTTCCATTTGAACCATCCTTAGTGGAGAGTGAGAAAATGGTGATCATCCACTCTAGGTTTTCACTCTACATGAAGGTCGTCGACATGGATAACACAAATAACATTATGATCTCCTGCAGTGTGTCCTCCACAAACAACTTCAAAGTTTGATGAGAGTTTATATTTCCTATATGGGCTCACCTTACAAAAGGAAATATTTGAAACTTAAGATAAGTATTCCATATTTTATTAATGCACATGAATTATTGAGTTTTAAATTTATGCTATAATATTGGCTAGTAAAATA
>MU225256.1:4956533-5086281 GCA_018584345.1 Thuja plicata | reverse complement strand
TAATGGGCCTACCCCCTGTGTACATCATGAGGAAGTGACGACTTCCAAATGATTATCACTTGTATTTGTAAGAGTTATTGAAAGGTGACGATCTTACAATAACTTGACCTTCTATTGTGATAGACATATTGTGATGGCTAAAACATATCATAATAGATAGAACTTGTGGATAGAATCGTCGATTGAGGCAATCCACTCGGGAACTTGTGGATAGAATCGCCGATTGAGGAAATCCACCCAGGAACTTGTGGATAGAATCGTCGATTGAGGTAATCCACATTAAAGCTCGTGAGCTTGTGGATAGAATCTTTGATGGAGGCAACCCACACGAGCGCTTTGGATAGAATCACCGATTGAGGCAATCCACCTGAGAACTTGTGGATAGAATCGCTGATTGAGGCAATCCACATTAAAGCTCGTGAGTTTGTGGATAGAATCGTCAATGGAGGCAATCCACACGAGAGCTCGTGGATATAATCATCGATGGAGGCAATCCACTCTAAAGCTCACACGTATATGGATAGAATCACCGATGGAGGCAATCCACACGAGAGCTTGTGGATAGAATTGCCGATGGAGGCAATCCACCTAAGAGCTTGTGGATAGAATCGTCGATGGAGGCAATCCACCTGAGAGCTTGTGGATAGAATCATCGATGGAGGCAATCCACATCTTGAGACTATGTTTATATTGATTACATCATGAGGATGATGCTTTTATTGCTTACATAATATGATTGATGTTATCAAGTGTCATATAAGTGTTGACATTGGATTGATTTATCCTCCCTGGCTAAGAGGGAGTGTTGATGTTTTGTATAGCTATGGTGAGGGTCATAAGTGTTGACACAGGAGACCACTACATATTCTATTTGATCATCCTCCCTAGCTAAGAGGGAGTGTTAATGTTTGTAGCTTCATTCGTATGATCATTAGAATATATATAATACATGTTGATTAATAATAATATATTATATATGTTATATTATTATTAATCATATGAAACTTAATATTTAATATTAAATTATTATATTATTCTTAATTAATAATTTATTGATGAAACATTATAAAATTGATTAAATTATGATTAATGGGAAGAGGCATGTCCTTTCTTATAAATAATAATGAATATACATGTCCCATGAAGGGACATGTCTCTCCTAGCCTCATTCCTAATATAAATGAAAGAGAGATTATTGCATTTGGAATATACATAAAACATAGAGTGATATTACATTTGCAGCTATCCTAAAAACTTAACAGATATAAGTGCATGTAATGGAGCAAATATGTAATGCATACAAAGCATATCTAAATGCAATATGATGCATACAAAGTAGATCTAAATGCAATATTATGGATAAAAAGTAGATCTAAATGCAAAGAAGAAGAAGAAGCTAACATCAAAATCAGAATGGAAATACACTTAGTGGGGTTCACCAAAATATAACATAAGAAATGGTGAACCAAGTCTAAGTGTGTAGAAATGGCTCACCAAATATATGGTTGTTCTTTATTTTTGTGTGGATATCCTATGTTACAATAGGAATACCTCCAAAGAATTCACCCTTAAACCCAAATCAGATTAGAAAAGTCCAAATAATATGTAGGGATGCTAATGCTATATCTAGACTTGAAGATGGAGTCTGGAGATGAATTTCTTTATTGTTAAGATGTGTATGATATGTAAATTGATATGCAAGATTATGAAAGGAATGCAAACTATGATAAATGAAATAATTACTAATTGTGTATGATATCATATATGATGTATAAAATGAAATTCTAGATGAAAGGAAGAAGAATGAACTCACCTTGAAAGCTAGGAGAGGACAAACAAACTTAAAATCTGGAAATGATTGTCAAAAAACTAGCGAAACTGGAAGATGTTCTAGATCTGGAACTCTGAGACCTATGTTTTCTGACTGTGAAATTTGTATATCCTTAGGATAGTTTTGACCCAAGTCTTCCTTTTCCAATAAAATCAACTTTTTCCTGGAAGCACAAAAGTGGGTGGAATATGTAACAGGCTTGTCACTAGTTTTGTGTCTCTGAAAATCTAGATTTGAAACCTAAAAAACCTATTCCTGCACAAAAGGATTAAGGGGAAAAGGTTGATGGAAAGGGGATTTCCTTGGTCAAGCCCCACTATAGGAATAAACCTTGAAATTAAATAAGGAAATTGCATAAACAAGATAAATATTAAAATTACCTCACATGGAAAATCCTCATGGATGGATGTAGAAATCACTCAACTCCATAAGGATGCTTGTATGTTTGGAAGATGTTGTAGAATCAAGGATGCCTTCACAAATGAAATGGATCTACACTTTCCAATCATAGATCTTCAATGAATGAATGCTTGAAATCATGGATGTTAAAGAGGAATGGATCTTCTTTCTTGCTTGAGAATTCCTCCACTAGGCCACCATGTGAGAGAAACTTGCATCAAGGAGATAAAATTTCTTTTGTATAAATGAAAGGAATATTTGAAGAATTGGATATCTTCAATGTGTGCTCGCCTTCAAATATTGAGTGTGACACCTTAATTACACAACTTGAATGTTGGAATGCTTGATCTTGAAAGATATTTTTCTCTTGAAATTAAATTTCTTGCGTAAAGATAGTGATAGATTGCATAAGGTATGCATGTAAAAATGAGAGGAGAAGACCCCCTTTTATACTCATTTAGGGATTCAAATTTGACAAGGTGACCATAATGAGATCAGAGAATAAAACACCCCTGCATTAGGTTCAAAACCCACTTAAAACCAACCCCCAAGGACAAGGTTGACTTGGGTTAGCCTAGTCCTGGAGGGGTTAATTTCAAAGTGATTCTAGGACTCAGGCAGTGTGAAAAGTCTCAGGGAAAGAACATAAAAGTTGTGATAAATCAAGCATAAAGACCTTCAGATATAGGAATCACTAAAAAGGGGTCTAGTAGGTCCTAAAAGACAGCCAATTAATGGGTTCTAACTTTTTAGGATGCTACAATAGGGAACAATGAATGGTGGAAATCTCTCTCATCTAAAGGAAGACAAAGGGGGAAATTTTCTAATTGCTCTGAGTAGTGATTGATGGATTTGGCATAAAATAATGGGACACATTAGCTTTGACAACATAGTAAAGATCAACTCTACACAAGCAGTAAGGGATATTCCAAAGATTACAAAGAAAACAAATGTTATTTTCAGAGAATATCATATGGGAAAGCAAAGAAAGACAAAGTTCAAAAGCAAGGAGTATTACACTTCAAAACCTCTGGAGCTATTGCATACCGACCTACAAGAACAAGATGACTAAATCGTGATAGGTATTTTATGTTGCTTATTAGTGATTTCTCTAGAATGGTATGGGTTACTTTTCTGAGAGAAAAATCTAAAGCCCTAGAATATTTTAAAGCTTTCAAATTTATGATATAAAATGAAATAGATGCAAAGCTTAATTGTCTAAGGTTAGATAATTAAGGTGAATTTAAATCAAATTAATTGAATGATTTTTGTGGAGATCATGGCATTAGGAGACATCTGTTTGCTCCTAGGATCGCTCAAGGGAATGGGGTAACAAAAAGGAATAACATAATAGTTCAAGAAATGGATAGAACAATGTTGAAAGATGAAAATATACATGATGTGTATTAGAGAGAATCAATGCATAATGTTACTTACATTTTAAATATAATATTGGTTAGGGTTTGTTAGAATGTGAAGGTGATGTTATTCTTGTTGTTACCATTAATGTTTGTCATTCATGTCAACATATTCATATTTTGGTTGATTTGTTGTATTGGTTGATGTGTGTACCGATATCTTTGGTGTATCGATAGAAGTGTTCACTGAAAGATTTTATTGTTGGTTATGGTCTCTTTTAGTATGAACCATATCATGTAGTGTTTTTTTTTGGATCAGTCCTATCTTGGACATGTTCATTATAATTCGGTTGATGCAATTACAATGTGTAGATCCTATACATACATACCAAATATATCAAACATTATGTAGCATGATGAGGCACATTGTATTGAGTGAGGTGGTCCACATTTCATTCCTTACCACTGTGAGAATTTTTTTGTCTGACCTACTTCATATCAGTCTAGGATGACTTTTGTGTTGGCATCAATATAAAGGAAGTGGTATTCTCTGTTGTTTGTGTGGTTTCTTATATGAAATTAATATGCAAAATGAATGTGAATCTGACAAGGAAAGATTGGTGTGTTGATGTATATGTGAGTTGATGTGATCGGTAACAGACTATTATATCATTTTTGTATTGTAAAGTATTGGTGACAATGACTTCAGTGGTGGATTCTTTCTTTCATTTCTTATATTTGGGTAGTGAGCCTATTTGTAATTGATAGTGGCCCTATTTGTAATTAGCAGTGAGCCTTTAATATTTCAGGGTAGTTATCCTGATCGGTAGTGAGCCAACCCACAGTGAGAAAATTGGCAGTGAACCCTTGTATAAATCACCTTAACCGATGTTCATTTCACGAGAATTAGTTCTTCACATGGTTTTTCTTAGTTTGGGTTTCCACGTAATATATGATGTTCATTGTGTTGATAGTTGTGTGCTTCTATGTTTACATCTATTATAAGGTTCTGAATTGTTTAAGTGTTTATCGGTCCAGTAAAAGTTTTAATAAGTATTTGTGAATAATTTATTCACCCCCCTCTAAATTATTTGTCTTGTTGAATAGAGTTAATAATCCAAAGACTCCCTATGAGATGTGGTATGGGAGAACTGCTTAGGTATTCCAAATTCTTTGGAGAAAATGTTACATTAGAAGAGATGACAACTTGGAAAGTTTGACTCGAGGATTAATGAAGGAATCTTTCTTAGTTATTCCACAAGAATCAAGGCTTGCAAACGTTATAACAAAAGGCTTGGGAGGATATTTGAAATCATAAATGTTAGAGTTGATGAATTTTGGAATATGAATAAAAAGAAACCTAAATAATGTTGATCTGAAGATGCCCCTTGCATTTTTTAAGAATAAAATGAACCAAGTGAAGAAAAATTAACTTAGGAAGAGAAACCGAAAGAAACTCTTAAGACTTTGACAAAGTACGTTCAAATGAATTATTCAAGAAATTAGACCATTGGAGATAAAAACGAAGGAGTATCGACAAGAAGAAGGCTTGTCAAGGAAAGTGAGCAAGTGAATACTTGTCTCTTATCAAAGGTGGAATCTAAATTTGTTTTAGATACTAGTAAGGATGAAGGATGACTAAAGGCAGTGGAAGAAGAACTTGATCAAATTGAGAAAAAATGGACATAGGAATCTATCCCTAGACCCTTGGATAAAAATGTTATTGAAACTAAGGTTGTATTCAAAATAAGCTGAATGAAGATGGATAAGTGATAGTGAATATAGCAAGGTTGGTTTGTAAAGGCTATTCTAAATTTGAAGGTATTGATTTTGCAGAGACTTTTGCTTCGATGGTTAAGATGGAAGCAATTAAAATGGTTCTTGCATTTTTAGCTCGCAAGAATTTCAAGGTATATTAGATGGATGTCAAGTCAACATTCTTAATGGGGATTTAAAAGAAGAGGTGTATATTGAGCATCCCAGAGGCCTTTAGATGATAGAAGACTGAAACATGGCGTGCAAATTATAGAAGGCATTATATGGTCTTAAACATGCCCTTAGAGAATGGTATGCAAGGTTGGACAAATATCTACTTCAACAGGTTTCCAAAAAGATACTCTTGATAGAAATATTTACATTAAGGTTGAGGATGATAAGCTACTGATAGATGTCATGTATTTTGATGACATCATCTTTGATGGAGATGATAGTGCAGGTTAGAAGTTTGTAGCAGAGATGTAGAAGGAATTTGAGTTCTTAATGATTGGTGAGTTATTCTTATTCCTTGGAATACAAGTTTCTCAGTTAGAGGATGGTATATTTACTTCACAAACCAAGTATATCAAAGAAATGTTGAAAACCTCAGGCATGGAAAATTGTAAACTAGTGAATACACCCATAACTATTGGTTGTCAACTGGGAAAGAATGACGAATCTTCAGAAGTGGAATTGATGAAATCAAGGATGGAAAAACCTCAAGGAAATCGGTCCAAAACTTGTAGCAAATATAAAACAAAAAATAAAACAATAACAATAGATAAAAATAAGATATTCAACATTTTATTATCATCAAAAATCATTTACAACAGATCTACAACATGATGTTTCACATGTTTGTCTTACATGCCAAGAACACAGGCCCGATTACAATCAAAACCCTCCAAATCCTACCTAAGATAAGACAAATAATATTATGAGATCATCATCCTCCTTAGGAACAAGTCCATAATCTTATAAAGCCATCATAATATCTAGTTGACCTAGAAAAGATTATATTCCGCAAGAATTGAGAAACATATTACAATAAATAGGTCAGGACCCAAATCTTTAGGAACAACCTCCGAAGAAAGATTTAAGATATGAGATCACACAATAACATCAGCCTCAAACGTAACAATGAGCTGGCATGATCACACTCTAAAAAACTAACCAGAAGATCGGGAAATGATCAGAAAACCAAACCACCAACCATAAATATGAAGAACATGACAAATACATAGAGAATCTCTCATAACTTACACATGATGAAACTAAATGTGGGGTGATCATAGGATAAGCTCCAGGCTAAATCTAAGAACATGCTGACATGACCACAACACAAATTAACAAGCATAGATCGACCGACAACACAAACACCAGAACTTCCCAACTAGAACAGAACATCAAATAAACAAGAAGAAAAATCTTTTTGGTTGATGCAAGATTGCCAAGATCCTAATATGATCCTCCATCAGACATCCCAGGTAAATAAAATGTTCCATAAGAGAAACTTATGAACATTTGACAAGACATGGAACATAAGTCCCATGCTTGTTTCTGATCCAAACATCCTCTTTATCTGCAACTCTTTGTCTATGTACCTTTACACTATCCTCTGTTAGATCCATCAACTTACTCCTGCATGTACCCACTCTATCATATCTTCTATTAATACCATAGCTCAGATTACTATATCTCCCTTTTGCATAACCGATCTACCTCTGTTACAAACCTTCATCTGTTCAACAACCAAGGTTTTTTGCTGCTCCACTTCACCCTTCTTACTGTCAAATACCAACTTGCCTTTATTAGATTTACCTTCAAGATCCTTCTTCTGATCCATACTAACTTCTATATTATGCTTCTCTGAACAATAACTTTTTTACCATACTCAGAATTCCTTGCAATTCTCCCTTATGCTTCCTTCAAAGGACCTAAAGTAATATTTTGTCCATCCTTCTCTATTGTGACAAAGTTTATTCTGCAATCATGAATAGCTCCCTTATCAAAGTGCCAAGGTCTTCCCAATAGAACATGACAAGCACTCATAATCACCACATCACATAATACTTCATCTCTGTAAGGTCCAATGTTGAAATTAACCAAACATTTCTCATTCACCTCCACCATGTGATTATCTGAAGACCAACCAATGCCATAAGGACAAGGATGTTTCAACCTCTTCAATCCAAGCTTCTACACCATCTCTTCTTATACCAAGTTATCAGTACTACCACTCTCCATAAAAAAACCTTACAACACTTGCCTCCTAATTAGAAAACAATCCTAAACAAATTCCTCCTTTGTAAAGGTTCAACTTCCTTTTTTCTCAACATAACTATCTAAAGCATAAGAGACTCTCCTATCTCAGGCTCAACTTCATTTTCCACAACTTTTCTAGTTGTTTGTTCCTCATGTGCCATGAGATTCTACTTACCCATGTTCTTATTAGATCCTTCTGAATATTGAAACGCCCTACGTCCTATGCCACCACAATTGAAACAAGTGTCTCTAAAATCCTCGCTACCATTCCCTCTTCTAGGCATTCTCTATTCAGATTCAACTTTGATGGTTTGCTTCTCTCTTCCATTACTGCTAACTTTCTTTTCTTTTCCTCTAATGTTACCTTGTCTTCTCTTCAACTTATCTTCCGCACTTAATGCATATTGATAAGCATCCTCAATAGTATAAATATTCAACATACTTAACTCATCCTAAATATTAAATCTCAGACCATTAACATACCTAGCCACCTTCTCCTTAGATACCTCTTTGTGGCCAGATCTGACAGTCATCTTATAGAATTCCTCTATGTATTCTTCCACACTCATGTCTTTCTGCCTCAAGTTCTATAATTTCTTGAGCAACTCTGATTCATAATCCTCAAGGATAAATTTAGTTTTTAACCTAGTAACCATCACCTTCCATTTAGTCACTTTTGTCTCACCATGCTCATCTCTATCTTTCTATAATTCCTTCCACCATAATGCAACATGACCCTTCAACTTAGTGTGTGCTAACCTAACCCTCTGTAGATCTCTGATATCCTCAAGCTCAAAGTAATATTCTAACTCTCCAATCTAATCTATCAAATCTTCAGGATGCAATGAACCAATGAAAATAGAAACATACATCCTATGGCTTTTACTTACTTGTGCCACAACTCTCATTAATCTCTCATCGTCTGCAGGGATCTCAACATGTAATGTGTACAGATCTTCAAAAACCTCCTCGTATTCTTCTTCAATCTCATAATTCCTTCTCAATCTAGTCAACACATTTATGATCTCATTCCTCATCTCAAATCTAAAGTCTTTCATTATTTTCTCTAGCCTTCTAGAGTTCATTATTCTAGGTGACATCTTCCAATCCTTAGGCACAATTGTCTCTTCAACCGGTGATCTTTTACAAGATGCTTCTCGAACCAGTGATCTATAGACACACAAGCAACCTGCCTCCAATCGATATGCCTTCAAATCTTAATAACCAGCAGCAAACCCTTCCTCGCCACCTTGCACAAGTCCTCTATTATTGCAAGTCAGATCTTCACTCTGCCACCTCATGATAAATAGGTCTAGGGCTTCACAAGTTAGGAACTCGGATCTACCAACACAAGAATCTCCACCTCATTCAACCTCAATCTTGTTCAACCTTATGCTCAACCATGCTTCAACTTTGATACCACTTGATGTAGTCAAGGATGGAGAAACCTCAAGGAAATTACTCCAAACCTTGCAGAAAATATAACACAACAGAAGTAAACAAGAACAATAGATTAAAAAAAAAGAGATTCAGCCTTTTACTATCATCGAAAATCATTTATAACAGATCTGCAACATGTTGTTTCAAATGCTAGTCTTACATGCCAATCACACAGGCCTGATTACACTCAAAACCCTCCAAATCCTACCCAAGATAACCCAAATAATCTTATGAGATCATCCTCCTCCTTAGGAACAAGTCCATAAGCTTATAAATCCATCACGACATCTAATTGGCCTAGAAAAGATTACATTCCCCAAGAATTGAGAAACGTATTACAACAGATAGGCCAGGACCCAAATCTTTAGGAATAACCTCCAAAAAAAGATTTATGAGATTCAATGACATAATAACATCAACCTCAAACGCAACAATGAGATGGCATGACCACGCTTGGAAAAACCAACCAGAAGATCGGGAAATAATCGGAAAACCCAACCACCAACCAAAAATATGAAGACAAGATAGATACATGAAGAATCTGCCATAACTTATGCGTGATCAAACCAAGAACATGCTGACACAACCGCAGCACAAAATAACAATCACAGATCAACTGCCAACCAAAACACCAGAACTGTCCAACTGGAACAAAACAACAAAGAAACAAGAAGAAAAATATTTTTGGTTAATGCAATATTTACAAGATCCTAAGATGCTCCTGCACCAGGATCAGAATTTCTATGGATCAATGATTGGAGGTGTAGACACCTAAATTTGATTAAACATATTTAATTAAATTTAGTGCCTTTCTAGAACATTATCGATTAAATAATTACATATTTATTTGATTAATTTATGTTATCCCTAGCTCAATTAATTCAATTAATTAGCTATAGTCCAATTAATTATCAAATGACAACACATAGTCTAATAATTAATTAAATCCCTTTTCCTGTATTAAGTTGAATGAATATATTTATTTATTTAACTTAATTCATAAATCCCCCTCTATCCCACTTGTGAACTAAATATTCTATTTTATTCAATTTGAGCACATGGCTCCTAACTTTAACCCCTAAACTAACCATGCTCAACCACTTAACCCATGGTTCCAGCTCAACCCAACCCATTCACACATACTAACCCTTCCTTATTAGTTAATTAACCATAATTAACTAACTAACTCCTCCACTCATTCTCTCTCCTCCCATCACATCTTCCTAATCAACCCACTTGTCCTCTAAATCTAAGCCTAATCACTCCCTAAGCATTTGCACAATCATAATCCAAGGATTAAGAACTCAACCCCAACCCCAAAGTCAAATTTCATGTCACATCCCTCAAATCCCCAACCATATGCGTTTAAGTCTTCCTTAAATGCTCTTACATCCCTCTTACACACTCCATCCATCTCTTACATCTTTTTCCCCTCTCACATCTCCCAAAATGGTCACATTCCCCCATTATTTCAAACATCTCTCCTTGTGACACTTGTCACAATGAGAGACATTTGAGAAAGCACAATCCATGTGCTCTCCCTCAAATTCATCTTGACCCTTCCTCAAGTTTGCATCTTGACCCTCCATTTCTCCCTCCATTTGCCTGTAAATTGACCCCTTCACTCTTCCATTTCCATCCACAATTGAAGCAAAGTTATAATGCCCATTTGAAGAGCAAAATCATCATCCATAACATCATAATGCCAAAATCTCTCCATATCAATTGAATATTGAGCATCATTCTTTGAGCACACATCCAATCTCTTGGACAAATCTACACTACAAAGAAGGTTACTTGTGTTTGAGGTTTGCATTCTCTTTTGGTATTGGTTTTGTTTGTAGGTCTAATCTCATATGTTGTGAGATGATTTTAGTTGTTTGAATGCTCTAACTAGCTTATTGTATTCCTTTAATACTATTTTCCTTGCATATAAGAGGAATACTATATTTGAGAACTTCTAGAAAGGATATTATGCATGTTGTATGATTGGTTGCCATGTTTCAAGCTTATCCTAAGCTAACTCACAATAAGACTGTCAAAAGGATATTCATATATTTAAAAGGAACTCTCAACAATGGCTTGTGGTAAAAATGGACAATGAATTCTATTTGAAGGCATGTATTGATGTTGATTAGGCCAGATGTGCAAATGATAAAAGAAGTACTTGTGGAAGTGCACTTTTCTTAGGAGACATATTAGTCTCTTAGTTCAGTAAAAAACTAGACTCTATGTCTTTATCTACTATAGAAGTTGAGTACATTATTGCAACATCTTGTTGCACTTAGGTAATTTGGATGAAGTGGACATTGAAGGACATTAAATCGATATATGATGAACACATTTCTATTATGTGATATTACAAGTCCTATAAACATTTCAAATAATTTTGCGATGCATTTAAGGACTAAATATATCTCTATTTGATATCATTTATTAAGAGAAAAAGTTGTAGATAAGGAAGTCATATTGTAGTATGTACCTATAAAGGATTAGATTGAAAACATTTTTACTAAGTCATTGTCAAAGGACACTTTTGAGTATTTGATACTAAAGTTAGGGGTTATTTTCCCTCCTCTTAATTAGATAAATAAGTTGGTACATCTTTCTATGGGGAGAAACTCAAATTATATCTCTGTTTCCTTGATCGATGTGATTACTGCTCTTAGGGAGAGTAGGTAGCTTGGTTGAAAGAAATTTTGAACAACACATAAGAGAAAGTGAAGAAATGTATAAAGAAAGAAGGAGAAATGTTTATACATTACAGAGTGATTACAACAAAAGGCACTTTGTACTTGATGTTAAATGGGGGGAGATACATCTAAGAGGGAGTCTGAGTTGATAAAATAATGTGTTGATTTGTACAGTATTTCCATCAATGAAAAAGGTGGTGATTGATGGCATTAGGTGTTTTCATTGATGTCAACCTAACATTTGACAATATGTATTGCAAGTATTGATTATGACGATGATTGTGAACAATTTTGTTGATATTGTTGCTGAGGAACAATATTGGTGATAGCGTTGAAGAATGCATAGTGTTGTTGATAGTGACTATTATTAAACAATGTTATCGAGTTGCTAATATGAGTATTGTTGCTGTTTGTGTCTACTAATGGACAATGTTAATGTGATGACAATACAAACGTCAGTGATATGGAAGGAGAGAACATCGAATGAAATGAGTTTCTAATATGGAAGGAGAGAACATTTTTGAGATGGAAGGAATATGGAAGGATTAATCATTGCTCATATATAAGGACACAAATTATTGATATAGAAGGATCGAACATTGCATAATATGGATGGAGAGAACATTTATTTTCTCTCTCATGCTTTTGAATGTGATAATGGAGAAGCCTTGAGATAAGATAACAATATGTTGATTCTAAAACTCTCTAGTATTTGGAGATCTATTTTTGTAAGAAAATATTTATTGTAGACAGTCCAAAGGAATGATTTGCATTCCTCTATGTTGGAGAATTTGTTCTTGTGGCTTTGAGAACATTGTGTATGATCTTTTGACATTGCATTACTATATTTTCATACCTTGGTGTTGCAAATAATATGGTTTGGATTTGTAGTTGGTTGACAATTTAGTTGTATGTCAGAATTGGTTCAAGAAATCATTCTCATTTCTTCACATTGATGTTTTAGGTGTTACATTTTGAAGGACATGTTAATAACATTCTTAGTTTAGCTTTTAGAAGTTGGTGTTGTTTCCAAGTAGTGATCACAATGATTTGTATTTGTTTGACTCTTTGTAATGATGTGTTTCTATTAGTTGCGTTGTGTTAGGTTGATCATAAAGAAAGAAGAAGAAATAAGGATTTGAGAAGCTAGTGGTTGTTTAAGGAAAGTCTAGTGTGCTATGCATATTTTTGGTGATCTGGTTGTTGATGCATTATGTATAGAATGCCTGTTTCAAGGTAGCATCTCTAATTTGAATGATAGGAGTTGTTCTTTAGCTATCAGTGAATCCCTTGATGCCTTCACTTGGCTTGAGGTTGTGTTGCATTGATTTTGGGTCCTACCTTGGCATGTTGGGATCCACATTAAGAGTATTCATCTGAAAGATGTGATTTGGGCTAGCTAGTGTTGGATTGCTTGGTAAATCTAAATGTTACCTTGTTGCCAACCTTAGAAGATGTGTTCAACATCGTGTAAAATATTTTCAAAGTAGTGAAAGACATGTTACTTAGATATTTTAAGGTCCTCTCTATCTCCTGGATTGAATTGCCTTCACCATAATTTTATTTTGGTGGTGGACTTGATAGGACTCATGTTTGTCCTTTGTTCTAGTTGATGTTTGCAATAAAGAAGATGATATATATTAAAGATCAATTTGACAATGGAAAGTGCAGGTGTGGATGTGCAAGAGTGTGTGAATTAGATGGAATAGTGTAGAGTAGAGAGTTCCAAATTTGTGTGACAGGGGTGGTGATGGCATTGTGAAGTTGGTTGCTTGAGACAAAGATTAGAGGGAAAATTTACATTAGGAAAATTGCTAGAGGCAGTGCGCTCAAGCCTTGTTCATCTTGATTGATATATTGTTGTGCCTTTCTTAGAGATAGTGTGTCTTCCTTGCAAATTTTATATCTTGCCTCAAGTCAGTGTGTCTCAATTTGCAAGTTCTTTTGTATCTTGCCCTAGGGCAATACACCTTATCCTGCAAGTCCGAGGATAAGTGGGCTTCCTTGGGAGTGAGCCTAAAATAAATATTATAGTACTTGTTTTATATATTGTGAGATAAATCTCGCAATGGTTTCCCTTATTGGGTTTTCCATGTTAATTTAGTGTTCTCTCATGTATAATGTTCATCACTTTATCTTCTTTAAGAAACAACACACAATAAGGATTATTTGTTTTTTGGAATTGAATTAAGAGTTGAAAAGTTTTGATTAAAGACTAATTCACCCTCCCCCCCTCTTAGTCTCAAGGTATGTTCAACACTTTTTATTTATATAAAGCACAATGTTCATAGAATGATGCTCCTTATGTGCATATGATATTTAATAATTTATGGACAATAAATGCATGTACATTGAATACTACAAAATACCTTTACATGGTGATACATCACATGAAATGTGTACTCATCTCATGTCAAGAATGGAATAGGTAGTATTTGACATTTAATTTATTATTTTTAATTAAAAATTAAGGGTTAACTTAACAAGGTGTACTTGATAACCCATGACAGGAAATGGAAAAGACTGACAAAGGCTTTTAACGATCAACCACAAGTGAACTAGTTGGTGACTGAATTGCAAGTGTTGCTGGAGGAGGGCAGGATTCCCTTCACCTAGGTTGAGGATAGAATTATTTGGTGTCACAATGTGTCAGGGGAATACGCGGTCAAGTCAACCTACATGATTATTTCTAATAGTGTTGTTGATGAGAAAGTGTGAAGGAAGGTTTGGAATTCTCAACTCTTGCCCAAAATTAATTTCTTCTGGTGGACTTCAATCCATGGGAAGATTTTGACTCTTGATAATCTTCAAAAGAAAAGTATCTTGATGGCCAACCGGTGTGTCATGTGCAAGAAAAGTGATGAAACCATAAGTCATCTTCTTATTCATTGTCCCTTTGCTATTGAAGTTTGGTCTAGAATTATGGAGAAGTTTGGGCTGAATTGGGTGTTTATGGAAAATTTACAACAATTTATTCTCAATTGGTGGCACCATTATAGACACCCCCTCGTCGACCTTCTTTGGAATCTGATACCCCCATGTTTGTTGGAATCTTTGGAAAGAGAGAAACAATAGAGTGTTTGGGGCGTGGAGTGTGTTGTTGATGAGGTGGTGAAGATAACAGTAAAACTGCTGTTAGAAAATTTAGGAGTATGTAGATGGAAGTTACCATCCTCCCCCCCTCTTAGTGAAGATTGTAAGTTGGCTATGTCATGGAATTTTACTAATTCTTTCTTTGCTTTTGATAATTCTAAGGTTTTGGCTAGGAAAACACCCACTGGGTTCCTAAAGCTCAACTTTGACTGGGCATCCTGCAATGTCTCGACGACTGGTGGAGGAATAATTAGAAACCATCTTGGTCAGATGTATTTGGCCTATTATTTAAATTTAGGCAAGGCCTCACATAATGTTTCTAGGATTTAGGCTCTTCTCTGGGGTGTGAAACTGGCGGTCTCGGTGGGTATTAAGAGGCTAATTATCTCGAGAGACTCAAAAATTGTGATTGAAATGGTAAAAGGAAAGTATAAGTCTAGCTGGATGATGCTAAATATTTTAGAGGATATATGGGCCCTCCTCCCGAGGCTTGACAAATTTGAATTACAACACATTTACATAGAGGGTAATGCGGTGGTGGACGCTATGGTGGCCAAAGGGCTTATCATAAAGGGGAACAAGTGCTGGAGAAACTTGGGCTCACTTACGACGTAGATACAAGCTCTCATTGGGAGGGAAAGTAATAAATTTTCTTTCCCATGAGGTATAATCTTGGTAATGCTTATTGGTTGGGTAGGGAAACTATTAGCATGACAAAAGTCTACCAGAATTCAAATTTTAAAATAAGGGATGGTAAAAGTATAAAGAGTATTAATTATATGATAAGAAGGATCATTATTACTAGATATGGTGGTCGTACGACTAATTTCAAGTGAAGAGATCACATGGGGATCAGTAGAGATTTCATGGCAAGTGAAAATACCACTAACTTTAATGATATTAACAATTCTGAGGGTCGTACTCATTCCAAAAAGTGGGTTTCTAATATTATTTAAGTGGGTTATCATGTAAACAATACCTCCATTTGCTCGAGCTGGTGTCTTTTCAGTCGTGAGAAGGGTGGTGTGAGCTTTTTTCTAATTTTAACTGTTCAGAAGAATATAAAATACTAAAATAGAAGTTTAGGTTGGTTGGAGAGATGGCTAAAGTTGTTTAGAGTTACAGTAGCGTTACCAAAAGTGGGATGTCTATGAGTATCAAGAGAAATGGTAGGCCTCAGAATTGAGGGCTGAAATGAGGGGCGACATGGTTAGGGTGGAGCCTTCAAAAATTGAAGATGGGTTTCTCAAGGGCCCTTGTGGAGTTATGTATCTCAAAGAAGGTGGGTTGTATCCATTCATGGAAGCCATGGAAGGCTGTGATGAAAACATTTTTATGTAGCTCGTGGACACTTGGCATGAGTGCTAGGTTAGCATCAATGATATCACTTTTGAAATAAATGAAGAGGTTTTGAGTCAGGCTATGAGGCTTTCGATGGAAGGCAGAAAATGGAAAAAAGTGATGAACTGCAAGGATGAGACCAACCTGAATAGTTTCTTAAAAAAATGGAGAGCCTAGTCTGCTTTCGTGGAGGTTTTAAATGTGAGGTGTTATTGGGGCCTTGGAATGAGGTATGCCCAGTGATTATAAAATACCTGACTCTGGAAGGAAGATTTGGGACTTGCTATTATTATCATTTTCCTCTGTTAAATTATTTTTTGGTATCACAAGGAAATATCTATTTCGTTCTTCCTGCTACATTCTTTTGAGTCTTTTGTGTTTGATGTGTGTGTGAAGAGGGATGCTGAAAAGAATTATTGTATTTTGCACCAAGCGTTGATTCTTCGCCTCTATAATTTCCATTGTGCTTTATGCCCCCCATATTTGTTTCTTTGCAGGGTATCATTGCCGACTCAACTAATTCCCCCACTCAAAAAGTTGTGAATCCTTCCCCCCAGTCTCCTCCTCGAAGACCCCTGTGTTTGCTGGACAGAAACTCAAAAAAACTCTTCAGGGCCCTGCTAAGAACAAAAAGAAAGAGAAAATTAACATTGAGGATTTAAATGAGGAAGACAATGAAATTCGTAGGAGGTTGGGCCACATAATCACTTCAAACTCTTGAATGAAACAAAAAGCGGTGAGCAAGAGATATCTCAAGGAGGAGGAATATTTGGAATCCAGGGATGGTGAGGAGATGAAAAAAGTGAAGATTAAAGGGAAGAGTATGAAGGGTCAACTGAGAAATAACAGGGAGGAGGATAGTTCTGATACTAGTAAGGGAAAAAGGACCTCGGCCACGACGGGAGGAGAGGAAAGTATGGACTCGACCCATGTGTCTATTAGCTTTAAGTTGAATTCTGTGGATCTTTCGGTGAAGAAAGTTGTGGAGGTGAATATGGATGGATCTCCGCTCATGCTGTCTTCTCCTCTTGTTGAACAGGGGAATGAGGCTAAATTATCTGATGCTAAAAGGTGTCCGGAGTGAAAGATGGAGGAAAAGAATGAGGCTTCAGAGATGAAGAAGGATATGTACATTGCGGAGTTGCAACATGTGAATGCGGAGGTTCAATCTCTAAAGAGCACAATCAAGGATCTTAATCGAGCTTTACCACTATCACGAATTTTGCGGTGAAGGTTACGCACTTGTCGACTACCACTTTGTACATGCAGCATCAAGAGAACCTGAAGGACTCTGCAAAGGAGAAGGATGAAGGGAAGCTCTTCCAATTCCTGGCCGAGGACTGGATTAAGTTGTTGTCAAAATTGGGGAACAACCCCAATTGATCTTGCTTTATTTCTTTTTATGCTGCTAAACTTCGGTTCACTGATGAAGGCCCCTAAGGGTCTGGTTAATACTTGTTGGTTATGTGTTGTTTACAGTATAAACTCTGATACTAGTAGTTGTTATTTTAGTAGTAGTGGTTTTAATAGGCTAGGTAAAATTCACTGTAGTAGTTGGAATATGCTTATCAATTTTCGCTGTGTGACTACAAATCATGTTGTTAATAGCTGCTTTGATAGTAGTTTTCATAAGTTTAATATGGTTTGGGTTAGGAGGGTGGGTTGGTTTTTGATGTTAAAAAAGGGTATTGGGTGACTTTGTGTTGTTTCTGGTTATGTGCTAGTAGTGATTGCACATCTTGTGCTTTCTTTCCTTCCTGTATCAGGTCAACCCCCTAGTCTTGGCTATTTTTAATATAAAAAACAAGGTGTACTTGATTGGTCTCACATTGTTGGATTGACTTAAATAATTAAAAGTTAATATTGATGAACAAGTGAATGCCAAGACACGATGGACAATAAATGGATAAAAAGTTGTTAGCTACATGGGAATATGTGTAGAAATAAATTCGATAAGTTAACTATGTGTTAATGTGTGGAGATGAGGATATGGGGATGATTGGGGATTGTAGCAACATCATGTGAGATTGCATCATATGTGGACATGCACTGTATTAAGCCATTCCATATAAATAAGCCCAAAATAAAATGAGAATTGACATGAGTATGCAAATTATACCATTACAATATTTATGGTTTGTAATTGTAAATACATTAAAAAGAAAACCTACATAAATTTCTATGTCAAATTAAGTGTAATGAGTAATAAGAAAAATATGAACCTAGATATTGAGTTGAGATAGAAACACCACATAAGCATGTTTATAAATCTACACTAAGATCAATGAAGAGGATAAGTGTACTTAACTCTAGGGCTCCATGAAGAATAGTATGCTTTAAATGATGTCATGTAATTCTTCACTATGATCAATAGCTAGACTTGTATTAGACAAATCACCATAGACTGTAAAATTCACATTTATTTGCTCTAGATTTATCTTATGATTGTGAAAATGAAGTTGTAACCTTGAACCTTTTTTATAGGTTAAAATATTATTGTAGCTTTGAACTCATTACTTTATTTATTTAGAAATATGTTTCTGTCTACTATTTGAACATGATGATGTCAAATACAACTTATTGGGTTATGAGAGGTAACTGACTCCCTTCCCTTTGTCTTAGTCAAACTCTTCATTTGATTTAACATTTGATTATAAGTTGGAAGCTACACCTATGTAGAATGCACATGCATAGTTTTCCCCTATCAATGGAAATGTTGATGTAATGTTAGATCATGATGTCACAAGTTAAATCCTACATAATTCTCCTACAATCAAAATGAGTTGGAATTTGTCCTTTTATACTTGACATTGAGAAAAAAATAAATATTTCGCACTCAAGTTGATAACTAATGACTTGTTAGTATTGAATTAGCATAGGTCCATGTTTGAATCTAATTTTAAAAGTTTAGGTGTCACAATTTTAACTCAAGCTCAAATCCACACCTATAGGTATGACCTAACATATATGATACTAATTATATCTATTATATATAGGTACTTGGGATGTGTTGGGTTTAGGTCTAGTCAATGCTTAGGTGAATTTGCCATCTTTCATGTAGAAATACATCATATGTGTAATAGACCATTACAATAGGTACAACCTCGGAAGTGAGTTGAGAGCAAATAGGGAAAGGCATTAAGTACATGCTTTTTATGGTTAAAATACAATAAAGAAGCCAACAATAGAAAGCGCTGAATAATTGAAGAATTTATAATTTCATGAGTCACTTTTTTGTTTCGCAACAAAACTTTGTCATCATTATATAATGATTACGAAACCAAAAATGACAAAAACACCTATTTTCTTTAAAAAGAAACTGCAATTTCTTAAAAAAGTCTCAATGATTACGAAATCACCAATTTTATGTGAAAAATTGTTTTGACGATTACAAAACCTTTCCTTCTTTCTTTTATGTTAGACCAACAATTTGAGATAAATACCATAAATACCACTTTTATCCTCCTCTCTCATTTGTCAAACCTAGTCCATAAATGTGCCGTACCTTGGATATGCATCTAAATACCCATCCATGTCCTAAACCTCTTCTTCCTTTGTTTGACGACCCGTTGAAAAAGATTAAAAGGACTTCATAGGAATAGACTCATGTAATTCATTCAAAAATGAAATAATAATAATGAAAAGTAAATGGTCACCATCTAGTGGCGTGGGGCCTTTTCGATAAATCCAATACGTTCATTTTCATAAACTATTATAATATTCGTCATAAACTATAATATTCATTTCTGTCATTGAATCACTTATAAAAATATATTACTTCTTTATTTCGTTGAATCACTGTGAAATATAATGGTGTCGTTGAATGACTAAAAATAAAAAATATTAATTCAAGCGATAAGGTTTGAGTTGGTAATAAATAGTGTGGTCCTAATAATAATGTCGTTCATGAAAAGTTAAAAATTAGTTGTTCAAGGGTAAAGTTTTTTTGGCGAGATGTCAGTACAAATGAAACGATGACTTTTACCTATTTTTTAATTTTTTAAATAGTTGGATTATAGAGAAAGTTTTTATGTTTACTTCGTTAATAGTTTAAGATATAGTAGAATCAAGTCTTTTTAATTTTTTCAAATTATTGATGCTCTTTATTTATGTTGATGATGTTTTTTTTTTTATAAATTTTTTGTTTGTATTGTTTAAATAAATTCTGTAAAGGAAGTGTAGTTAATCTATTTATGTAGTTAATCTAGATGTTAACATAAGTTTCATAGTTTCTTGATTCAACTATTCGTTGTATTATAGACACATATTCTTCTTTGAGTCAATTATGCTATGAGCATCTTTTCTCAAAGTGATGTTTACCTCTATATATGCGAGGTTAAATTCATTAATATAACATTTTATTTTTTTTCTAATAAACTTGCATAACCTACCACAATAAATATCTTTATTTTTCTGTTATTATTCTTATGGGTATTCATGTTGATACTCCATTTGTTTATTCAACTAAATTTTCGTTTCATCCAAGTTCAAATTTTTAAGGACAACCCTAGGCTAGAAATATTGACATTTCTACCTTTATAAGACAATTTGCAATAACACATCTATATAAAAAGTCCTTTATTTAAGCTGCCACAAGTAGGGGACCAATCCATGACATCATTGAACCAATGTTTAATTAAATTGCCACAAATAAGGGTTTGCAATCGTCAAGTCATCTAAATCATAAGTCATCCTTTAACTAAGATACCATAAATACAAAATCGTATCAATCAAGTCACTCAAAAACTAAATTTGATCCAATCACGCTTTTGAAAAGTCATCCTCTAAATAACTTATATTGAGTAGGGGATATAATCCATCAAATTATCTAATTCATTAATCGTAGTTTAACTGAGTTACCATGAATACATAATTAGATACTTAAGACATTTTTTTGATCGGTAATCGCTTTTGACTGGAGCTTTGAACTAGTGAGAACACAGTTGGGGGCTCTCATCCCCGTGATTACAATACTAGTACTTAGGCATGAACACCTTACTAAATTTCCCTCATGTTGTAACACCTTTGTCTAACACAATTATCTAGGTATTAACACCACAGAACACTCTGAGTAATTGGGGAGCCATCTCACAGTTCAGAAAGACACGATCACCTATTTCTAACTCCTTATCTCTCCAAGGCACCCAAGCGAAACTCCTTATCTCTCCAACATTTCCTCCTTATCCCTCCATGTGGCTGAGGCCTATACACCTTATACCTCCCGTGTGTGTCTCCATACACATTTCGTCGCGTCAAGTCTTTACCGCTAAGCTGACATCGAATTGGTCACATCGCACGTTGGGTGTAGTGTTGTACCTGTGAATAGATTGGGCGATAGTGATCTCGTGCCCGCAATTTGCCTTTCATTGTGCGTGCGCGTGCTGGGTATTATTGAGGTGGGGAATTGAACCTAGAACTGCCCTACCAACAGAGCTTGTGACCAGTCATGCTGTGTGGTCATCCCCGATACTTAAGACATTTTCATTTAACTAAATTATTACGAATAAAAGATCCAATCTATCAAATTATCTAAATGAAAAATCGTTCTTAAATGGAACTACTATAAACAAAACATCAAATCTATTAAATCACCCAAAAACCATACTTGATTTACTCTCACTCCTTAAAATTTAAATGGAAAAACCAAAATAAAAGTATACAAGTTTAATGACCCCAAAACCACACTTGATTCACTCACAATTTTGAATGGCAAAATTCCCAAAAAAGATTAAGATTTTCAAAGTACATACAAAGCATTCTAGAGCGGTCATGTGTAGTGATTTAAGCGAAAGTGCAATGGGTAGTGGGAAGAAATCATAATAGTGTTGTGTGTAGATTTAGAGAGTCTTTTCACCCAATAAACATCTACACAATTTCCCAAAAATATCACTCCGCCGCGTGCTTAACAAATTTACTACCCAAAGTTAGCGGCGTTTTAGCGTAACTTGCACTGGTCTCCCTAATTTCAAATAAAGCCAAATGTTTGAGATGTCAAAGATTGCTAAAGATAGCCATTACTTGAGTATTGAAATCCCACCTTATTTAGCGGACCAATAATTAGGTTGAACTCACCTGCTCTGATTAATTAATTAATATTATATAATAATAAAAAATAAAATTTGTGTGTAAACTGTGAAGCCAGATACTCCGTCGGACCGGAGAAGAAAAAACCAAAAAAATTCCGGATCTTTTGAATTTACGGGGAAACCAAAGGAAGGGAGAGTAGAGTTGGTTCATCATTTTTGATCAGAAACAAAAAAAGAAATGGTTTTTTATGGGGAAGGGTTTGTTAAAGAAAGGGGTAAATCAAAAGCGACATCAATAGCCTGGTTTTTCGCAGATTTAAATGAAAAAGTGAGTTGATGGCTGGGTTGCTGATGTGAGTTTGGGTTTTTGCTTTCCCACCATTGCTGTGAGTCTTTTCAATGGCCGTATGATTTGTAAGGTTGGGGAAAATCTGAGTCCGAGAAACATATTCGGTTGGTATTGGACAAAAGGTAGGCTTATAAAATAACAAGAGGACCCACAGTGGGGGCGCCATTGACGACTACAGTGGTGTGCACAGAGGCCTCTGATGTGACCGCGACAATGGAAACGATATGCTCCGCCACAGGCACGGCAGGTACGTTCACTCTTTCGGAAGCGGCAGGAACAGGAGAAGCCCATGTGACCGCACCCCCCAGTGAAGCGGAGGCGATGCAAATGCAGCTGTGTCGCCATCCTGCTGTCTATCCAGAGGCGCTTGCAAAGCACGCAGAGGTCATTGCAAACAGAGATTTGTTCATGTCCACTCTCACGCGCTTTCATTCCGCTCTCGGGACCAAATTATCGTGAGTACATAATACACATGTCTATCTGCTTTCGCAGGATGTTGTTTTCTTTTTGACTTTGAGTCTTATTGACTCTGACCATGGTGGTTCTTTTCGCTCCATTCTCTGTTTGAGACTTTTTCCTGGTACTTAATCGTTAATATTAGCTGCTAAATATGCGATGACTTGGATTAGAGACATGGCCGTGAGGCTTTTGTAGAGGAGGCACAGCTGACCACCTCTATTAAAGAACTAAGACTGGTGCAATGTGCTCGCATCTCTCGTATTCTTTTTGAAAATTTCTCACTACCCTCATGGGTCCTTACCTCTGAAGATTAAAAATTTGCTTTTGCACAAGTGCGCCAAAAAATAGTGCGCCTCTTAGTTTGGCAGACACTGAGAGTGCCTTTATTGTTGCTTATGGCACATAGGTTAAGTGGCAAGTAGATTTTTTGCTCTTTTGCAACACAACGGGCGCCCATTATTTTAGATCTACGTAAATTTTAACTTATCCTGTGATGGACTGTGCGCTGATCAATTTGTACTGTGGGCTGTTCAAAATTTCAGACTCCTGAAATTTGTCATGCACTGATTCCACAACATAATAAACTAGGAACGAGGGTCACCTGATTTATGAATGTTGGCTGCATGTTTATTGAACTTTCAATGGAGAGTACAATCTCTTCGTTCTTGTTGTTCATGGTAGTTCCGTGAAGTCAAATAAAGTCCTGCGCATAAGCAAACCTTTTCCCAGAATCCTGCTTGGACGGCTGCTTACAAGGATGACTTTTAGAGGATCCTATTAGTGGGAGGGTTTAGGGACTGTGGAGCTTGTTAGAGGATTTTCAGGATTTCGTTTACCAAATTGTAGATATTTGAACCTCTAATATATATGTTTTACACATATTTTCGAGTAGTTATAGGTGCATATGCCAGAAACAGTGTATATTTTAGTCTTCCTTGGGATCACTTTGGCGTGAAGTTCTCTGAAGCTCTATCTATAAGAAGGACCTGCAAATAAAATTGCAGTAGACCACTATGTTACTTTGTAGAAATAGAAGAAATATATTGAAGATGAAATCTTGACAATTTACATTGGAATAATTTAATATTAAGAGTTTGGAAATATATATATATATATATATATATATATGTTTTCAAGAGGGGTAAACGCTTTGACCTGGAGCTGTGAACCGACGAGGCTACAAATGGGGGACCTCATCCCCATGAGATTTGAACCTTGATGGCAAGGACAACAACACAACAACTTAACCATCTCAACATGCCACTATTGGCAGGTTGGAAATATTTCTGACGTGGTGTTAGAATTTCATTTTTTATTGAAAACTTTTACTTCTAGATATAAGCTGAATCACTTGAATGGTTTGAAATTATTTTCAAAAATTGTATCATGTGCTGAATAATATGCTTATATAACTGAATTGTTTTGAAGTAACATTTAACAATCAATTATCTCCACTAAAGTGGTGAGTGATTTAGTGCTTTCGTTCAGAAAATGTTTTTTGGAAAAATGAAAAGCAAATACTATGTGTTTGTCTATGTAGAAACAATATCCTACTTGTTCTATACAATGAATGCAAGTGATTAAACACACTCTTGATGCCCACTAAACACGGTTTGTATTTTATTAAAGGATGAACGTTTTTTTGTGGGATTGATGATATGACCATGAGTATCCATTTGGGCAAGCCCATTCTTTACCAACATCAAATTCTGTTCATTAAACTTGAGTGGCATCTTTGGCATGCATTTATTTTCTGCATACTCAGCCTTTATCTTATTTTTAACATGGGATATTTTTAACATGGGATTAGATATTTGAAGCGATCGTTACATGTTTTATGATTATATGGGTCAATGTTCAAATGTGCCACTCATAAACTGGTGTGGGGAATAGTAATTTTTTTTTAATGCAGGCTGCTCTCTTTGCATATTCATTTGTTCTTGCTTTTTATGTTAAGCTATTGTGTGATGGTTAGATTGGTCGTCTGTCATTTGTACTTAACCTCCATCAATATGTGTTTTTCCTTATTTTAAACCAACAAAATCATGGGATGGTAGTGAATTACCCCACCAACTGAAAAGCCATTCGTTTTTAACCACAACAATCGCAACGTTGACACAGATTTCATTAGTGCTCTTGCATATGGGAATTTATAAATATACAGATTAAAACAAATGCAGTAAGTGTCTGAGTTTTAAATACATTCTTGAAGACAATTTGACAGTGGCTTTACAGTTGTGTCCTGTCCTGTTGTAAATGAGTGCATAAAAGGAAAATAGCAGATGCTTGACTACAGAAGCGATCCAGTTTAATCTCTCAAAATAAAATTGTAGCCATATTAAGTAGCAAAGTTTACTATTTGATTTGATGAAAACAGGTAGCGTGCTCTTGGGTTTGGCTTTTGGTCTCCAGCTAAACCTTTCTGAAATCTATAGTTCAACCATGGACAACCTTGGAAAAATGGTTTTTTATTCTTTATGTCCATATCTTGCTTACTAATATGTTGAGAATAATAAATCCTATGTCTCTAACTTGGCAAAGACAAAATTCGATTGACTGCATTCTACACCTTGCGACCTCTAATTTTTATCAATATAAATATGAAAGAGGCCTTAATAATTCTCTATTGTTTTGTCCCTAGTCATATTGTTGTAATGTAATACCCATCTTGTTGGGGCTCTTTAAGGTACCGATTCCTTGGTACGGTTCTAATGCCTATTGTATTTTCATTTTCATTCCCTTGGTCATATTGTTAAATTGTATAACCCATCTTGTTGGGACGCATGGATTTATTGATTCCTTTGGTATATATTTTTCTTATTCTTATTTATTAGGGTCATATGTAATGTGTGAATGGAGCCTACCTGTGTGAGTTACCTTTTATTATTATATCCTTTTGCCATTTGTTTAAGTAGTGTATAAATGAAGACAATGTATCTCATTGATTCATTTAATACTAGTATTACTCGAGGACGCGTTTCCAGCATAATTTGACCCGTCCTGGAAACGGGGACATCCCGGAAACTCGGAAACCCATCCCCTAGCTGTCCCATAAAACTAATTTAAATAATGTTTGAGTTTTGATAATTTGTTTGACCTCCACTCTCATGTGAACTCTCAATATAAATTATTTAACAGAAACATTATATGTTAAGGTTCTATAATATATATAAGCATGCTTTATTCGTATGAATGTTTAAAATTTCCCTATTTTTTATAGTCATCCCCACTACCGTCCCCTGTTGTCCCCCGCTTCGGGAAAAAAAACTCCGTCTCGGAAACCCATTTCCTCGTTCCCTTGTTCCGGAAACCCGGGGTAACATGGTTTAATACATTCCTATTTCATTTCTTAAATTATAAAGTGATATATTTGTTTTGGTGTTTCTCATGCATTTAGCTTTTTTGCTTGTGGAGTTAAAATTTCTATTTGATATGACCCATGTGTATTAATTGACATGATACGGGGGCTTGTGGTTTAAAACCCTCCAAATTTGATTCTTTGTTGTTATGGAGTGGGGAGTGGCAATTTCTTATTGTGTTGTTATGGAGTGGGGAGTGGCAATTTCTTATTGTGTTGTTATGGAGTGGGGAGTGGCAATTTCTTATTGTGTTGTTTTTTTCTTTGCTTTTGTTAAGGGTCAAATTGTCTAAAAAGGATATTTAACATCTTTGGTAAGAAAAGGACATATTCAGCCTTCAAGATATGCACTCTTTATAGAGAAACAAAGTTGATTAAAAAAATAATTGAATTCACTTGGCTTTGTTGATGTGAGGATTCATTTTTGTAGTAGGTAGTGGGATTCCATGGGGAGTCATTTTTAGCGGCAACATGGATTAGAGCTGACTACAATATAGTATATCCTGTGCAAATTGCTAGGGGTCCATTTCCAATTCACCAAAAGATTTGTCCATATAATTTCGACTCACCACAAATTGCCTATATAAGCCCTCAAATATGCATTGGAAAATTATCTCAGTTGGCCTCATTAAGGCTACTCTATGATTGTATGGAGAGGGGCATGCGATTGAGCGACATTGTGGAGTCTAGTACATGGTTGCATTCATGACGACAATTGGATGATTACACATATTTATTGCAAGAAATTGTTAAAACCATAGTTTACTAATTATTTGTTGTGGTAGTAGTTGTAGACAAACAAACATGTCCTATGTGATAGGGGTAGCTTGAGAAGAGTTTGGAACTTTGATCCTTGCTTGGTGAGAATTCATTTTTTTTGCTTTAAATTTTAGGGTAACACAAGAAATTATGAAGATGATGTTGACAATTTGTTGCAATGTGACATTTTGTGATTGCCACATGGAATGGTTTGGTTATTTTTTTCATTTTGGTTTTAAATTTTAGGGTAACACACAATTATGAAGATGATGTTGACAGTTAGATTTAACGTGACATATTGTGATTGCCACATGGAATGGTTTGGTTAGGTTGTACAATTCAATAGGTGGCAAATTTTGCAAATTCTTTAAAAATAAAGTAGGTTTAACATGTGCTTGAGTGTTGTCCAATCTTTTTGCTTGCTTAGAGCTTGTTTGCCTAGTCTCTTTTGTAGTCCTCAATGTAGTCAACACATGTTCAACTGATTTGCACATGACATTTTTAACATACAATAATAACTTTATTAACATATAACAATATCTTTTACCTAATAATATTTAAAGGTACATGTCATATCATATGGCTCCCTTTGCAATCTATGATTATATCATTCCAAATCATTTGGAAATAATGTTCGAGAAGATAGTATTTAATAAGCATGTTTGCCATATACGTGATTTGAGTGTAAATATTTTATTCATTGTAGCTCATACTATATGTGCATAGACTTCCAAGTGTTTGTTTATTATGGATTTTAATTGCGCTCTTCATTTGGCCAAATATGGAAGCTTGTTTAGAAGCTTGGCAAAGTCGATGATGAAAAGGTTTATCTAGTTGATAATTCATTTGGTTCCATTGTTGGTTGTGGTAATGGTGTGCTAAAAGATAACATTATTATAAATATGTAGCATGTGCTTGATTTGAGTGTGGATGTGCAATTTTTTATTAAATATAACTTATCAAGGCAATAAAGTTGAAGTTTGGTCAAATAACTTATTAAGGAAATAAAGTTGAAGTTTGGTCGAATAAGATTGTTGTGAAGAGCATTAGCAACAAATGTTAGGTTATTATAAGTGGTAAGCTTGATAAGTAATCAAATAATTGCAAATTTTTATGCTTCCAAGACAAGTTTTTTATGTCTAGGTTGTAGTTGAGGACGCATCTAAGCATTTGATATTACAATAATCCTTATTAATGGTTAAGATGAGATTGTCACACCGAGTTTAAGTGCAAAAGGTTCTTTGGTTGTGTGTATTAAGGATCTTTTAGATGGCGATAAGATTGTTTCAAGAGAAGTTTCACTACTTATTTCCTTGGAGTGTTATGATGTCATCTCCAGTAATGTTGAGGTTTTATTTGAGAAGTTTCTAGAGAAGTATTTTCATTCTTCTAGTGCTTATGCTAATGTAGATTATGAGATGCGTATGCATCATTAGGACAATTATTTTGTTGTGATTATTACTGAAAATTTGAAAGTAAATGAGGTTACTCCTAGAGACATTAGAGAGATATTTAAGTATAATTATTTCGGAAAATATAACATCGAGTGTTGAATAGATGAGACCCATATTTACGAGATATGCTAGTTGTCTTGAATGACCCATGGATGTGACTTTGGTTGGGGTAATGGATCCTATGACAAGGATAGTGTTACAAGTGAGAACAGTTGGCAATCCTCAATGATAGACCGTCTACAATATTTGATGGATGGGTGGCCTTATGTGCATGGACCATCCTCTTAAGTCAGTGTTAGTATGTTGATTTCATGTTTTTTTGCGAGTTATTTTGAGAGAATGTTGTAGGTTATGTGTTAGAAAATGATGCTTAATTCCTTCTCTGGATATCTCTGTACAAAGTGGAATGACTTTAGTTATTTGTGATCTCTATAGATCATGGTTTGTAGCTTCGTAGAGGACTTTTAGGATTGAGAGATATTGGAGGAAACTGGATGTGGGTTTTTGCATTATTGTGTTCCTTTGGAGAATATACACATTGAAATATTGATTCATTCAACTTGCTGTCATGTCATTTCAATTTCATTTGATTATTTGTTTGTAGTGACCTACTTCATGTTTTGGGTTGTTGTGGTTTTGGAGTATTGTTAATTGATAGCTTTGATTATCCAAATTACGTTTTTGGATTTGTTGTACCCAATCTACAATTTGATTATGTTACATATTTGTTTTCAATATTTAATAATTAAGTCATACACCTGTTAAAGTTGAAGTTTTAATCAATTATTTTCAATCATGTGGCAAGGTCATCATGTCAAAGGCCAAAATAGTTGTATTGTCAAACCTTGTAGTTTAGTTTTGATTGTTTATTAATTAATTTTTTAGCAAATTTTAACATCTTTTGTTCATGGTTTAGAGTTAGCTATTCTTAGGTTGTCGATATAGTCATGGGAAAGAGATGTGCGTTAAAAGATAAATTGTAATATTTCAATCATCAATTTAACTATAGTCACCTATTAGAATTTGTCGATGACATAATCTTAATAAAGCTTGCACATTAGACAAGCAACCATTGTTAGGTTTGAAATCTAGTCAATTTATTTTGTTTATTTTCATGCGTAGTCCTGTAAACAATGTAAATTAGTGCTGTTTGCACTTAGTTTTATTAATGTTAATTCTCATGCCAGGATATTGTTGCAATTATTATTTAGTATTATTGTGAATCTATAATTTGTTATTTATTCAATGGGATTTAGCACCATCTTTGCTTGTAAATTACTATTGAAGTGTTTTATGATTTTATCTTATGGTTAACGGACCTTTATAAGTTAAATACCACTTAACAATTACTGAAAGCTTTGTATTGCATTAATTGTAGAGTTGGTCTCTTGCAGCTTTTGGTGCAACCACTATGTTTATCTTATAAAGTTTGGTGTCATTTAATCATCATGTGTACATGCATTGTTGAGTCATAGAATTTGTTTTAAGTCAAAAAGTATGAAAATCCTTTGCTAGATTCATCTAGCTATTGTAGTGGGACCCGAACCAATCTTGATTGAACATCTTGGTCCTCATTAATCCACTCTGGCTCCTCAAGATCTGCATCATACTATGCTATTAAACTCACCTTGTACTCAATAATCTTGTGATTAATGAGATACAAGCCATTGTGTATAACAAGCAGCATTCTGGCTCTCCTAAGGTAACTTTATTTCTTTTTATAAAGTTACATGTTACATTTAGATCAATTTCATTCATTAAAAGGCGAACTAGAAACATATTCCAAGAGATGAAAATGATGTGTAAGAAGCAAAGATTGAGGCTTATATATATTTAGTACTAGTTTACTTCTTTCTTTAATGTAAAACTTAATCTATTTATCTTTCCAAACTCTCGAGGGTCTTCATATCTTCTCTTTATTAATGGAAACACCACTACTAATATCTCTGCAAAAGTATACAAGATTCATTGCATGAGCAGGTCATTCCTTAGGATCACTAGCACCCTCAACCACCATGTCATTCCATCCAACTCTTCCTTCTATTTTTGCTGCACCTTCTTTGCTTGCCTCACAAATAAAATAAACAATTTGGTCTTGTGTAAACATGGTTTGCTCATCCTGTACAATGCAGTCAGTACATGGATCAATGTCATCTAATCATGATTGAAAATCATTATAAAAAATTACAATTCCATGCAAGTTACAACAATTTATATTTTTCTCTTCCTTCTATATATCCTAGTGATGGTTAGGGTTCTATTTGTAGGGCATTGTTGCTGTATAGTGACTCCTTATGATCACTAGCACCCTCAAGTACCATGTCATTCTATCCAACTCTTCCTTCTATTTTTGCTGCACCTTCTTTGCTTGCCTCACAAATAAACAATTTGGTCTTGTGTAAACATGGTTTGCTCATCCTGTACAATGCAGTCAGAACATGGATCAATGTCATCCAAGTGAATTGCATGACAACTATTTTAATTCTCCACCCTTTTTGAGATAAGACAATGGTTGTATGAATAATGATGAGGTCATTGAGGTGCCCTTGTGTCAACTTGTTGTGCCTATTTGTGTGATTAACATCAAACATGCTTCAATTGTGCTCACACTATAAGCATTTTAAGGTTGGGACTTGGGACAGAATTTGGATGGGTGCCTTTTGAAAATTTGGGATATTTGTACACCAACCTTCCCATCAATCAGCTTCAAAGAAAACATTCACAAGTTTGTAAGCAAACAGTAATTGCACACATTAAAGATTTGAAGTGAAGTGAAGACTAAGATTTTTTGTTCCTTGGTGCTTGGTTGGTTCTGCCTTGGATGACTAGTGGTGAAAAGAAGATCCTAACGTTCGCATGCTTGTATCTCTACAACTCTACAATAATTTAGTACCTCACCTCTTCCTCAGGTGTCATCCTCTTAATGCATGTTGTGAGGCCCTCCATACCTTCTCCAGCAGTAGCCTTAGTCCTTTCTGTAGAAAAAGTTGGGGTTGAGTAATCCATTGTTGTAAAGTTTGTTGAAGTTGATTTTTCCATGTTTGATCAATAAGGTTCTGAGTCATTTCAAATTTTTGTCTATCTCCCTTGAAATGCTTTTGGATGGTCTCTTTGTCCTTGTCCATTGCCTCATACATGTATCCCACTAGACTTTGCTTGCTTTACATGAAGTGGAAAACCTTGACAAAAGTTGCTGACACCTACAAACAATTTGAAGTTGCAATTAAAAATAAAACTTGACAAAATTTGAACAATTTCTAGTAATTAAAATATGGAAAAAGTGAACTTAAGGATACAAGATAAAATCTAAATAGAAGTTTCATGTTAACAAGATGATCTCATTAACACTCTTTGCGAAGTCGTCATCAAAATTTTTGCAAGGTGATCGAGAAACTGAAAGTTACAAACTGTGTGGTGCTTTTTCACCCAAATTCCTTCCCTTTGGTACAATCTCTCATCAATTGAAGCACCCAAGGGGGATTGTAGATGTACATGGTGATGTTCTTGGCATCTTCACTACACATTTCACCCAATTAAGTTTGCCTATGCCCTCCAACAGGACAGCTCAAAAAACTGTTTTCTCCTCTATCCTTGCTGCCCCATACATTGTTGCATTACCTGTCACGACCTGGACCATATTTTCTTTACCAACCTCTAGACAACCTCTTAACATTCAATCTAAATCCTTATAACTCTTTTCTTTGTTAGAAGCATTGATGGACCTTTAAAACACTGCTTGACTATTCAAAATCACTAAAAAGTTGACAAGTTTTCAATTACTTCTGTATATCAATCGATCTTATAATATTGTGCATCCATTCTTGTGCAAGTATTTTCTTTTGTGCTTCCACAATCGTCTTTGCATTTGTCACTACTTTTTGGAGCAACAATCCACTTAACTCATCTGGACTAGGTACTGTGAATGTTTTCATTGTAATTGTCAAGGCTAGGTCAAGGCTGCTACCAAATCCTTTCAATATGGGCTTCTTGCCATGTTGAACAAAAGGTCATTGTAATACCAAGAATTTAGACAAGTTATGTTTGCTTCATCATGTTTCTTCTTGTTCCAATCTGTGCCTTCAAGCAAAGACTGCAAATCTGGTGTATTTTGTGGAACATATTTGTTTTGTGATTTCATTTGGTTGGAGCTTGCTGAAGAGGATGTGCTGTGAATTTGTGGAGCATGAGAAGAATTGAGAATTGTTGTATTTTCATTTTCTAAATTCTTGAACCATGTTGGAATTTATCACTTTTCCAGTGATTATGACTGTCCTTATCTTCTCTAATTTGTTTTCGATTCTCAAAGAACAGGCCACATCTATCACCCATACAATCATCAATGACAATTAGACACTATTTGATGTCCTGACCAACTTTTCATGCAGGGTGGTATTTGATGCAATTGAGGCAATAGTTCCAAATGACTGATTCCATGGTTGGTCGTCGTATGCTATGCTTCCAAGCCACATCATTTTTTCCAATGCTTAAACGTTTGCTTCCAATTGTTGATACTGTTGGATGCAAAATACAAACCTTGACATTAAAACAAAAGAAACAAATTTAATTGCTGCATATCTTGACATTGAAAAAAAGAAACAAATTTAATCGCCGCAAACCCTACTATTGAAAAAGATTAAAAAATTACACAACACAGCCTTGAAAAAAATAGTAAAACAAATTTCAGAAATGCAGAACCCAAGTTAGTGGAGGTTAATTTGAATGCAAGGAAAACATGAATGTTCTTGTAAAAGACAACATTTCCAAGTGTGTGGAAAAAAAAATATTAAAACAAGTTTGAAAAAAGCTCAAAAAAGTAAACTAGGAAAATAATATTTTTGGAAAAAAAATCATCGAAAAGAGTTAACTAGGAAAATAATATACTTGAAAAAAAATCATCGAAAAAACTCTGAAATGTCATTTCCAGAACTGCGGAAAATAGGCACAAGAAGAAAAGGCAAGTGGTTGCTGTGTAAGTGAGAAGTGAGGGTGTGGAGGGCTTAAAAAAGAAAGAAAAAAATAAAATATTTTTTTGTGCATTCCCATCTGCAGGCTGCATTGCTGAGGGGGGACAGATTCGCAGACTTGCACTCAGCATGAATTTGTAGCGACTTGCTGTAAGGGGATGAGTGACTCTGCCCATTCTATAGCTCATGAGTATCACAGGTTAAGCATGTTTCTGGTCAATGCCGTGAACCATGTTGATCAATATGGTGCCCTAATGTTATACTTTTTGCAGAACCAAGTCTAAGAGATGAATAATGTGATAATTTTTAGATAGTTGAACCTGAAAGTAGTGACTATGGATTCTTACAATTTTGTGGAAAAGCTTGCTGAATGTTTTCAATAGTTTCATTATATCTATTTGTATCTGATGGTGAACTATAGTACCATCTTTTACAAATGTTATAGCATAGTTAGCAAACTCAGACATGGAGAGTACTTTGCAAGCCAATTGTTTTTGACTTGAAGAGTACTGGGGAAAATCTCAGCAAAAATTGACACCTTAGAAAACACTTCAGTTTATGAAAAAACATAATATTCTGAAAACTAAATAAATTTTATGCAAAACATAACTACAAAATGTATCAAATGAGTTTTGTGGTTGTTTGGAGGCTGTACCTCTCGTGAGGGCTCAGGGGTAGTGCACCTCATGTAGGTCTAGGGTTAGGACTTAGGACCCCTCACAATGGTCTAGAGGTAGTGTTGTGGGGTTGAAATTCCTTGTGGTGTTCGAGGGCAGCACCCCTGGTGCATTCATTGCTGCGACATGTGGCAGGGTTAAAGGTTGGAGCTGCTGCCACCAAGTCCAAATGAAGACCTTAAAAACCACACAAACCTTCATGTTGCACTCTATTTTCATCATTTTTGAAAATGCAAAAAGCAATTATTATAAAGCCAAAAAATAGGGTTTTTGTACTGGCTAACCTATTTTTTCCCTAAATTTGGCATCTTTCTGGTGCCACAAGCTAAAGAGAAGAGCTTAACGATTTTTTGGCAAGTCTCAGTGAGTACTAGCCAAAAACTCGGCTAGTAAACTCACCAAAACTCACAGAGCCAAAAAAAGGCGAGTACTTGACAACTCACCAATTATGTAAACTGTATGTTATAACTTATAAGGCTTCTTATAGTGGAAATACCAGTGCTGTAAAGGTGAAGATGAAGATGCATGCATGAAGCATTTGCAGGAGATAGAGGGGATATGGTTGTGGTTACAAATTTTAAATGCGGAAGAAACTACTCAGAAATTAGGAGAAATAATTCAGAATTCAAATTTTACTAAATAATCTGATTGAAATTATATAGCTGCTGTGGTGAAATTAACCATGTAGCAGCTGAGTGTGGATTGAAAAAACAGTAAAGAAAGGTAGAGGAAGGGATACACACAATGGAGAATAGTAGAGGACATGGCAAACTTCTTCATCACGAAGGCGGTTTTACGAGGCAACGAAATCCAAGATAGCATATTGTCATTTTATGGCTGCACCTGAAGATTCAATGAAATGTTCATCTCCAATCTTTCTTTCTATGTTTGTTTGATAGAGTAAGACAGATATGCAGAAAGTGTTTTGTGTTTCAAGTTCATTCACCTTGTTTGTTGCCTACACTGAATAAACTGTTAATGTTTTCAGATTCTAACAAGGAATATACAATCTATAGAGGTCTTCCAAGAGCTAAGCACAGGGTATGAATAAATAAACACAAAGAAGGATAAATAATACCCAGAAATCAGACTAAGGTAATGTCTTCAAGCTCCACAATGTATCTTCTTTCAATGTTGATATAGCCCACCTAGGGCTTATCCAATTCTGATTCAATATTGTAAATGACTAGCACTCAGATCTGAATATAACCAATGCTTAGATTGATTCCGATCAGCATATATGCTATCAAGGTCTGCTCACAATATGTCGCCAATCTGCCCTGATTTGGCCTTCTGCTAAATCTGCCCTTGTAGCTTTGATATGTATAGTATTGATCCCTGTTATGTACCTATGATGCTGATCAACTTTGCTAAGTCTAGCTGATCACAAATTGGTCTGATATTGATGCCTTAAGTTCGCTGTTGCAAGCATGATGTTGCTCATCCGAATGCTTGATCGAACCCTTGAATTCGCTCACAATATTCGCTTATGCAAGGTGCGAATTATCCTAAATATAATTCGCTGATCTGCAATTCGCTCCTTTAATGAATTCGCTGAGGCTTCCAATGTTGGTCTAATTCCATAATGCAAGACCACAAATTTGCTGCTAGTTGCTTGACCAAATCGCTCATCCAAAGATCTTGCTGAAGGAAGAAGGCAAACGTTATGTTTTTGGTTGCTTCTTACCTTCTCCAAGTCGCTCTAATATATGAGCTTATTAGGATAATCTCTTGGCCTCCCAAGTTGGCTGACTTGGGTCCATAATGATAATATATTCTTTTATATTGTTTGCTCCAGATTTAATTATTAAAATCAATCCTTAATAATAAATATAACCTTTTATATTTATTATTATTATCCAACTGATTTTATCATAATTAAATATATCAATAATATATCCAATATATTAATTATTATTATTGCCACTTTGTCCAATGCGTTGATCTTTGCCGTAAAGGCCAAAACATTAACATAAACATTGCAATGAAATAGAATAGACAGTATGTTTGCATTTAAACCACATATGCCATCATTACAAAATCAGCCAGAATTCAGTAGCAAACTGAAATCAGATTGTATTATAAATTTCAGACCTGGGAGAAGTCTCCAAATATAAATAGAATGCTCAGAAGGTGACCAGCACCAAACTAGGCACCAAAATGGGACTAGGGTGATTCTCAAGGAAATTTTCCAAGCCTCCAAACTCAGTCAAATCTGTTCCAGCATTTTCCATCTCGAATCAGCAATATAAGACTCTAATGCTTTTAGTTTCCAACACCACAGGTGTAGTCTTAAATCCAACTCCCATAACCATGTGCCAAAAGGAGAGTGTATGGCTCTCTAGGAAGGGCTATTTGCCTTAGTAAATCAGCACTCCACCGAAAACCACAAATGAATACTCAAAATATGAGGCTCAGCTACACGGAATACAATGAAACAATACCTAGAATGAAATCTATCACTCCCATTGAGTTATGAGCAGAACTATGATATGCATCATATCTGGAAAAGCTCATCAGCAGATTGAAAAAGCACCAAAATACTACCAAATTCAAACAGCACTTCAAGAAAGCTCACTAGTTCCCAAAAACTCAAAAACCCATATCAGAAAACTTCAGAAATTTTCAACATCTTCAAGCCAAATCACCAAACCAAGCCAAAATCACTGTCAATCTCAAATCAAGCACACCAGCCAGCTAGGGCGGAAGTTCACCTCCAAAACCAGCAACCGAGAGGATTTTCATCCTCAACCAACAAAAGAAGAACTCTCAGAGGTCATTCCAGCAACATTTCCTTAAGTTGTCAACTCCAGTATATGCAAATGGGAGCTCAAACTTGTAAGACGAGGGAAGAATTAGGGCAACACATATTTGAATTTGAATCTACTTCACTCTCATTTCACTTTTTTGAAATAACATGAAATCACTCCCATATGATTGGGACCCCTTTTGAGCTCACAAAATAGCCTTTCTAAAACACTTTAGTCAATCTCATGTCTTGGTGCCAATTTTGGGGGAATATTTTGCTATTTAAAAGCACCTTAAAATGACCCACTTCCCTAGGCGTAGGAATAGGGGGATCACTTTATGAACACATCACCCTTCACTTACGTTATAAAGTGAATTTATAAAAGAACACTTGAATGAAATAAATCAAATATTATCTTGTCAACCTTAGAACTTACCAAGACAGAGAATTGGAAAGCTTTATACTATGAACTTATAGGAGATAGAAGGCAATAGTAAGTGCTAAAAATAGCACTTATTAAAAATAGCCATATGCTAATACATTGAAAACACTTGCTAGAGCTCACCTCAGGACCTTGAGACCCCTACTACTTAGCCTATGGGAACTCGGGAATATGCTAATGGAAGTCTCAAATTGAGTTGATGCAAGAAGGCGACATTACACGCTTCCATGTAGCATCTTCAACTAGCAAGTTTTTCCACTTCACCAAATGCTCCCCAATAACCCTCTTTTGTAGGGTGCGCTCAAAATCAATCATTGCTGTTGGAATCAATATCAACTTGCCTTCCTCATCCAAATGAGGCAATTTTGTCGAGGGAATCATATTACGCCCAAGTGCCTTTTAAGGTGAGATACATGGAAGACGTTGTGGACCTTGCTACTCTTAGGTATCTCAAGCCACCTATCCACTCCTAGTGACTCTAAAAGGTCCATAGAAGTGAGAGTGGACTGTTTGTAGAGCTGCGACCTCAAATAAACCATGTCTTCTACCCCAAATGCATGCTCAAGATGATGCTGATCAGCATACAACTTCTGCTAATTTTGAGCATGCTGTATTTTATTTCTTAGGGACCTAATGATGGCCTGACTCCCCTAAAGGAGGGGTGTAGCTCTAGGTACTCTGCAATCTCCAAAAAGTTAATCAATGAAGCTGAGAGCTTCATAACCATACAAAACCATGAAGGGAGACATCTTGATGGTCATATGAAATGTGGAGTTGTAGCTAAATTCCTCCAAATGCAACCACTTAACCCATGCCTTCGGTTGTCTTGAAACATAATTCCATTGGTAACCTTCCACCTGTTTATTGACAATCTCTATCTATCCGTTAGTTTGAGGGTGGTCGTGGTCGTGGTCGTGGTCGTGGTCGCTAGTGCTAGAATTTAACTCTGTACCGCATCTCTTGAACAACACCTGCCAAAACAAACTCATAAACTTGCTGTCCTTGTTGCTAATGATGTTCTTAGGTGTCCCATGGAATCTAAACACCTCTCTTAAGAACAAATCTGCTACTTGTACTGTTGTATGCCTTGTTGAAATTACAAAAAAATGAGAAAACTTGGTCAATCTCTTCTCTATTGCATAAATACAATCCTTCCATTGCACCTTGGGAAGTCCTATGATAAAATCCATTGAAGTCCTCTCCCCCTTATGAGCAGGAATAGGTAAGGGCTGCAATAGACCGGCTGGGTAAGTGTGTTCGTTGTTTTATTTTGTTGGCACACATGGCACTCGCTAACATATTTAAGGATGTCATCGTTCATCCCTTTCTATGAGAATCGCTCACAAATTTGCCTATATGTCTTATAATAACCAAGGTGACCAGCCATGGGAATGCCATGAAATGTCTTAAAAATCTTCATTTTAATCTTGGATTCAGGAACTAGCAACAATCTTTCCTTGTAAATGTGATTATATCCCCTATCTTGTGCCTGTCATCTTGTAAGGAACCATCTAAAATGCTATTGGCAAGGGCATTCTTTGCATATTGAGATTCTATCTCCTTCCAATTTGCTGCTATGTCTGAAAATCAGCACAAATGTGGCCTTCTTGACAATGCCTACTATAATCCTCTTCCCCTTGACACACTCAATGTCAAAATCATAGGCTTGGAGTTTGCTAACCCATTTTTGTTGCCTTTTATTGAGATCTTTCTGTTATAGGAAGTATATGAGACTATTGTGATTTGTTTTAACAATGAACTTCCCTCCAACAAAGTATTGTTGATTTTGGCTAAGGCATGCATTACAACTAACATCTCCTTGTCATAGATAGAGTAACTCCTTTCACTTCCTCACATTTTCGTACTCTCAAATGCATCTGGGTGTTTATTTTGCACGAGGACAGCCCCAATACCTTCACCTGATGCATCACACTCAAGCTTGAAAGGCTTAGTAAAATCTGCCATGGCTAAAATAGGACATGCGCTCATCAAATGCTTGAATTGATCAAATTATTGCTTCATTGTTTCAAACCAGGCAAAGGGTCCCTTTTTAGTTATATCTATAAGTGGGCAGCCAACTGAGAAAATCCTTTGACAAACCTTCTGTAGAAACCACATAGCCCAAAGAACTCCTTAAACTATGTAAGATTAGTGGGTGGAGGCCAATCAAGAATAGCACCCATTTCTCTGGATCCACACTAACTCCCTTAGAGCTGATTATGTGTCCAAGATATAATAATTTTGTCAACCCAAACCCACACTTAGTCTTCTTAGCAAACAATGACTCACTTCAAGGATACCCAAAACCTCGTACAAATGCCTCATGTGCTCTTCCGTGACCTGCTAAAAATAAGTATATCATCAAAGAAGATCAAAAGAAACTTGTGTAATTGCTTTACGTAATATCTTGTTCATGCATGCTTGAAATATAGCAGGTGCATTGGTCTAACCAAAGGGCATGACAAGGAACTTAAAATGGCCAAAGTGACACTTGAATGCTGTTTTATATATGTCCTCCTCTGTGACCCTAATCTGATGGTATTCAGATCTCAAGTCTATCTTAGAAAAACAGGTTGCTCCATGTAGCTCATCAATGAGCTCATCTATCTATGGGACAGGGTACGTGTTCTCAACTATTTTCTTTTTCAATGCCTTGGCAGTCTATGCACATGCACATAGTCCCATCCTTCTTCACCAACACAACAAAAGAAGCAAATGAACTCTTTTATTCTTTCTAATATGCCACATATTGAAAAGCCCCTTAATTGCTTTCTATATCTCATTCTTGTTCCTTGTAGGATTCCTGTATGGTGTGGTGATAATTGGTTTAGCTCCCACCTCTAACTCAATATCATGCTCAATGCCCCTATCAGGAGGCTACTTGGAGGAATGCTATTGAAAACCTTGCACTTGGAAAGCAATGCCTGAATGTTAAGAGGATATGACCTCTTCTCCTCGTATTGTGGGCATAATAATATAATCTGCTGCCCACTCTACCTATTTATGACACTATATGTGGCCCTCCATCAGACATTCCCCACAAGACCACATTCCTACCATTCGATATGAATCTCAGCTCCATAGTCTGAAAATTAAGAGTGATTTCACCAAGTGATTGTAGCCATTGTATCCCCAAAACTGCAATTATATCTCCATTGCTCATCACATAGAAGTCATCCTTGACTTCATAGGTCTCCATGTACTCAACTATGGAATCATCCTGGTGCAAGTAATAGTAAAACCATCTGCAACTATCACCCTTAAACCATCTACCTCCTGTGTCTGAAGTCCCCTGCATGCTACAAGTCCCTTACCCATGAAATTATGAGCGGCACCTGTATCTATCAAAGCAATCAATCGTGTTCACCTAGTGCTCTTTACATGCGTAGGGACCCATTTTTCTAAAAATTATGGAGCTGGTCAAGTTTTCCCATCATTCTCCTCACCCTTTCCAGGCTCTTCCAAGGACACTTTTCCCTCTTTTTTCGTCTGAATCAGATTGCTGGTCTGATTTTTTTGATGGTGATTGCTTTGTTCCTTTTGAAAATACCTCTATTCTCTCTCACTCATAGAAGATATGTAGCTGAATGTAGTTGTCTAACACAGGCTGGTAGGAAATATAAGCTGTGATACTACTGAAGCGTTTAACCCTGATTTTTTTTGTATTTGTTTAATAGAAGAAGACAGAGATGGAGAAAGTTTGTATTTCAAGTTCATTCACCATGTTTGTTGCATACATTGAATACATATTGCAATGAAAGGGAATAGACAATTCATTTGCATTTAAACCACTTATATCATCATTACAAAATCAGTAAGCATTCAGTAACAAACTGAAATCAGATTGTATTATAAATTTCAGACCCCGTAGTAGTCTCCAATCATAAATTATTAAATAGAGTGCTCGGAAAGTGACCAGCACCAAACTAGGCACCAAAATGGGATTCGGCCAATTCTCAAGGTGATTTTCCAAGCCTTCAAACTCAGTCAAATCTATTCCAGCATTTCCAATTTTCAATCAGCAATATGAGACTCTAATGCTAATAGGAGAGTGTGTGGGGCAATTTGCTGTACTAAATCAGCATTTCATCAAAAATCACAAATGATTTCTCAAAATGTGGCACCCAGCAATGAGGAATACAATGAATCAATACCTAGAATGAAATCTATCACTCCCACTGAGTTATGAGCATAACTATGATACGCAGTATCTTTGACAAAGCATATGAACACACTGAAAAAGCACCAAAATATTATCAAATTCTAACAATACTCCAAAAAAGCTCAGCACACACCAAAAACTCAAAACCCATATCAGAAAACTTTATAAATCTTCAACATCTTCAGACCAAAATCACCAAACCAAGCCAAAATCGCTGTCAATCTCAAACCAAGCACACCAACCAGCTAAGGTGGATGTTTCACCACATAAACTGGCAACCAAGAAGAGGGTTCTCATCCTCAACCAGCAAAAGAAGATCTCTCAGAGCTCATTCCAGCAACTTCTCTTCAAGTTGTCATATCTAGTATATGCAAATGAGAGATCAAATTCATATTTATAAGAAGAGGAAAGAATTAGGGCAACACATATCTGAATTTGAATCTATTTCCCTCTCATTTCGTATTTTTGAAATAACAGCTAGCCCTTTTTCCTATAGTGACCACTTTAAGACAACAATGGTTGTTGAGAGTGACTTGAGACAGCCTGATAGGTGGATCAAGCTGATGATTGCTTCATGCCTAAGCGAGATTTTGAGAATCTTGGCTCCTTGAGTTCCGTATGATGATGACATCATGAAGGAGATATTGCAGTTGATGGCAGATAGCTTTCAAAGTCTTGATGACATTGGTAGCTTTCATTCATCAAAGAGGTTTGCAATATTGAAAATGTTTGCAAAAATCAAAGCGAGTTACTTTTGCTGGACTTAGGATTGCAATATCAGATCTATGACATGTTTCATCATTTCTTGATCATGATCAAGGGATATCATAATATGGAGGTTATTGCAGCGATGAAGAACATTTTGGTCTGTGTATTAAGGAGATGGATGTTATATGCCAACCTATCTCATCCATGCTATGGGCTTTTTGTAAACAAGAATGCGTTCCTTCTAGTGGTGCATGTGGATTGGTGAACAACGTATTCAAAGAATGTGAGGGAAAAATGAAGCCTTACTTGCTTAAGGATAAGGAAGTTGGTGATAGCAATGAGGATGGTAGGCTACAATAGAATGACACAATGAGGCCTAAGGGAGATGAAGACATGTTCATAGGTTCTCTTCGGCCACATTAGGATATGGACAAGCAAGAATCAACTATTACTCTCACAAGTGGAGAATACATAAGCCTACATGACAACGACAAGGTTGAAGAAAATGCTTTCTAGGAGTTTGCCAAACCATCATTAATTGATCAGCCACTTGGAGATATGAATTCTACTAATGTGCCTTTGCATGAATAAACTCTACATCTTATTTGTATGGAGTCAATTTGTGATTTGGATAATGATGATGTTTGGTCATACAATGAGATCGATCTCCCTTGCTTCGTACGTATGATTACATTGCAGGAGTACTTGTTAAGATCATATGATGCATATTGTCTTAGAGAGCTGATTGTAGAGACTAAGAAATTACCTAACAAGAAGGTCCTACAATTTGATAATGTTTAGTTTGTCATGGATGCTTCACCAAGGAGTTGGTTGGAGGTAAAGAACATAATAGCTAAGAAGTTGCAGATTTAAATCAGTCCAAGGACAGCTAAGGCAACATGTGACTTTCAGCCAAACACATCCCATAGACCAGCACTTATTGAAGATGCAATAAGGAACGACAAACACATGTGAAAGGAACACGATTTTGATTCTCTGAATTTAACCAGCAGTCCTTTGTCATCACATGAACTTTGCATTGAGGACAGCCAAGAGTGGATTGATAAACATGTGGTGAAAGTTGGAAATTCAAATTTCTCACGTTCTGATTTCATAACAGCAGTTGAAGAAGAGTATGAGGTAAAAGATACTACTCACAATTATATTGAAAATCATTTGTTTGAGCATGTGTTTGGTCGAAGAGATGTTGTGGAGGGAGCTGTCGACAAATCTGAACATTTGTTTCATAAGTCACGTCACTTGGAAGGATAATTGAGGCTAAATGAAGACATGATTATCGCATCTTTTACACACATTGATGATACTCATCATATAATGACATTATTTTTGGAAATCTCTAGAAGGAGAAATATCTCTTTAAGAGTTATAGGTACTCCGAGAAGCTATGGTTGTGGTGAAATCAGGCTTCCTACACCTACTTGAAAATAGAGATCATCTCCTTTAGCTTAATGAGAGATATTTTTTATGCATTGAGAAGGAAAGAAGATGATTTAGATACGCTTACCTATGAGCTTAAGTTTGCTATGGATTCCTTGAAGAGTGCTCAAATGGCCCTTCAAGAATCAGTAGATCAAGTTGATGAGCTTTGCTTCACACATTCTTCATCATCCGGATTAGACATTCAATCATCTTTTGCAGCCACAGCTAAGGAAGAGGAAAATAAGCTTTGCTTGACACATTCTTCATCATCCGGATTAGACATTCAATCATCTTTTGCAGCCACACGTAAGGAAGAGGAAAATAATTGAAGAATTGTAGACATTAAGCAAATAGTAGAAGGGATGGAGGATCTTTGTAAAGAAGAAGATTTAGTTTGCAATCATGAAGAAGATACATATAATTTTCAGTTGGATGTTTCTTGTAAAGATGAGAGTAGTGATTCGGAATGGAAGAGATCTCCTTGTGCTTTGACACCTCTCATGAAGAGGGTGATTTCTTGATTGGGTTTGATGCTGCCTTAAAATCGGAAAGTTCTGATTTCTGATTGTTGACAGTGATTTCTTGATTGTTGACAGTGATTTCTTGACTGGGCTTGATGCTACCCTAAACTCAGAAGGATCTGATTTTCTGATTGTTGACAGTGATTTCTTGATTGGGCTTGATGCTGCCCTAAACCCAGAAGGATCCGATTTTTTGATTGCTGACTGTGATTTCTTGGTTGGACTTGGTGTTGCCCTAAACTCAAAAATTTCTGATTTTCTGATTGTCTACAGCAACACATTAGTTGGGACAGTTGGCATCCATGAGGAGGATTGCATTTGGTGGGGTACACACTTTGGGACAACAAAAATCAATAGCACACCCATGAAGATGACAACTAAGAGGACGGAGGTTCGAATCAAGCTTGAAGCATGTAATTTTCAGCTAGAGACATCTCTTGGAGTGGCGCTTGATGAAGAACCTTTAACAAAGGAGGGAGAATTTGAGGTTCTCGAGGACACTACGGATAAGTATGACTGACATTCCTATTTGTTGCTTGGCAACAACATTCCCTCATCACTGCATAACCATGAGATAGCAATGATGTCACATGAGGACGATGGACTATGACTACGATTCCTAGTTGTTGCTTGGCAACAACAGTCCCTCATCTTTGCATAACCATGAGATAACAACCACTTCACATGAGGATGATGGTATTGAGGAGTCACCTAACACGAGCACTTAAATTTTGTGTGAAGAATGTATTGAAGATTCTGATTTTGTACATCATACCTTGGAGGATGTAAAGAAGCCACAAAGCACATGTAATGGATGGTTGCATAGAGATACGAAGGCTAAGTGGTTGACTAACCAAGCAAGAGAACACTTACAAGAAGAACATTAGTTTGGGGTGAACCAAAGAAGAGGTTTGATTTAGGAAAAACAGTTGAGGCATGTAGTTTACAACCTACGATTCATGAGTTTCCTTTTTCATTGAGTGCTCAAAACATGGAGGACGATGGGATGGTTGAACTCACCCTTGGTGGATCAGCCACTATTGTTATATCCATACATGTTGAGGGAGACATAAGTGATTTGGATTTGGTTGGCTCCTTGGTCTTTCATAGAGAGTTTGAGGAGTTATCTCTTCTAGAGGCTAGACCAGCCTATGAGGAAGTTGTTTATGCATGTGTACGCTTTTGGAGAGGCCATCGATATGCTTCTCCCTTAAGATGCATTTTTGGAATATGGTGTAATGTCCCCTTTTCTACAGCAATGCATTTTATGTTTGATTAGCCTATCTAGCCATCCGGATAGTCTAATGGCCGCTTTTCAGAGGATGCCAGTCAGTCACAGGGTTACTTGGGCAATTATTTAATATCTGAGTTTAGACTCTATAGTTGGGATACTTTATTTCATAAAGTTATATTATAAGTCACTTTAATATTATAACTTTAAGTTACTTTATTTTATAAAGTGACTTAAGTGACTAAAAGACGAAAGTGTCTTTTTTATCCCACATTGTCTAGTTGATGTAATGGCTCTCATTTTGAGGTTATAAAGGAAGGAGATCTTCCTTGGGAAAAGCACAAGAAGAATTTATAAATACAAGATTTTATATCTGGTTGCTTGAATGTGACTGATTTCTTGAGGACGTAGCCCCTTGAGGATTTGGAGAAACTGGACTTAGCCCCAACATTCTCAGTTGTGACGGAATCATACAGATTTCATACTGAGCTCATTGAGTAAGTTAAAGATTAAGTTTATTTTCAATATTCTTGCACAACACTGCAAAATCGATAGTTCTAGATTAATAACAAATCACATTACATTTCTGAGATGACACTATAAGGAAGTTGGTCATTTGAAGCTGGACCTGCACTTGGGAAAGTTTAAACACCTGCTGGTGCTTGTCATAAAAGGAGACCAGACCACCCGTCTGAATACTGAGTCATGCAGGCGCCATGAAGGTATTGACGTGGGAAACATTATAGTTTGTGAAGTATTACGCATGAGCTGAGACCAGCAAGACCTGCCTCTACGACGGGTATCTATCCTGGCGTTAATCGTTGCTGAAGCACTTCCTTTACCCACGCGGGGTCAGCAACTCGCAGTGGTACATGACACCATAGCATTCATGTGGGGACTGCAGTAGCAACTTGCAAATACATCTTATTTCACAGTCACCTAGTAGCCACGATTTTGACAGGCAGACTAGAACAAACATTGGAGAGTGAAGGCAGAATGAGAGTAGATCGCGGGGGAAAGAGGAAATAAACATTATACAACACACAGCCGTAACATACTATCTCCGCGTGCTGGAAGCCTGGATGTAGCCCGCCAGTATAAGGAAATCTCCAAACAATACCGTGGAATAACATTTTCATCAGGTGCACAAGTAGTTTTTGCATCAGTTTTAAATACCTTGTTTGTAATCGCCTTAGTGAGTCTTAAATTGAGAACGTAACTCTTATAGCGTAAAAGTGATGTGTATTGCTGCTAGAACATTAAATATGAAGTATCCATGAATTCTATATGCTAGCCGTTAATGTGTTTGGTTTTAGCATTTCTATTGAATGTATTCACCTATAGTAGCATTATCAGAAACTTATGTTCTTGCATATATCACGACATCCTTGAGGCATTGAATAAGGAGGGATATTCAAATTTAACTAAGACTGAACAAGTATCCACCCCAATACTATACAAACATCTCAATTAGATCTGGTACAGCCAGCCAAAGATCGTTACAGTGGTATGAGAGCTACTGATCTTGCTAGCCTAGTGGGGTCATCATTTCAGTTTTCAGTTATGACAGCAGTAGCCATGCTAGCCAGTTATGCATAGCAGGCACAGGATACCCGGATTTGGTCATAACAAGGAGGAACAGGAACGGACAGATTCTTCAGTACAGGTGGACATTGAGTCCAGTCATCCAGATAGCGAGGAGTTTGATTTAGAGCAAACTATTCTAGGTGGGAACATGGCTGATGAGGTAGATAGAGAAGCCAGGGAGACAATGAGGCAGATACGTGTTGGGCAGGACAATATTGCTGGTGTGTTGCAGCAGCTTACAGGGGTTATCGAGCAGTTGTCTGTTACAGTCAGGAGGCTTCCTAGCCAACATAGTGGTGGTAGCAGTAGAGCAGGATCTCCTAGAGCTGCTAGAGTTCCCACATATACCACAGACATACCCCTCATGCCTACATTCACAGAGAATATTGTAGAGGAGGAGGTGGCACAACCAGGTCCAGCAGGCATTCTTCTAGAGAATGTTATGACGATGCACGACGAGTGGGAATGTTACCCGTCCACGTCAAAGCTGATTTAACCTTCGTTCAATATATGGCCCAAAAGAGAGAATTTGGCAAGGCCCAGCCGGAGAGGAGACCCAGGGGTCCGAACCTGGATTTGAAACATGCCATGAACAAATTGACTCTTCCTACGTTCGATGGCAGCGGTAGAGCTGTAGAACATCTGCTAGAGCTTGGATCCACAATCTCGATACATTCTTGACCCTCAAACTTATGTCAGAGACTGAGGCAATTAAATTTGCCACTATTCATCTAGAGGGGACCGCGTATGATTGGTGGCATCATGGCCTTGTCACCCAGGATCATGGACTGATTACCTCCTATAAGATCTTCAGCACGAGGTTGATCGCTCGTTTTGACAAGAAGGACATAGAGGTCTATTACAGGGAGCTAGCTCAACTTAAGCAGAGTGGATCTTTGGAGCATTACATCGATGAATTTCAAAGGATCTCTATCATGGCTCTAGACATGACAGAGAAGAGGAAGGTAATGTTATTCATTGAGGGCCTTTATGTTAAATACAGAGGGCTGGTTAGAGTTCTCAAACCAGACACCCTGGATGATGCTATTAAGTTAGCTCATGATTTAGATTCACCATCCTCCATTTTACAGCCACCTAAGAAACCCTTCAAGGGGTCTTCTTCATTTCAAAAAGGGAAAATTCAGAATAAGAGTGCGCCTCCCAGACTGGATTTTGAGATGAGAAATGAATTGAGGAGGCGGAAGCTGTGTTTCACTTGCAGGGAGCCTTGGACTCCAGATCACAGGTGCCTTGGGAAAGGCAAACTTCATTACATTGAGGTAGCTTCTGAGGATGAGTATGAGCAGGGTGAGGGCAGTGATGAGGAGGACAACGAAGAGGAGGTTCAAGTCGAGCCAACATCGGAGGGAAAGAAAAAGAAAGCACTCCACGAGCAGCCCCCAGTTACTTTAGCATCCCTCTCTGGGATTCCTACATGTCACCCCTTCTGTTTGAAAGGAGTAGTTAGAGGACAGAGGATTGTTTGCCTCTTAGATACAGGTGCTACACACAATTTCATCAGCACAGGTATGGTCACTAGGAGACGGCTACAGGTGGATGATATCCCAGAATTTGAGGTCAAGGTGGCAGGAGGGGACCTTTTGAGTTGCACTGGGAAGATCTCTGGTCTTCCAATATACTTTGGAGATTACCTGCTAGAGGCAGATTTTTATGCTATTGACTTGGATAGCCTGGATGCGATTTTGGGTATGTAGTGGCTGAAGACCCTAGGCAGGTATACTATTGATCACACGCTGAAACAGTTGGAGTTTTTAAAGGGTGATCAACAGGTGGTTCTTAAAGCCATGTTAGATAGCGGGCCTAGATTAGTGTCTACTCACAGGATGGAGGCCATCATGAGACACAGTGACATGGAGTGGGTAGCCTAGTGCTTCGTATCCACAAAACCCACACCGGATTCAGGGTAACAGGTTCACCTTGATATTCAGCAGGTGCTTGATAAGCAAAAGCGGGTCTTTGAGGATATACCACCAGGCATACCTCCAGATAGAGGATTCGAGCATATCATTGAGATGGAGGAGGGCGCTAAGCCCGTAATTACTACTCCTTATCGTCATCCTAGGCACTACAAGGAAGAGATAGAGAAGATGATAAAGGAACTCTTGGACATGGGACACATTAGACCTAGCTCTAGTCCCTTTGCTTCTTCAGTGGTATTGGTGAAGAAGAAAGATGGTACTCTTCGCATGTGTATTGATTACCGTGCTCTGAATAAGAGAACCATCAAGAACAAGTATCCTATTCCTCGAATTGATGAGTTGCTAGATGAGTTACACAGGGCAGTCTATTTCTCGAAGATAGATCTTCGATCAGGGTGCCACCAGATTTGTGTTCGAGAGGAGGATGTGCTTAAGACAACGTTTCGCTGCCATTACAGACACTATGAGTTTCTAGTGATGCCATTTGGGCTCACTAACGCTCTGACTACGTTCCAGTCTTGCATGAATCACATCTTCAAAAAACAGCTGTGCAAGAGTGTATTACTATTCTTTGATGACATACTGGTCTTCAGCAAGACATGGGAGGAGCATTTGAGACACTTGGACGAGATTCTGAGCATCATGGAGAATCAGTCTCTGTTTGCTAAAGAATCCAAGTGTGAGTTTGGATTGACCGAGATCCTCTACCTGGGACATGTGATAGGGGTAGATGGAGTCAAGGTCCATTAGGAGAAAATACAGGCAATCTTGGATTGGCCGCCACCGCGGAATGTTTCAGAGTTGAGAGGATTCCTTGGTTTGTGTTCTTACTACAGGAGGTTCGTAAAGGGATTCTCTCAGGTAGCGGCACCCCTCACCGATCTCACTTGGAAAGGGGCCTTCAGGTGGACAGGTGATATTGAGAGAGTCTTCGATAGGTTCAAGACTATCATGAGTACATGCCCGGTCCTAGCATTACCGGATTTCTCTCGTCCCTTTATTCTTGAGTGTGACGCTTCAGGTACTGGGATAGGTGCAATATTGATGCAGGACAGGCACCCTATAGCTTATGAGAGCAGGAAACTTAGGGACAATGAGAGGTTGTACTCTACATACGACAAAGAGATGCTAGCCATCATGCACGCATTAGCGTAATTCAGACAATATCTGTTGGGTGGCAAGTTTACTGTTAAAACGGATCACAACAGCATGCGATATTTCCTGGAACAAAAAGAGCTCAATGAGAGACAACAGAAGTGGGTCAACAAGATACAGGCATATGACTTTGATATCAAGTATGTCAAAGGCAAGAATAACATTGTAGCTGATGCATTTCACGAGACCTTCAGAGGTAACTTGCTGTGTACTATCCGAGATTTCCACAGATTGGAAATCTCACTTGTTGGTTGAGTACTCTAAGGATACTCAAGCATGTCTGATTTTGGACGGACAACTTCCAGATGACCGGTAGAAGGTAATTGATGACATCATTCTCTACAAGGACAGGATCTACTTAGTACATGGTCGAAGCTGAAGGCTATGATTTTGAGGGCTGTGCATGACACTCCTACAACAGGGCATCCGGGGTTCTTTAAGACTTACAGGTATATCCGGGAGAGGTTCTCATGGAAGGGCCTTAAGGACGATGTCCTCCAGTATGTTAGGGAGTGCCAGACTTGTTAGTAGACAAGTCAGAGCACACTCATCCAGCGGGTTTACTACATCCCCTTCCTATTCCGACTCAGAAATGGGAGGGTATTTCTATGGACTTCATCACTGGGTTGCCGAAAGTGCAGGGTAAGGACAGTATTTTTGTGGTGGTCGACAGACTCACCAAGTTCGCTCATTTCTTTGCCATTGCAGTAGACTGGACAGCTTCACAGGTAGCAGAATTATTCTTTCGTGAGGTTTTCAGATTGCATGGTCTCCCTAAGACCATTGTGAGCGACAGGGACAGCAAGTTACTTAGTACCTTTTGGTAGGAACTTTTCAGGTTGGCAGGCGCGAAGTTGACTCCCAGTACCAGTTACCACCCACAGACAGATGGGCAGACAGAGATCGTGAGTAAATGGGTGGAAGGCTATCTCAGAAACTATGTATCGGGGCAGCAGAGAGCTTGGGTCCATTGGCTATACTTGGGGGAGTTTTGTTATAACTCCACTTATCATATGACCATAGGCATGTCGCCTTTCAGGGCACTCTATGGCAGCGAGCCACTATCTCTCATAGATTTGGCTTTACATGACAGCAGGGCTCCGATAGCTAGTGACTAGTTACAGGATCACTAGGACATTCTCCGCTCTCTAAGGGAGAATATTCAGAGGGCACAAAATCAACAGAAGATGTATGCTGATCGACACAGGGTAGAGCGGAATTTTGAGATAGGGGACATGGTTTATCTCCTCCTACAACCTTATCGACAGAGTTCGCTAAAGAAGAGTGGATCAGAGAAGCTCAGGCCTAGATTTTATGGTCCATATCGCGTCTCGAGGAGGGTTGGCGAGGTGGCCTACGAGTTAGAGCTTCCGGTAGATAGCAAGATTCATAATGTCTTCTACGTATCTTGCCTCAAGAAGGCAATCAGACAACAGGTAGTAGCTTTGGGTAGTTTACCTCCATTGGATGAGGAGGGTAAACTGGCTTTCATTCCAACAGAGGTTATTGAGGTCAGGGAAAGGAATCTGCGGAACAGGGTTGTTCGGGAGTATTTGCTCCGATGCAAGGACTTGCTGTATGAGGATGCCACTTGGGAGGGTGAGTCTATCCTGCAACACCCAACTTTGAGATTTCTTGAGGGCAAGCAATCCCGGGAAGGTAGGACTGTAATGTCCCCTTTTCTACAGTAATGCATTTTATGCCCGATTAGCCTATCTAGCCATCCAGATAGTCTAATGGCCGCTTTTCAGAGGATGCCAGTTAGTCACAGGGTTACTTGGGCAATTATTTAATATCTGAGTTCATACTCTATAGTTGGGATACTTTATTTCATAAAGTTATATTATAAGTCACTTTAATATTATAACTTTAAGTTACTTTATTCTATAAAGTGACTTAAGTGACTAAAAGACGAAAGTGCCTTTTTTTTATCCCACATTGTCTAGTTGATGTAATGGCTCTCATTTTGAGGTTATAAAGGAACGAGATCTTCCTTGGGAAAAGCACAAGAAGAATTTATAAATACAAGATTTTATATCTGGTTGCTTGAATGTGACTGATTACTTGAGGACGTAGCCCCTTGAGGATTTGGAGAAATTGGACGTAGCCCAAGCATTCTCAGTTGTGATGGAATCATACAGATTTCATATTGAGCTCATTGAGTAAGTTAAAGATTAAGTTTATTTTCAGTATTCTTGCAAAACACTGCAAAATCAATAGTTCCAGATTAATAACGAATCACATTACATTTCTGAGATGACACCATAAGGAAGTTGGTCATTTGAAGCTGGACCTGCACTTGGGAAAGTTTAAACACCTGCTGGTGGTTGCTGTAAAAGGAGACCGGACCACCCATCTGAATACTGAGTCATGCAGGCGCCATGAAGGTATTGACGTGGGAAACATTATAGTTTGTGAAGTATTACGTATGAGCTGAGACCAACAAGACCTGCCTTCACGACGGGTATCTATCCTAGCATTAATCGTTGCTGAAGCACTTCCTTTACCCATGTGGGGTCAGCAACCCGTAGTGGTACATGACACCATAGCATTCACGTGGGGACTGTAGTGGCAGCCTGCAGATACGGCTTATTTCATAGTCACCTGGTAGCTGCGATTTTGACAGGCAGACTAGAACAAACATTGGAGAGTGAAGACAGAATGAGAGTAGATCGCGGGGGAAAGAGGAAATAAACATTATACAACACAACCGTAACATACTATCTTCGCGTGCTGGAAGCCTGGATGTAGCCCGCACCAGTATAAGGAAATCTCCAAACAATACCGCGGAATAACATTTTCATCAGGTGCACAAGTAGTTTTTGCATCAATTTTAAATACCTTGTTTGTAATCGCCTTAGTGAGTCTTAAACTGAGAAAGTAACTCTTATAGCGTAAAAGTGATGTGTATTGCTGCTGGAACATTAAATATGAAGTATCCATTAATTCTATATGCTAGCCGTTAATGTGTTTGGTTTTAACTTTAGCATTTCTATTGAATGTATTCACCTATAGTAGCATTATCAGAAACTTATGTTCTTGCATATATCACGACATCCTTGAGGCATTGAATAAGGAGGGATATTCAAATTTAACTAAGACTGAACAAGTATCCACCCCTATACTATACAAACATCTCAATCAGATCTGGTACAGCCAGCCAGAGATCGTTACATATGGAGCTATTCACGTTGTAGGGCATGGGGCGTGCATGATCGATGTTCCCAATGGTGAGTGGCATATTCTTGGGGAGGATAAGTTGCAGCCGAGCCCTGAGGTTTCAAATTGCCTTAAGGACAACAACTAATTGGTATAAGGGTGTGATGATTTGGGAATCGATTATTGGCTTGTTTGATGCATTACTTAAGTGGGATCATGATGAGTTGCTTCACAACTGTGGGCATGGCGATGCCTATATCAAAGTAGAGCAACAAAAGCGTGATGGAGATTTGCATAACATTGGAGGACTCTTTCAACCTATCTCTAGGAGAGTTAGGAAAGTTGTACTTGCAGTCATGGTGCGACATAGAGAATTCAGCAAATATTAATATCGGATTTGGCGACGGGTTTGGGATCCTAGTACTTGCTTTCAGAGGACAATTGGTTTTGATGGCAGATTGCTTGAGGCCAAGCAATCTTTGGGCTGGAGGATTGTAATGTCCCCCTTTTTATGGCAAGGAACTAAATTAATTGAGATCTATATGAGGGCCGATGGATAAAATAAATTATCATTTGGGGCCCCTTTTTATCTCATTCCTTCCTATTGGTTATGCCAAATCTATATGTTTCTTTCTTTTGGTGCCACTTCCTTGGCGTAAACCTAATTGCATAATTCATATTTGGGCGCCATTCTTCATGAGCTGACTTGATGAATTGAGAGATACTTTGACATCATATATAATCGGCATCTTTGGAGCTTGATGGACTTCATTCAAGTCATTTTGTTTTTTCATTCCTGCATTTCCAGATTGGAATTGGTTTCGTAAGGCTTGTGGTTTTGGAGGTATAAGATCCTCCCTAGTCTGCATTTGCCAATTTGGAGAAGTCTTCCTGGAGACCAAATTGGTAATTCAAGATTGGCGTTATTGATATCCTTTTGAGACAGCAATCAACATATCAGTTCTAATACATTTGGCGATTCCAAATATATCAGCCATAATCATATCAATTTCTATATCAAGAAAAGCAGAAGACATTAATTGCAGCAATAATATATCTTGGTGACATTATTGCTATCATAAGTGGCAGACATCTCTGCCAATGCATCAGAACATCAGGAAAATCATATTGAGCAGCAACACATATCTGCGATAGTATCATTAAGCAGCGATCAGAGTAACGAGAATCGCCTCTGAATCGCCTGAATCACGTGAATCACGATTCGATTCACCGCTCCCGATTTTTTTGGAGCCGGTGAATCAGATCGGCGGTTTTTTGGCATGAATCGCCGATTCAGGCGATTCATCCAAAAATCGCCTGAATTGCCTGTATGAACCGACATGAATCGGCTATCAAGTCAAAAAAATTTAAAAAATACTTGTTTTTTTAATCTTTTTTTTGTCTTTCATCTTACATACATTGATGATTTGATGTCTTATGGAGCTGAAAAATAACTCTTGATGCCTTATAAAATAATTAAAGTCGGTTGAGCTTTCGGGGCGCTGCCCCTAGACCCCGCAAGGGGCGCTGCCCCTTGACCCCGTCTTGGGGGCTTCGTCCCCAAACGCCCATTTAATAATTTGGGGTGGAAACTGTGCCGATAAAAGTGGGGAAAAATTAACCTTCGAGTCTTAAAAGGCTCCATATAGAAGATGATGATGAAGAAGAAGAATATCAATAAATTATTAATTCATTAGTTGAACTTAAAACAATGATACTTGAACTGATGTAATGATTTAATTTTAATGTTTTGATTCTTAAATCTTTGACGTTGAACTTGCACTTGAGGTATATGATGGTATGATCATGATTCATGATGCTATGATTACAAGTGTTTTTGTTGTTTAAATGTTTTTTATGATACTATGTGACATACCAATCTTAACTCATGCTTCTAGGCTGCATAAATATGTAACGCATGTGATGGATTTATCATTTATGTTCCTTGTTTATGTATGTTAGCTTCTATTTGATGATGTTATAGTGTGTTTAAGTTATATTCAATAAAGGGTGCATGAAATAAGTTTTAAATTGTAAAAATCTCTAAATTTTAAAGGTTTTTTAAATTTGCCGATTCATGGGCGATTCGATTCCGATTCATGGGCGATTTGCGATTCGATTCGGCCTTGCCGATTCCGAGTCGATTCCGATTCTCGTTTCTTTGGCAGCGATACATATCTGCAGTATCACAACAGCATTGGCACTATTGGGCAGCGACACATCTGGTGTGTCATTTCATGCAAAGGGAGCATTCCTGTGCAACAATACATACATCCGCATCTGCGTTTTCATATTGGAGGAGCAACGATATATATTTTGACATCAATGAGTACCACCTTCAGCATTGGGAGCTCAAAGACTGCCATGACAGTAAATCAGATATACTGACACTAGTGTACTCAAGATGCAGACACCCACATCTTGGGCATACTGACATCTGCACAATTAGCATCTTGCCATTAGCACATCGGGTATACTGATCTCATATCTGCATGACTCCCAACCTGGAATGGTTGTTAGAAGGCCAAAGTGCAACATTTCTCGAGCCATTCTCCTGATTGTAACAATGAAGTTTTTGTTTGAAACATTAATTGGACTCGCATATTGCTGGTCTATCTTTGCATTTCTTGTTTATTTTGTTCTTGTGTATGCTTGAGATATTTCAGAACACTTTATGAACACATCACCCATCACCCTTCACTTAAGTTATAAAGTGACTTTATAAAAGAACACTTAAGCGAAATAAATGAAATATTATCTTGTCAACCTTAGAACTCACCAAGGCAGAGAATTGAAAAGCATTACATTCTGACCAAGAGGAGATAAAAGCACAGACCAATTGCTAAAACTAGCACTTACTAAAAATAGTCATGCTAAAAATAGACACTATGCTAGAATACACTTTAAAACACTTGCTAGAGCACTTACTAAAAATAGTCATATGCTAAAAATAGGTACTATGCTGGAATACACTTTAAAACACTTGCTAGAGCTCTCCTCAGGATGCTGAGGTGACTAACCTCATCCACTTAGACATCGAGAACCCGGGAATAGGCTATTGGAATCTTCAAACTGATTAGGTGCAATAAGGGGACATTACATTCAGCAGCCTCATGATTGATTTAAGTTCAAGGTTTCAGAAGCAATAAAGAATATGAATGCAGGAGAAGTTAGTTTCTATGCTTGTGATCTATATGTAATCTGTATCAAGCAATAGCTCTTGGAAAGAGTCATATTCATGACAATTTAGAATATTTGTATGTAGCTGTGTTAATAAATAAAAAATTTCTCTTGATGAGAAATGTCTCTTCTTCTGGTTTATGACTAATCTTTAAGGTTGTAGTGGCCTTAAAGGGTTGTAATGGCTGTTGGGAATATTTATTTACGCCCCAATTTTGTTTTTTTCTTTAGGTCATCTTGGATAAGTGAATTTTCCTAACCATAATTTGCGAGGCATGCTGTTTTGGTAGAGGTGTATTCTTTTATTCTCATTTCAAGATCTGTTTATGGATAGCTAAACTGAAATTGTTCTGTTTGTTAATTTGGAGTGCGTCCCCTTTAGTAGACTTTAGATGCCTTTTTGTTGTACTATTCATTTTATTGAGGTGTATTTTGTTTATGGGTTGATTTAATAAAGAATCTTTTTGTATACATGATGATAGAGTGCGTGAAGGAGGATTATATATTTGTAGTTTCTGATTGTGGTTGAATTTAGGAGGGATGTGAAGAAAGGGTCACCTTTTCATGATAAGGTGTTTTGCTGATTGATAGTGCCTGTACTTTGTTGTCTGTGACAATTATAATTTGTAGTTCTGTATGATTGTAATCTTTTTATAAATTATTGGTCTTGGATGCTAATTATATTTGCTAAGTTAGGATGAAGACATTATATATGAATACAATAAGTTTCAGATGCCTGTGAAATATGGTATCCTATAGAAAAGATTTACCAAACTGGCCAATCTGATATTTTAAAAATTTAAATATCAGTTTATCAGATTTTGAGATGGATGGATTTTAATGTACTTCACAATTTTAGATTATTACTTATGAAAAACTACTGTTCACCTTTGCTGATGTTTGCACATTGGTTTAGGAAGGTTTGACACAAGTCACACAACTTCGCTATTAATCCCTCACACTATTGCAGGTATCTAGGAGAGGATTGCTTTGATAAACAATTATGAAAATACAGTTTTACTTTTATCGAATACTTATGGTCACGATTTTCTTGAATTTCCATATGTAAAGTAGACATCTTAATGGCATTTTGAAAATTGTACTATTTGCAATGGTGCTTTGTTTTTCAGATACATTAGAATTACTTTAATGTTTTTGTAGTTTAATTGACGCAGCATATCTATCCAAAAAGCTTTCAGGGTATCCTTTCTAATTTTTCAACTTACATTACTGTATTTTGTCATGCATGCCATATTATTATATATTGATATCAGTTTCTATATCATATATAATTTCATGCTAATTTATACTGGAAGGAGATTCAGTTGTCCTCTCTAGGTGAATTATTTTTTTGTCTCAGCTGTCTCCTAATCCAATTTTTAGTTTTGTGGTGATATTAATATTATATTGTTTAACTTTGTCTGCAACTGAGAACTGTAAGTCACAAGCAATTGGCGAGCCTGCATTTTTATGCAAGTAGATTAAGTGGAAGAGTCTTTAGCCGATCTAGCTTTTGACAACTGTCAAACCCAAAGAGTAGTTCAAGCTGGTCTAGCCCACCGTTTCTTAAATTTTAAAGAGCTGTATGTGTTAATCAGGGAGACTTTATCAGGCTAGCTGATCTTGAGGAGATTAGTCAGGAATATGACAGCTGATTCATCATGTGATAATATAATGTGCATAATCTTAGTTACCTATTTGTATAACGTGAGAATATATATTCTGTGAATTAATGTCAATGACATTAATAATACAAGCTGCTAGTTCATCTCACGGCTATATATTATCAACTAATGCCCCCGCGTGTTGATATTGATATCAATGAGACAATCGCCCAACTAGAGAAAATGAAGAGGAATGGAAAGGGAATTCTCATTTGATTATCTTATCTGATCAATCGAAAGCAGTCAATGCAGACAATTACAGGAAACTACTTTTGGCAGATAAGCAGCTTTATAAACTAGGCTACATATTCAACGGCTAATGAATTGAAATTCTGTTAGGACAACAGGCATGTTCAGGGATCAGAACTAGTCATACAATTGCCCAAATCAGTTGTTCCATTGTCATTTCATATATTGGACAGGACTCAAATCTCCATCTTAAATAACAGGGCACATTTAACATCTCAACAACAGAGATTGTTACCATCATACTGAGATGATACTGGTAAATCAATCATCAATCTACGGAAGCCGGTTGTGTAAGGTTCACATTTGTATGGAGGGTTTTATGACATTGGCTTTTGGACTTAGATTGTTGATTGATTGATCTAAATTCATGAGTTATTGGCTTGGTAAATTCTAAATTGTCATGTTGTAGGGTTAGAAACTGGTTCCTTTTATACCAAATTTTAACTTTATTTGTAGAGAATTGCATATGGATGCCAAATCTTCTGTTATAAACTCAAATATCTGGTAACAGGTTGCGGATGTGTTTCCGGATCTCATTTGTGCTATAAACACCCTATACCTTTGATTGTCATTTCTTTCAAAATGTTGAAAATTGTTAGTCTATTGTTTTTGTTTATCGTTGTCAGCTGTCTAGTTCACACCTTTTTTTTCTATTGCACTATTTATTGGATGATTCTTGGGTTTGGCATGCTAAAATAGGTTTGCTTTCTGGTTATGTAGAATTCCGAAGATTGGAGGCAAGGATTTGGATCTTCATTTTTTGTACAAAGAAGTTACTTCTCGTGGGGGCTTGCAAATTGTAAGTTTGATATTTTCCCTTTTAAATTTGAAATATTTTCTTTTCTATCATTGGGATTTTGAATATTGCATTGCAACATTGATTTAATTTTTTTGAAAAGCTTATCAGGAAACTGAATTTCCTTTTTTTGAACTTTTACGTTCTCATTTGCTTTGATGGGGACTTTTAATATATCAATTGTCAATTGCAAGATTTTACATTGTTATACTTTTGAAGGAACGCTTGATTTTAAAATATTTTTTGATTTGGAAAATCTACTATTTGTTTGTTGATAGTTAAGCTATTTACTTTGATTCATTATATGTATGTACATTTGTATCAAGGAATGACCAACAGAATTTGGGAAGCACATTAATATGATTTCCTTTATTTCCAAGGAAACCCACAAACGTGCTTTCAAAATGTTCTGGGGATAGGTGATGCCTAGGGGATGTCCTTGGGCCATTCCTAATAAAGAAAACAAACATCACACACCAACAAACTCCACATCCAAACTTGCCCTAAATCAGGACGAAATAAAATGCAACTTTCTTTGTTTTTGTATTTTCATATTGTAGTTGAAACTGATTGCAGCCTTCGATAATTCTGTTGTAACTTATATTGACAATGAATTATGAAAGCAATTAAGTTATGGCATTAACTAATTTGTTCAATTCTCTTGTTAACTCTTAATTCAACACAAATGTTATGTATTAAGGATCTATAATTTAAATGATGATTGTTTTATCAATGTTATCATATGATTTTTTGAAATTTCCCTATACATTTTAAAATTTCCCTTTTTTATAGAGCAGTCCCTTGCTGTACCAAAAAATGGCCTGAATAAAAATAGTCCACATCTTGGAAACTTGGGGTGACAGATGAGAATTTATCTGAAAATTGATTTTGTAGGAGTGACTGTTTTTTGATATGTTATTTGGAAATGTAATCATTGTGGAAGGTAATCGAGTGTCTAAATACATGTAATTTTTACTTTCATCGTTCATAGTATGTGGCAACTCCAAGTCCACTTTGAATTATGTGTCACTTCAAGTCCGCTTTGAATTATGTGTTATATTATTTGATGATTTGTTAGGGATTCAATTGGTAGTTTTGAGTTAATTTTCTTTCACCCATATTTCATTAGGAGTTCCCAAGAACCCATCTCTCATGACCATGAATGCTCCATTCATCCCTTTTCATATAGGCGAGCACATCTATTTGTCATGATGTTCCATTCTTCATTAGGTCAGATCATGAGTTAGACAAATGTCTTGAGTGGGACAATTGTTCATCAAAACTTCTTCATGCCGATTAGTGACAACTTTTTGGGAGCCACTTTTGGTATCAAATGTTAAATTTAGAACCAAAAATGCATTGAAATAACTTGCAGAAATCTTAAAAACACAAGAACAGACAACACAAGAATTTTATCCTGGGAAAAGCTTCCAACCTGAGGGGAAAGACCCAGCCACACCCAAAATTGATTCTTTATTGAATAATCAATGAGACTGAATACAATGCTCACAAGCTTAATTAGAAAATGAATCCTTCATAGAGATTGTTAACACTTAACAACTAGTAGACTGTCTTTTACAATTTTATATATAAACTTCTTAACATCTACGACATGCAGTATGCCTTTGATATATCACAGATACCATACACAACCAATCAACACATATAATAATCACACACAGAATGTTCACTAAGAATGTCTGCAGAAAAACATCAAACACTGGTATGCTGTCTTCGAACCAATATCACCCCTGAATAACCATCGTAATAATCTCAACCCACGCTAGACTAGGAATCATCTATCACACGGGAATTCAAGAGACGATGAAATAGAAGCCTTTTTGCTCTTTGATGAATGATCGACAGTTACTAGAAATTGCCGTTTCATATTGAAGAGTTGCGGATGCCACAATGTCTTTTAACCACCGTCATCACTGATGAGGACCAACGCATAGATGAAAGGTTCCATATTAAAATCACAACAACCATGACCATCATAAACACTAGTGGATACAAAACGAGGGAAGGTAGATGAGTGAAAGAGGATTGTTATCGACACTAGTAATGAACCGAGCCGTTTCATCTTTGCATTCCCGTAGCACAAGAATGACCTCCGGTTACGATAAAGAAGCCGTTACATAATCATATGGAGGAGTCGATCATCATAGATGATCTCAACACTAACGATGATGCTATATTGCTGTAGCTTGACAATTTCATTAGATAAGTCTCTTCAATATACATCAAACATAACCGTGCATGAGCATATGAAGGAACAACACTGTTGTGGATAACAATTTCAAATAGGAGCAATTATATAGGTATGCAAATATCTCTCTGTAGCTACAAACTTCAGCACTCCCTCCTAGCAAAAGAGATCATTTTTTAGACTCTCATGTCATGAAGTCTATCAACAAGACATTCACAATGGCTACACCCATTGTGAAGGAAAACAAAAAAACCTTTATTACGGAATCTCTCAATGTGATAGCATCATGGAGTCACTCAACATGATGTTCACCATGGTATTCCCATGTGTGAAATAAACACAAGCTCACATCATGGAGTCACTCAACGTGATGCTGTCATGGAGTCTCTCAACATGACATCCACTATGGCTACTCCCATGAGTGGAAAGAGCAACAAGGGCTTTCACCTCAAATTTCTTGGTCTCAGAGAAAAATGCATTACAAGGGCTTTTACCTCAAATTTCTCCATCTTAGAGAAAAATGCATTACAAGGGCTTTCACCTTAGATTTCTCCGTCTCAGAGAAAAATGCATTACAAGGGCTTTCACCTCAAATTTCTCCATCTTAGAGAAAAATGCATTATAGCACATAATAAGAGTAATTGATGCTGAGACTCCCTCTCAACAAAGACTCCCTCTTAGAAAGGGCAGCATTCTCACAGCTTTGATTATCACAATAAGTTACATTTGGCTCCAATGTTTGACCAAACAATGAGCTTTTGAAGCTACTTCTTTTGGAGCTTGCTGATCCTCTTCAAAGGACTTGACACTCTCCATCTGCCACTCAAGCTCCCTCTGAATCTTCAAGCACTTGTATCAACCTCCTGACCTACTTGTTCAAGATTGCATGCAATGCTTGCCTTAGAGGAACGGTTTTCAATATACACCTCTGAAACTTCTGCCATGCTAGAGTCCAGGATTGTCCTCCTCGACCTTATCTTAGATAACCCTATTCTGAACAAGTTTTCAAAGCTTACCAATGCCAAATACAAATTGATTATGCAATTATGTACTCTGCAGCTGAAGAGCTTTACCAAGGACTTTAGCACCTGGCCTTGCAACACTACAATCCACTTAGTTGACATTTTCACTTTCTTCACAGAACTCCCTTTTGATCCCTGCCTCAGAGATTGCAAAGAAATTCTGTCGAAGTAAATTCTCCTCTGAATGTCATTTCCTCCTTTTAGAAGAAACTGATCACAAGACAATCTGAATAGATTCTTCTTTGTCAAGAGATGTCTCCTGTTATGTTTACCCATGCAATAGACTCCTACAGCTGGGTTCTCAACATTGAATTTGATAGGCTCTACAGATGGAGAACAATACTCTTTATTTGCTTAAGTCAATCTGTAGTACTTCCCAAAATACTCAGATCCCTCATCAAAGATATGAAACAGCCATTGAAGCTTGACTGCCACAAAGTGCTATCAGATTATCCTCTGTGCTACCACTGTAGTGTCTCTTGACAGCCAACATACTTCTGCTGGACCGTCCGAAACAATATACAACAACACTCATCAATCATGATAATCTGAAACCGGTATCATAGCTATTCACAACAAGCCCTGCTCAAGAAAATAGGGCATAAAATCTGCACTTTATGTTCTCTACAGCAACCAGCAAGTCTGTTCAATGGTCTGAAACATCAGAGCTAGCATTCTTTATCCTATGCTCCATTCTGAGAATATTAAGAAAACTTGCCCTCATGGACAGCAACAATAAGTAGTCACATTAAATCCCCAATTACAGAAGATTTCACTCTTATGTCCAACCATTTGAGAGCCAAAAAATGAGACGAGATGAGCAGCCAAAACAATGAACCATGTACTTCTTCCACTTGATCAAAGTCCATGCACAAATGCAATCCAATAATCACTTCTAGCAACAAAAACTTGAATTGGAGATTTGAACTGACGGTAATGTTTGGTTGTGCCGTTATGACCAAAGACCACTCTGATCAGCGTATTCCCGCTGTTACAAATGTCTGTTACAGATATACATTAACAGCTCGATAGTGGATGAAGAATGCTTCCAGCAAAAGCAACGCAAAAAACAATGTATCTCACACAAGAGATATGGCCTGATAAATAAGAAAAGAAGCTGTTCCATCTTATGATTTTCCTGTCTCAAATTTCGGTTTGCAACTACATTTTCACAGCAATACAATGTTCAAACTACATGAAACGATGTTCATAGGAGACTTCAGCCAGCCCGACCTGAAAATCATACAGTTATCATATACGACGATAAAACAAAATACCAATTTCATTAACAATATCAACAACATAATATAAAATTCAACTACCCTAATGTCTGTAACAAAATCTTAGAAGAAAGACTAAATTAAACATTCATACAATACGGAATATACCATAAACTAATAAAGAAAAACAATGCTAATCTTTAACTATTCAGCATTAAAGAGTAAATCTTTTAATATACAATAACTTGAATATCGTGCTAATAAAATGCTTATCTCAATGATTGTTTAATCTTCCTTACAACCATCAATTGTTCTTCCTGATCTTTGCACCTAAAGTAAAAATCCATCTGAATTGTCACAAGATTCTTTATGGGGTGAAGCACCATCAACACTTGCAGCAACAACTTGATGTTTTGGTCTTGTTAAACAATCTCTGGCAAAGTGACCATGCTTGCCACATCGGAAACATTGAATTCTAGAGAGATCCTTCTTTGGTTTAGGAGCTGAATCCGAGTTCCTATCTGTACTCTTGAAATTTTCTTTTCTCTATTCTCTTCCTCTCCATTTAGATGTATGAGCAGCAAGAACATGATCTTCTTCATGATGAGATTTCCCTCCATGTTCTCTTGCTTCTAATCTGAATTCCTCTTGAATACAATCAACTCTTAGACGATCAAACTTGGGTAATTCATCTCTTCAACTAATTCCTTGAATAAAAGATTCCCAAGAATGAGGGAGACCAGTCATGGCCAACATAACCAGGTATTTATCTTTAATTGAATCTCCAATGACATTAAGCTGACCTTTCAATTCTGAAATCTTTAGGAAGGAGATAATTGATTCTCCTCTAGCCATTTTTATATGGAGGAGCTGACGTCTCAAGGCTAGAGCCCTGCTGGTATCATTGAATTCATACAAGCTTTGAAGACTTTCAAACATTTCTTTAGCTGAATTCAATTTCGATATAATAGGCACAAGATGATCCTTTACAAAATCAATCAATATCTTCCTTGCCATAATGCTATTCTTCTTCCATTGAGCTTTCTCAGCATTATCGGTTGGCTCAGGCACATCCTCCTTCACATAGTTTAGAAAATCATTTTCTTCTAGTGCAATAAGCACTCTGAATTTCCATGATGTGAAATTCGATGCACCATCTAGCCTATTTTCAAACTTGAGTCCATTTACCATTTTGAAACCTGAAAGAATCAAACTAGAAGAGAAGACCTGAATACTTCGATGCTTGAATAAATATGGTTCTGGATCTTCCCTTAAACTTGCTCTGATACCATGTTAAATGTAGAACTATAAATGCATTGAAATAACTTGTAGAAATCTTAAAAACACAAGAACATACAACACAAGAATTTTATCCCAGGAAAACCCTCCCAACCTAAGGTAAAAAACCCAACCACACCCAAAATTGATTCTAGATTGAAATGAGACTGAATACAAAGTGCACAAGCTTAATTAGAAAATGAATCCTTCATAGAGATTGTTAACACTTAACAATCACTAGTAGAATGTCAATTTTATATATAAAGTTCTTAACATCTACAACATACATAATGTCTTTGATATATCATAGCTACCATACACAACCAATCGACACATATAATAATCACACACAAAATGTTCACTAAGAATGTCTGCAGAAAAAACATCAAACATTGGCATGCTGTCCTCGAACCAATATCACCCCTGAATAACCATCGTAATAATATCAATCCATATTAGAATATTTCCATTATCAATTAATGCTCAAGTTTATTTAGGATAGTTTCCTTTCTTATGGTAGCTCCATATTTGCAAACTTGCTATTTTGTATATATCTTGTGTATTATTTATGAGCGGATTTGCTCATTGTGAATATCAATTCAACTCATTAAAATCTATCTGCTCTTGCATCTACTATTTTATGGTATCAGACGAGAAGATTAAACAGTTTGTTTTTCTAATTTTTCAATTTTCGAAATTTTTAAGTCTTCTGGAAAACAATTTGTTTCTACTGAGTTTCGTTGGCCGTTTTTTTTTTAAACGCATCTTTTTGTGAGAAAGAGGCCAAAGACTGGCTTTTGCGGGTTTTTCGTGGGTCGTTTTTTATTTAGAATCCTGTCATTTTTTTTCCCTTGAGGAAGAGGCTGAAGATTCGTGGACTGTTCTTGCGCGGCTTCCTTCAAAACTTGCGCTACTTCCTGGTGGCTTATGTAGGTCGCGCAACGCCTTTTCTGGTAGTCTTAGCTTATGCAGGTCGTGCGACATCTTTCCTGGTAGTCTACAACTCGCGAGACATTTTTTTGGGACCATTATTTTGGTCGGTTTTGCAGGCTGACGGTTCTTGTTCAAACGACCTCTTTTATGGTCGTTTTTCTCTGCAATCAGCCATTTTTGAAACTTTTGTTAGCCGACTAGGGTTTCTCTCGAAACTCTTGGTTTCTGTGTCGGTTTCAAATTTTCTTGCAAATTCTTTCTGGGTTTTTCGAGAGCTCAACTCAGTCGCTTTCCAATTTTTTTGGGTGCATTGTTTTCCGTGCCTCAAAATTTGTGCCAGCGGATTCCAAATCTGATTTCAAATTCCTTCTGGGTTTTTCTAGATTTCTTCTGGGTCAGTCGGAAATTGTCTTGAAATTTGTGTTAGTCATACTTCATAATTTTTTTGAAGTCTGTACTTGATTCAACCTCTGTTTTTTGCATTGGGATTCGTGTTTCAAATTTCGTGATTGCGCCTCTTCTCTATTTCTCATTTTTCTACATTGGGAAGTGTGAAAGATGGCGTCACTCACCAATTTGATGTTGGAAGGCAATCAACGATTCAACGACAGTAATTATAATACCTGGAAGCCGCGTATGTTGACCATTTTTGAGTATCGCCGCCTCGATACACTGGTTCTGGGCACAGAAACTCGTCCTACCACAGTTGGAACTGATCAGGACAAGTTTGATGATCGTAGCAGAGAAGCTGTTATGTTTCTTAAGTTGTTTGTTACAGATGACCAGTTGCCTCAGATTCCCTCAGGGAAGACAACCTCTGACATTTGGAAGCACCTGAAGGAGCTACATGAGACTTCTGATAAAAGTCAGGAATTCTTCTTGAAGAATCAGTTGTTCTCCATCATGATGGATGAAAGTATGTCTTTATAGGAGCATCTCACGAAGATTAAGGACATTCGAGATCAACTTGAGGCTATTGGTCGGAAAATGGAGGAAGAAGATATGGTAGTCATCACTCTAAAGAGTCTACCACAATCCTACAAGCACTTTGTTGAGACTCTCAACATTACGTCTATGAACATTGATTTGAAGTTTCCTGACTTATGCAACAAACTCCTACAGTAGGAACTCTGGAAACAACAGTTTGGTAACTGTGCTCCCTCGTCCTCTTCAGAACAAGCCTTTGTGGCTAAATTTCAGCCATCTCAGTCATTCCAACAGGGGGGTTCACATCAACCTTCGGGCAGTCCTCAGCAAAAGACTTTGCAGTGTCACTAGTGTCGCAAGTACGACCATATGAAGAAAGATTGCCGCCAGAGAATTGCTTCTGAACAGAAAAAACAGGGAGGGTCACATCAGTAGGCGAATGCTGCTGAACATTTTGAACAGGAGTCTGCCTTTTACGCCTTTATGGCTCGAAGGTCTTCAGATCTAGCTAGGTCTTCTACTTGGTACATCGACCCTGGTGCTTCACGTCACTTTTCTCATCGGTGTGACTGGTTTACAGATTTTTCTCCTTTCAGTGATTCAGTTGTGTTTGGCGGAGGTGAGGAGTACAAAATTGTTGTTAGAGGAAATGTTCAGATACAGTCTGGTGGGAGGAATCTCCTCTTCCTCAATGTGTGCTACGTTCCTGGTATGACACTCAATCTGCTTTCTGTGAGTCAGATCATGCGGAATTCTCCTCAGTTGGATGTGGTGTTCAGAGCTCACAAGTGTTCCATTATTGATCGAGAGACTCGTCTTACTGTTGCTGTTGGTCTAGAGGATCATGGCCTATATCGACTCACTAATGCTGGTGATTCTCCTGAGGTAGCTATGGCAGACCATGTTTCATCTCTTAGCACTTTGTGGCATCAGCGTTATGGGCATCTCAACATCCAGTATCTCTCTCAGCTGTCCCGGAAGGGACTTGTTTCTGGCCTACCTGATATTCAGACTCAACATCTTGGAATATGTGGAGCCTGTCAAGCTGGCAAACAACATTGGACTCCCTTCATTGATAGAGATTCTTGGCGTGCGTCTAAGGTACTACAATTACTTCATGCTAATATTTGTGGTCCTATGAATACATCTTCCGTTACTGGTTGCAAATATTTTCTGCTTATTGTTGATGATTTTAGTAGAAAGATGTGGGTTAACTTTCTTAGACAAAAATCAGATGTATTTAGTATCTTTCAGAAGTTTAAGTCTTTGGTTGAAAAAGAGTCTGGCTATAGTATCATCTCTCTTAGAACAAATAACGGTGGGGAATTTTGTTCTACTGCTTTTTCCGATTTTTGTGCTACCCATGGCATCAAACGCCAGTTCACTACACCCCACACTCCTCAACAAAACAATGTTGTTGAGCGTCGTAATCGTAGGATTGTTGAGATGACTCGTTCTATGTTACAACACAGGAGCGTTCCTAATAAGTATTGGGCAGAAGCAGTGTCTACTGCTGTCTACCTCCTTAATCGTTCTCCTACTCAGGCTGTTAAGGGAAAGACTCCAGAAGAGGTTTGGTTTGGCCGTAAGCCGAGGATCAACGACCTGAAGATTTTTGGCTCTTTTGCATATGTCTGGATCCCTGATGCTAAGCGCTCGAAGTTGGATTCCAAGAGTCAAAATCTCATGTTGACAGGGTACAATGACAACCATAAGGCTTACACACTAATAGATGTCGACACCGATCGTCTTATCTTCAGTCGTGATGTTTTTGATGAAGCTAGAGGACCTTTTCTGTCATCTTCTGAACAGTGTTCTGAGGAACAACCTCATAGTTTTCCTCTTCCTCTCGCTACACCTGATGGGAGGGATGATGTAGAGCCTTTTCTTGATGATGCCTGCCCTGAGGCTCCTGTCGCTGCTCCTGTTGAGGATCCAGAACATAACCCTCTTTCTACTTTTGATGCATCTATTGCTGCCCCTGAGCTGATTCCAGGTCCTCCAGCTGTTGGCTCCTCTACTCTCTAGCCTAAACGGTGGGCTAAAACTATTGGTGATCTCTGGGATAATGAGCTCATTGAGGGTAGAGCTTCCCGAAATAAGAGCAAACAACAACCTACAGTTAATTTTGCTCTTATGGCCAACCTTCGTAGTGTTTATGAGCCCCAGACTTATTCTGAGGCTAGAGGTATCCCTGAGTGGGAACATGCTATGGACGCTGAGTTCCAAAGTCTTCAGAAAAATCACACTTGGGCCCATTTTGATCTCCCTTCAGCGAACAAACCCATCAGCCGCAAATGGGTATACAAGGTGAAATACAAAGCTGATGGAACCTTAGACAAGTATAAGGCTCGTCTTGTTGCTCGTGGATTCTCACAAAAGGACTTGTCCTTGCCTTAGCAGCTCAGTTTGGTTGGCAAGTCCATAAGATGGACGTCAAGAGTGCCTTTTTGAATGGTGACTTATAGGAAGAGGTCTACATGACGCAACCCCCAGGACTTAAGGTTGCTGGTCAAGAACACAAGGTCTGTAGGCTAGTCAAAGCCCTCTATGGTTTGAAACAAGCTCCTCGGGCTTGGTACATGAAAATTGATAAGTACTTGATCATGGTTTTCAGAGGAGTCCCTCGGATTCAAATCTGTATATCAAACATTCTGGTGATGATATATTGTTTGTAGTTGTCTATGTGGATGATTTGATTATTACTGGCAGTTCCGCACATTTGATCACCGAGATCAAACAAGATTTGTGCCGCACCTTTGATATGACAGATTTGGGACTCTTGCACTATTGTCTCGGCATTGAAGTTTGGCAGACTGAGCACAGTATCTTTTTTTCTCAGTCCAAGTATTCCAGAAGTCTTGTGGATAGGTTCCGAAGGCAGGATTGCAAACTTGCCTCCACTCCTATGGAACCAGGGCTCAAATTGTCAGCTCAATCCGATTCACCTGTTGTGGATGAATCTTTGTTTAGACAACTAGTGGGCAGCCTCATTTATCTTATTGCCACTAGACTTGACATCAACTTTGCAGTGAGCTACATATCCCGCTTCATGACAGCTCCCAAGGCTGATCATTGGATAGCAGCAAAGCATGTCCTACGTTATGTAAGTGGTACTCCTGATTATGGACTTTGGTACACTCGGAGTTTTGATCCTACCCTATGTGGCTACACAGATTCAGACTGGGCTGGTCCAGTTGATGACCATAAGTCTACCGCTGGATATGTGTTTAATTTGGGATCTGGTGCTGTCACATGGACTAGTAAGAAACAGCAAGCGGTGGCTCTTTCTTCGACAGAAGCAGAGTATCGGAGCGCAGTCAAGGCAGCTTGTGAGGCAGTTTGGCTTCGTCAGATGCTTGCAGATATGCATGTTCCTCAGACAGGTCCGACTACCTTATTCTGTGATAATCAGGGCGTGCTCAAACTAGCAAAGAATCCGGTGTTTCATGAAAGAACCAAGCATGTGGAAACTCACTGTCATTACATTCGTCAGCTGGTTGAAGACAGATCTATTCAGTTAATGTATGTTCCTACCTTGGAACAACCAACATATATTTTCACCAAGTCCCTTGGTTCTGATAAATTTGTAAAATTGAGGAAGTCTATTGGTGTTGTTGATAGATTGAGCATTAAGGGAGGGTATTAGATTATTTCCATTATCGATTAATGCTCAAGTTTAATTAGGATAGTTTCCTTTCTTAGGACAATTCCATATTTGGAAACTTGCTATTTTGCATATATCCTGTGTATTATTTATGAGCGGATTTGCTCATTGTGAATATCAATTCAACTCATTAAAATCTATCTGCTCTTGCATCTACTATTTTAACCCACGCTAGACTAGGGATCATCTATCACACGGGAATTCAAGAGACGACAAAACAAAAGCCTTTTTGCTCTTCGATGAACGGTCGCCAGTTACTACAAATTGCTGTTTCATATTGAAGAGTTGTGGATACCATAATGTCTTTTAATCACCGTCATCGATGACGGGGACCAACGCATAGATGAAAGGTTCCATATTAAAATCACAACAACCACGATCATCAGAAACAATAGTGGATGCAAAATGAAGGAAGGTAGATGAGTGAAAGAGGTTTCATCTTTGCATTCTCGTGGCACAAGAATGACCTCCGGTTATGATAAAGAAGCCGTTAGATAATCATATGTAGGAGTTGATCATCATAGATGATCTCAACAGTCACAGTGATGCTATATTGCTGTAGCTTGACAATTTCAATTAGATAAGTCTCTTCAATAGACATCAAACATAACTGTGCATGAGCATATGAACTATTAACACTGTTGTGTATAACATTTCAAATAGGAGCAATTATACAGGTATCCAGATATCTCTCGGCAACTACAAACTTCAACATCAAATACTTTTTGAAGCCTAGTTTGATAATGACACTTTAAGGTCTAGCCTCATGTATGCCATGGTGCTTGTACTTGTAGGGTTGCTCTTGTAGAACATCACAAACATCAAGTGGTACAATGCTACAAGGCTTCTCACTTTTGAATGGTTTGATAGAAGATGACAAATGTGATTGTCTCGATTCATGCAATTGATGGTATATGGATGTTATCAAGGTACATCGTTTTTGAAGGGTTTGGTGGAAAAAGGACATGGTATTTTCAATTGACACACATGCGTCTCTTTGCTCAACCATTTGATGGTATAAGGATGTAGGTAATGTATGATTTTGCAAGTGTAATCTCTTGATTGACTTGAGATCAAGCTCTTTTGACTTATGCTATCCATTAGGTTAGATAAGTCCTCATTTTTACATATTTGAATGAAATAATTGTTTCTTATCTATCCTTCTGTAGCAAGGCCTTTACAAAGGCGATGGTGATATTTAGTTCCACGTCAATGATGTACTCTGTTTCAATTTGCTTGAGCAGATTTAGAGGTAATGATATGTTATCTATTTCTTGCTCTTGTGATTCTATCAAGAGAGATTTGTTGGTGTGATAGTCCTTGTAGTCATGAATGCTATATGTTCTTACAAGTTTTGGATGAAATGCATGTGTTCTTCTGGAGGATCTCTGCTTTTTTGCTCGACTACCAACTTGTTATTGTCTCCCTTTAGCTTGACACTTGTGAAAGAAGCTTTTTTCATTGTTGGGCTTGAATCTCATTGATTTTTATTGCATAAAGTTATGTTATGCAGTGCTTGAGGTTTTAATGTTTTGAAATGCCATTTTTGTTTCAATAGTGATGAAGGCTATTGTTTTACTTGAGGACTAGTGCTTGTTTAGATACTTTGATATTGAGTTTTTCGGGCAACATTTGAAAAGAGTTTGTTCAATCTTGTAGTGGTTGTTCCTTCATTTGGTGCAAAATTGACCACTAGATATATTTTCCTTCACATTAATGTGAAGGAAAAAAATCCCTTTTAGATGGTTTTCAGTAAATCTCCCCAAGTAGGATTAACCTTAGCCATTTCATCAAAGTGGAGTTTCCTTTATTCCTCCTTGGTTGGTGTGCTAGCCTCCTAATGCTTTTAATTATGGGGTTTCACTTTGAGGATGACAATTTTGTTTTTCTTTTAACTTAAAGAATTATTTAGTAATTGTTTTTTTGAATCTGGTATTTCATCATTCATTAATAATTTTTCTATCATGGCTGGTTAGGTGCTTGCAGTTTTCTATAATACTTGTGCAAATTGATTCATCATCATTGCCCACTATCTTTTCGGCACACCTTGATTATGTATGCCAATTGTCTTTTTAGACTCAACAACTTGCTATTTTGCACATATATGTAATCATTTGGCCGTTTGGGGAGGTAGGTTGATAGATCTCATCTTAAACCTAAGTTCTTGATATATTGACCACTTGTGATGGTACATATAGGAGTGAGTAGGCTTTGATAGCACAACTTTGAATCAAGATGGTATTATAGGGGATAGTACAATAGTTGCATAAATTTATATTGTATAGATAGCAATTTGACAAGCACTAAATAAATCAAATTGTCAATGTGAATAGTCAAACACACAAGAGTTTTATTGTTTGAGTCATGTTTAGAGTATATACAAAATGGGCAAACATGTAGGAGTAATGTATGCTTTCTACTTTGCTTATATGGTATGACTTTTCGTCTAAACAACAAGTAGCTAATGGAAATAAGTAAATTAGTTTTCTTAGTGAAAACAAAAGGGTAACCACACTTGCTTGTGAATTGTATACCTATAAGTTAAAAAGGATAAGAGAAGAGTGAGCTTGCTAAAAAGCTCAAAATGTTTGTGGGAGATACTTATTTTGGTAGTCCCCTTTGTTGTGGCGTAACCCAATTTCAAATTTGCCATTTACTTGAGATTTACATGAATCAAATTTTTGGAAAGGTTGATATGAATTCTAGTATAGGGTGAATTACATTTAAACAACATTATAATAGGCCAATTAACTTGATAGTTCTCACCAAGAGCTTAGATAGGGCAGCCTACTTAAGTGCAAAAAATGTAATCAATTCAATTGTTTCTTGGGTAAGGATGATGTGGAAACAAGCTTTCTTAGGCGAATGGAAACATGGAAAGCTTCATTTGTGGAAGGTGGACTAAGAAGTTTTCAAAATAAACTTGACACATTAAGGTGCAAATATATCATTATGAAGAATACAATTCAATTCCCTGATTGGTTGGTGAAGAACAAAATTACTAAACCATTTTTGTTCAGTAGAGTTGCGAGATAAAGATATGATGATAATACATTGGAAGAACAACATTTAATATCTTTTCGAGTAGGAAACCCTAAATTCTGATGAATAAGAAAAGGAAAAATGTCGAAGAGGTCTTGCATAGTATAGAGAAGATTCAATTGTACATGTTGATGGATGTATTCAAAACAAGGTTAGTGTCTCTACAAATGTTGGAAATAGCTATAAGTTCATCAGATGACTTGATAAAGCAAGAAATCTTAGAGAGAGTTGGGGAGATGGTTAGGAGCTTCAATTATTTGACAATTAAAAGCTCACAATGGGCAAATACATTTCACATTGATATTTTTTCTTTACTCCTATCTTTGTCTTGCATCTGGTGCTTATTAAGACTAGGCTAGGAAGTTTGGGAATTATTACTATAAATGTGTAAAATGGGTCCACCTAGGTTTTGCTAAAAGAAGAAGGATTTGACATTGTAAGTATTAGTTATTACTTATTACTCATCAAATCAATGATTAGGATAAGAAGCATGAATAAGAGTAATCTAAAAGAGGAAATGTGAATTATAGGATGAAGAATTTGAAGATTGTCAGATTGTGTATAATAATAAGAGGATTGCGTTAAAATCTATGTTACCTTTGTTACCGAGAGTTTCCGTGACAAGGACAATAGGGTAAAGGGGGACACATTTTGGAGTCATCGATTTTTGAGCCATTTTTAGGATGGCATGGGAGACAAAGGGGACAACTATTTTAAAAATAGGGAAAGTTCAAGATATAAAGGGGATTTTTTAATATTCGTATGGTAAAATTGATAAAGTATGTATATATAGATTATAGAACCTTAATATATAACATGTGTTAAATTGAGAGTTAACATTAGAGTCAAAGTCAAACAAATTAGCAAAACTCAAACCTTAATTCGAATTGTTAATAGAATATTAAAAAATAGGATACAAGTTACAACAAAATATCAAAAGACTACAAGTTGCACTTTTAATTATAATATAGAAACATAAAAAAAAAGAAAGTACATTGCTGCCCCTAATTTGTATCTCTCAACACTACATCAAAATTAGAGTCCTTTGAGTCAAACAGTCTTGCAAGCTGCAATTTTTTTGGCAAACGTAAAATGAGCTCAAATGCATTGAAAAGGGATCGTTTTCCCTATTTATGGCGTCCCGAGGAGTGGGGCCCACCAAAAAGAAACAATATAATGTTTTTCTAATCATTCTTGTATTATTTAGTTTTAGTTAAGTACTAGAATAAGGGGGATAGGTGGCCGTCCTCGACGCTATTGGGGGAAGTTATAGATGTCCCTGACGATCTGGGAAATTGCCAGTCATCCCCTTTGAAAGTTCCTAATGTCCTCACATTACCAGAGCATTTCTTTGATCTGCCGAGTTTTTGGGATGGCTTGGGGATGTCCTCGATGCATCCCCCCAACCTTGGGACATCTTGATAATGGGGGCATTGTGCTTGGGTAACATTGCATTTATTTTTGGTATTTTAAAAATTAGAGCAAATTCGCCAACTATATATGATGCTGCATTTTTTATTATATTTGTAAATTATTGTATTTCAATTAATCTGATTTTTGACATACTATTTAGTGTTGTTTATATCTTACTTAAAATTGAAACAATTGGGATAGAAATGTTTTTGTCTACCCTTCAAAATTATCCACATGCACTCTTCAAGGACCTCTAACAATAGCCGTTCATGAGAAGGCATGGTGTGTACCACTCGAATATTAGGTTAAAATTAGTTGTTTTTAAAAAATACAAGTTTAGCTTGTTTGACATTTTTGATATATTATTGGATTACTAGCCCTCACCATATACACAATTTTGATATATTATTGGATTACTAGCCCTCACCATATACACAAGAAATTATCTTGTTGGATCATATATTAAGAAATAAAGAATATTGAATTTTGCTATTTAATTGGACACAAACTTAATATTTGTTTAAAGATATGAAATCTTTACTTGTGAAATATGCGAGAATAGGTTACCCCAAAACTCATAAAAGGTTGAAAAATTAAATATTATTAATAATGATGACAACTTCTTTTAATACAAGGTTACCAAGAGACGAGGGTACTTGGAGACTCGAGAGATTGGTACTGGTGATGAAACGACTAATTTTAAAAAAATAAGAGACAAGGGTACTTGGTGATGCCAAGTTTTGGTTAATATCATGACATAGAACTTTGAAAACAAGAACGGTGGTAAAGTTTAACATTAACTTCAAAGTTTAAATACACAAAAGTCAAATTTCATTCAAAGAATTCAAAACTCACAATACATATTTCATATTAGATTATCATTATATATTGAAATTCAAAAATATTGATAATTTGATGTTGAGAGTGGAGAAGGTTTCCATGGATGTGTCCCTATAAGATATTTGAGAAGGCTTGAGATACTCAATAGCTTCCATTATTTCCAATAGTCGAATTGATGTTATGCGAAGATCTCTTATTACCATTGTGGTGACCTCTTTAAAAGAACATCGGTTAGTAAATGATGACACTACAAGAAAAGTGAATAATTGTACATCATTGATGAGCCTTCTGGAGAGGTAATTGAGCAAATTGATCAGAAGACTATAGTGGCTATCATGATAATTACTAACAGATAAATAATGATTTTTGCAAGGTTGATGATAGAGGATGAGAATTAAGAGTTTTTTATAACAACTTATGCTCTATGTTTCTTGGTGGGAGATGTCAATTTTTGGTCGGGAAGACAGCTGGAGATGACAACCATAAGAACCTTGTGCATCGGGACGTTTCCGGGGACGTCTCCAGTACCAGAGGTTTTCGAGAGGCATCTCAAGGGTTAGAAGATGGGTCTTCTGGTAACTATGTTATAACATTTGTTAAATATAAGTGGTCTATATCTCCTTTGAATCTGAATGATCCAAATATATGGTATGTTTTGTGTGTAACTTCACCATATGGTACATTATTGGAATTGCTATTTTGTCGTTAGTTCCTTTCACGTTCCTTTAAATTATTTCTGTTTAGCAACCTTTCTCATTCTACATCTTATCACCTCATCCTTTTCTTGTCCACGAATATCTAACTTGAAAAGGTAATACAAGAATTGAGATATAGGGCCATTCTTATTCTACATTTATCATATGATCCTTCTTGTGTATGGAATATCTAAAATAAAAAGACAATGGAGGAGATAAGATAATGTTATACATAATATAAGTGTGAAATTAGATAATTCTTTATAACAACATTTTTTAATTTAAACCATCATTTTGAGACTTTGATGAACAAAAGTTTGGGAAGCTACTTTTTGACTTGTTCTTGAACTTAATGAAAAACACATCCAAAACCCAATGTATGAAAATGTTATAAAAATTAGTGAATTTAAAGAAATAATTTATTTTATTACTTTTTTATCAAATCCACTTCTAACAAATCCAAAAGATGTACTATACCCAATGCACATGCATACATCAACAAGTACAAGGGTAATATGGTATACCATATGGAGAAAATGCAAGAAAGATACTTATAGTACAATGGCAAGGTCTATTCAGCAAACTAAAATGAGTGTCTATTCCATACATTTGATCTAGTACATTTAGATCGTATATCCTAGAGCTCGTGCACAAAAGCCCTCAGTAAAGGCATAGATTTTAATTTTAAATCAAAAAATTATAATATAATGATTAACTATATTTTTAAATCGTTTACTCTTACAAATCTTCTTTATTAAAATTTATCTATATTTAATAAGTATAAATAAATAAATATATAATCCTAATCCATGTGATCTTAAGTAATTGATTATAATATATATCAATATTAAGATGATATAAAAATTATATTTATTAAGATTATATAAAGATTTTAATTATAGTAAGATTTTGCCTATACACACACATATATAGTGTAGATTTATTAAATCTATATTTGAAATAGAAATATTAAACAATATACTTAATATTAATATTTTACAATTTTATAATATAATTTAATATATGTACTATTATTTTTTCAAAATTGTATATATTGAAATTAAATGTATAATCTATACTATACTATAAATAAACGTATAACTATATTATAATCACAATTTATATTTATATGTTATTCACCATATATATTTGATATTAAAATTAGATTAATAAACATAATTATAAATATTACATGTAATATCTATTATAAATTAATGTAAGTTATATTTAGTGATCCTCTATTTATAATTAAATTTGTATCTTATTTAGTGACCCCATTTTGATTTATAAAAACTCTACTTTTTATAAGATAGATGATACATATATAAAAAGTAATATGATTTTTTATTTATGTGAGATATAATATGTCAAATAATTATATTTATAAATTTAAAAATTAATAATTATTATGAATCATCTTTGAAAAAGTTAAAATTTAATAGATACCATTTTTTTAATCTATATTATCTTTTAAATATCATTTGAAATAGTGATTTATATATAAATCTTGATATTTTAAAATTTACATTAATGATAAAATAATTTGTAAGTATACATTAAAAAAATTATTTTCCCATGAAATTATTATAAACATAAGAATTAATTCAACCTCATTAAAATTTCTATGAGACTAGTTTTGATGTTTATCAAATTTTTTATTCATTGGCTTTTTCAAGAATATATATATATATATATATATATATAATGTTAGTTTTGTTTATGCAAAAGCAATGTTCTCAATGTTTTTGTAATATTGATGTAATTGAATATTTTTACTTCGTTCACATAATTGTAAAATCATATTCATTTGAGAATTTGAGAAGATAATATCTTTCAAATATTTTAAGAACAAATTGGGAAAAAATTAGATGTGAAATTGGTTCACATAGAAAAATTGTTTACAATGTAAAATAGACTATAATATAAGTCTAAAATTTTATTAAAAAGTAATATTAATTCTAGCAATGTTTTCTATTTCATAGTAATTTGCCAAAGAAAAATGATTGAAAAAATTATAACAAAAAAAAATATTAATTACAAAATTTAAAATCAATTTATGTTGAAAAAATGAATGTAAGAAAATTATGTTAATATTAATTTTATCATTTATTTAAGGTAATTATCATAAGATTTATTAATGAGAAAGTTAATTTGTATAATTTAAGTATTATATATAATTAAATAATTTAGGTTATAATTAAAATTAAAATTAAATATGTAATACATATAGTATTAATATAATTTTTCATTTTTTATTAGTATAATTTAAATTTACTTATTTAGATTAATATGCACATAATTGAAAAACATTAATTAGCTATATATATAACATAATATTATTATATTATTATGCATGCATACGATAGTATATTATTTAAAATATTAAAATTTATAAATTTAATAAAATAAAATACTGTACCATTGGATGCATGGTATGACATAAGACTTATGCATGAAATAGGAACTTGTTTTAGTTTGCTGGATAGACGGTGCCGAATAAATAGCTTGATTATTTGTTTAGCTTGTGATATTGGTATCAAGATTCATGTGTAGTTTTCGAGTCAAACTCATTGATCTGTGTTTCATGAGTAGTAGTTCACAAGAAATCATCTCTCATGAGAATGAATGGAACACTTATGCTGGGGTCATGAAGGGGGGCTTGCTTAAAAATAGAGTGAGAATTTTTAAGAATATTTAAAGCTCAGTGGTCCCATGAGTTTTGTATTACATTTCAGCTTAAAAATATAAGCTCCTAAATTTAAGAAAGCTAGAGGTGCCATGAATTTCATATGAAAATTAGCTTAAGAGATGAACCTTTTTAATTTATGTCTCGTGAATTTTAATTTTATGACCAATTTGAATAAAATTTTGTATACTTTTGTAATCATATATAAAATATTGTCAATAATTTTTTACCAGAACTATATCAAGGAATTGAGCACAAGTTCTCTGTACTAATAATTTTATCACAATCTTAATTGAATTTTACTTCACTTATTTGATAAATATATCTGTTTTGATGTTCTGTATCATTTACCCATTTTTTTTGAGGGGGAAAAGATTTTACATAAATTGCCATGCTGGAAATTGTAAAATCTTATGTGAACCATTTTTCCCAATGCTTTTATCTGAACTAGTCCGAGAATAGATCAAAGAATAATGCTAACAAAAGGAATTTTTTTGGACACGGTAACCACATAATTCCAAAATAGTAAAGTTAAAAATGCCTAAATAGTGAAATCTTTGACATATTTATAAAAAAAAATTACTGATCCAAAGACTCAAAACTCAAAATAAATTAAAAAGGAAAACTTGTATAAATACAGACTTATATTTTCCGTTGCTGCTGGTTCTCTTTCAATTTTCTTAAGATATATTTTGTGCAGCCTCTTCGAACGCATGAAGATATAAAAAATGTTAAAATTTTCATTTTCCCTCAGCAATTTTATTTTTGGCAGGATTCATTTGTTTTTAGTGGGAAATCAAATTATCAGAAGATTGAAATATGGCAGAAAATTCTCCTAAGCTGGTGGGGCAATTTCTATCCTCAACTCATTTTCACCTGCTCAATTTTTGAGACCTAAAAAGTAAGGGCACCTATTTTCCAGCAAAAGATTCTAATAATCCTGTAGCCAAAAAAAAATTCTCATGGGACCTCCTGCTCCTAGAAAATAGAGGTTAAGGCCCCTCATGAGATCCTTGCCTTAGCACTCATTGCATCCAAATGCTCATAGGGGCTAAGCATCAAGCCTTCTCGGGAGGTCACCCATCCTAGTACGACTCCAGCTCAAGCTAGATGCAGTGAGGGCTAAGTGTTCTATTCATTCACATGAGAGATGGGTTCTTGTGAACCACTACTCATAAAACATGGGTCAATGAGTTTGACTTGAAAGCTATACAATTGAATTCTGATAACAATATCACACTTGCCATAGAAAATATCTCCTACATATTAATTGTTTAGAGTTATATGGTGTTGCCGATAGTTGATTGAAATAATTTAATATGTATAAGATCTTAGATTCTACTATGTGAAGGGGATAAAGTATGAGAGTAGTGGCTATTTGCAGAGGGAGAAGCAAGATTTCTTTGAAGAATGGAAGTTTCATACCTGGAACTTATAGAATGGAAGTTTCATACCTGGAACGTATAGATGCATTACCATATTGAAATTGGAAAAGCCATGGGAATTTTGTGTGAATGGTTGTAATTTCTGCAAAACTGCCAAGATGGCAACAATTTGAAATTGCCGAAGCATTAGTTGCAAATAAGAATTAAAAGAACGTAAATTTAAATTTTAAATTTCAAACTCAACCACAAACCTTAAATTGAGGGGATTGAAATGGTTTTTGCTTCTAAATGATGTGGATGTTCAACTTAGTAGCATAATATTAATGAATTTTAAATAATAAAATCAATTTGTTGTTTACATGAAGATTTATGATATATGAATAATGAATTTATAAACTTTTGAAAAATTGGATGAATGTTGAGAATTTGATCAAAGTTTAGGAAATATAACCCTTCTTGTTGTGGAGTTGATTTGGAAATATAATTTGGTTAACTGAAAATAGGAAGGGAAATTGCCGTTTTGAACTTATGAGAAGATAATAATGAATTTGTTAATACACTAAATGGATGATTAGAGGATGAAGTTACTATTTTGATGAATGAAGCTTGTGAGAAGATAATAATGGAATATAGTCATTTATATAATATATTTTTATCGATGAGGAAGTTGTTAATTTGATAAAGAGTTAGCTAATTGTAAGAGTTATGAGTGGATAATCATGGATTTTTAAAATTTAAAATTGGATAATTAGCTTACATCAATTAAATAATACAATATTATATAATTAAATGATTAATAATAATGAATAATGATAATAATTTATAGTAATGGATAATTAATGTGATAATAATGATAATGGTTTGTTGGAACCTTAACTTTTGCAAAATTTAGCATTTTCTAAATGTGAAAACTTGATGAAAACCCTAAAGAGTACCATTATGAATATTCAGCTTGATAAGTGAATTTACCTTGAAATCATATTTGCCTCTTATAAATAAGCATGAGTATCAATCTCCAGCCCACTGTAGTCAAATTTGTAGTCAAATTTGATACATCTGTCAAGTGTCAAGCTTTAGGGCTCCATAATAACTTTGCAGTTTGCATATCAAAAAATCTTTCAAATAACCATTTTGAAAAGCCAATATCTCGATGTCTAGTACTCCTTTTGCTCAATCAATTATTCCCTGCAATTGTCTCATCTGTGCAAAATTTTAGGGACCTAGTACCTCATTTGATTTTTTTTCAAAATCAAAACCGTATGCAGTATGTTTGGATCTACACACTACAATGCACACAAGCTTTAGAAAGTCAATTTGGAGAATTCACATTTCCACACTTGTAGATCTAGATGAGAAGCTGCTTAGCAGACAAACTCATGCCATTATCGTAAACACACTTGGCAATTTTTAGGGACATCGGACGTCATCTGATGTTTTACCAGGAGTCAGACTTTTTAGGTTTTAAATTTCTGTAGCCATCTTTGGTAGAGAATGAAGATAAAAAATATTTTAAAAAATCACTTCCTCAAAAGATTCAAAATATAACATATCATATCGACAATACAATGGGCACACCAAGGTAACTATTTGATCGGGAAGATAAATAAAATATCTCACCAATTCATCATTTTTGACAATTTAAAGAAGGGGGAAGGGTTTTTCAAATCACTTGAAGTAAATGTACAAAGGAAGTAATTAAATAACTCCATGGGCCCCTCCTCTCTTTTTTTCTGTGTCTACAACATTTTGATAGGTTGAGCAAACACTGGGATGTTAGGAAGCAAAGTATAAGCAACAATTCCTAGGACAGAGATGAAGAACTAGAACCTTTTAGGGAAAGGTCCATTAGAAACCCTTGAAGTAGTGGGAGGCAAGATATAACATATAGCAGGATTGGATGAGGGTGCAAAAAGAGCAAGACAAGATGTAGATGTCAGTAGCATGGACGTGGGGACACATAACTCACTCTCAGCCTTCAAAGAAGCCTCACATTCCAATGAATTCACCCACCAATTATGCTTACACTCATGCACAAGAAGATTTTGGCATAGGTGTGGACCTAGAAGATAAGCCTATTAAAGCTTTATAGCATTGTGCTACACGGGGGAGAACATTGATGGAAATATTGGCATAGAGGAAGGCCCCATCAATGAGGTAGGAAGTGATTTTGAAATGACTCCGCAGACTCAATATTGGGTATCCTTCCTCATTTTTCTCTAGGAATAGATGGAGGAATAAGGGGTTCATAAGATATCGATGAAACAATTGACATCTACAAAACACAAAAAGGTCTCATCGAAGAACAATGTTACATCGATAAAAAATGTAGTTGCCCTAACTTTATTTATGGAAGTAAAAGAGGGTTTGTGGAATTTAATTTCACCTTTGGTGTGGAAACGGATTCTACAGCCCATACAAATAAAAAAAGAAAAATCATTACTTATCTGCTACCGCAGTGCAAAATTGGCAATTACATTTTGTTTATTAAAATGAATCTAGGAACAACTACTCTACAACGGATTTACGGAGGCAACCCCAAATCAAAAAACAACTGGAGGATGAGTTTTATCAAAGATTATGGTTGTAAATGCTATTGTTGACGTGCACACAACAGGTGGTTGCATTGATAAAGAATATAAATTATTTTTCAATGCTTCAGTGGACATGGATACAAAAGCATAGAAGAGGCACGTAAAGTGTTGACAAAACGCCCTAGGGAATTACTGCAATGTTTATGGATATACACAAAATGAAGATGTTGAAAAAGTTTTAGAAACTTTAAACAAATGAGAAGCCGCGTGTAAAGCTGAATACCACAACCTTCATTGCCGGTATCTTTCTGCCTGTGTGATGTGGAAGTTTTGGAACAAGTTGCAATCATCTATGACGACCTATTGGAATGAAGTTTTGTCAGAAAATATAGTTTGGAATGCATTAGCAGACATGCGTGTAAAATATAGGATCATATACAAAGCGCCTTAATTGTTTTATAGAGAAATGTCGTCTTAAGGAATAAAATGATTTCAAAAAAATCATTTTGCTAAAACGATTAGAAACTTTTAAGCAAATGCAACCGGTGGTTGCTTCAACCTGGCAGACACGTATGTAGATATGGAAGCATGAACAATGTGCGTAAATTCTTGATAGGGTCTTTGAGGATATTTTATCTCTTAAAAGACATGCCAATCTATGGAATGTGCGGATGCGTAATATGCAAAAAAACACGTTTATTGAGAAGGCTTTAGAAAATATTATTGGAAGATGTAAAACAATATTTCACAACCTTTGCCCACATCCTCTCTGCTGATGCACTGGAATGGAAACGTATAACAGATTATGACCATCCATCAAAGCATAATATAAAGGAGATTTTTTGTCAAATGTTGCAGTTGCAACTGCTGCGCTAGATATATATGGCATGCGAACTGTTTGAAAACGTGCATTAAAGAAAATTGGTCTCATGGTTGCCTTAAATATTGGATATGCAGAAATTGAATTTGTTGTAAAGGCTTTAGAAACTTTCGAACAAATGCATTGGCAGGTGTAAAACCATTACCAACATGTTCGCGGCCTGTAGCCGGATGAAAGCTTTGAAACAAGTTACCGCCATCCAAGCAGAAAAGGAATAGAGGAGTTTTTGTTGCAGTTACTGACGCGCTGACAGATACGCAGGTGATACCATGGAGTATCGCTATTTCACGAAGTCCATATCAAGCAGGCTGCGAAATTGCGCTGAAAAGAATTAAAGCAATAAAATACCGCCATTTCGCAAGACTCAATTTCCATTATATAACTTGATCTGCGAAATAGCGATGAAGAAATGAAGTTATAAGGATATCGGTATTACAGATGAAAATGGTTTTGCTCTAATCTCAATAAAAAGGGATGTGCGATATAATGTTTACTTCTTTGACGAGAGTGGCAACCCTAATATGCCACATGATATGCACTTAATACGTTGTTGAAAATACTTTAGAAAGATGCCAGCATCATGAAAAGATTTTCACACAAAAGTAAAACATTTTTACGTGAAAATAAAAGATAAAATGAAAAATGGTAATGCTTGTATGTCAGAATATTTTCACTTAAATGTGAAACATTTTCATATAAACCATAAAAGGAAGAATAATTATATGTAACAAGTCACTTTGTGTCAAACATTTTTAGAAGCAAAATCGATATGTTTTGTGCAGAAGTTCCAAATTTATTTTTGATGAATAAAGTTGTCAAGTGAAATGTTTTATTAAGAATAAGGCAAGATATTGAAATTACAAGTGACAAGTACATAAGAATGTCGAAGATATTTTCACCCAAAGACATAGTTACCCCGACGCAGGGGGTACGTCGGTACCGGGGGGGGGGGGGGGGGGGGGCGTTGGTACGAGTTTCGGGTATGTGAAAAAAAAGGGCCTCAATTTCGGTACGGCGGCGAGGGAGGGGCCAGGGTGCTGCAGAGGGGCTAGGGGTGTTTCAATATAATTATATAATATACCAAATTGGTTCTTGAAATACTTGAACATAGCAAAATTTGAAAATTGCAACACGAACCAGAACCATTGAACATTGAACGTAGAAACATAGATGATAGTAACATACATACTCATAGTAACATAACGATAATCATAAAATTATATTAGTTCTATGATTCTATCAAAGATTCAAAATTCATTGTTCAAATATGAAACATTCAAATATCATAAAGATGATCATGATTACAATCAACAATGAGTAGCATGATATCAATCATGATTCATGACTCAAATTTCATATCAAAATGAGTACAACTACAAAATCATCATATCAAAATGTAAGGAAGGGAGGCCTCTAATCATCCCCCAAGCCAAAGTCCTCATCACTAGAACTATCAAACTCCCCACGGTCAAGTTTTGCCGAAGGAACACCAACTAGCCCTTCATTGGCTTCTGCTGCAATCTCGTCCTCATCAATATGAGATGGATCCTCTGCCTCTACATCCCATCGTGTTGTTGGGCTCTCTTTCTACATGCGTGTCTTGCAATCTACGATACGCAAGACACTGTGTACAACAGCTAGCATCTCCGCTCTCTTAGAGGTAAGTTTGTTCCTCTTAACAGAGTGGATGAAGCTATAAGTAGACTAGTTCCTCTCTGCAGTTGAGGAACTAGAAACCTGAGATAGCAAAAAAATGGTCCTTGTGAGAAAAATTTTAAATCAGAAAAGTAAAATAGTAAACTCTGAAGCTCACTTAAAAATTTAATTTAAAAACTTGAATAGGTTCTAAAGATGAGAAACTACAAACCTGAGATAGAAATTGAATGACCAGTTTGCTAATCTTTGACCTCTGTGACCCATGACATTTCCACCACAAAATCGGATGCTTCTGTGCCATATTTTTGATGTCCATCTTTGCCAAATTCGTGTAACCTGGAACACAATAAGTTGTAACATAATGTCATAAACATACCCAATAGTAAAAATAATGTTACTAAACTATAGATAGTAAATTAAAATAACGAATATTGAATTAACAATTTAACAATTACCTGTAAGAGTGGCAAACTTGGTCCACTCAGAGCGAATCTCAGCAGTAGTATCACCATCATACATCTTACCAATGCACCTAAAGAACCCAGCCTTCACCTCATCATCCTGAAGTGGTGTAACTCTACCATGCCTAGGCATGTACCACTTAGGATTCAATGCATAGGCAGCAATGTGCAAAGGACTCTTCAGCTTCTCCCATCTGCGGTGAATGATAGGTTGAATGTGCTCATTATAGAATGCTTAAGTGGAGTCCCTCTCACGCACAACAACCCTTATTTGGCCAAGCATGGAATCGATGCACTCATAAACCTCTTCAAGGGTAGGTGCATCCTCGTCACCGTATCTGATCACCTGGAAAACTGGGGTAATGATGGAGTTATGTATTTTGCATCACTCCAAAACTGATCAGTCTTCACTGACTCCTTCACCCTCTTCCCTTGCTCTGATTTCGACTTAGCCCACCGATTCCATTCTTGTGTCATAACCATGAGTTGCAATGGCTCTTGCAACTCAACCATTCCCTCCAAGAGAATGTAATATGAGGCATATCTGGTCTCAACTGGTTTCAAGAACTACTTCGCGAAGCTCCTGAAGAGTGCATGTGAAGTGTGGTGATTACAGATAACATTTGCACATCTCTTGCATCATTAACCACTCCCTTAATCCAGTTAATCTTCCCCATGTCCTTCAGTGCATTGTTCATGGCACACACACAACATGGAGTCCACCAAATATGTCTATAGGCTGCCTCAACAAGCCTCCCTGCAACTTTGCACACATGTGCTGCATCTGTCACTACTTGGACCACATTTTGTGGTGCAACCTCCTCAATGGCCTCCCTAAGGACGCGAAACTGAAAATTAGCATCTTTGTGATGCCCTGAACAAACAACTGCCCTCAGAAAGTATGGGCCCTCAGTGCATGTGACCATGATGTCGATGAGTGGATGATGTCTAATGTCCGTCCACCCATCCATAATTATGCTGCAACCCAATTCCATCCAACATGCCTTCATCTACTCCATCAAAACCCCAATCTTGTTATACTGCCTATCCAAGATCGTGGTCCTCAATTTGTGCTCACTTGGTGGCATAAATGATGGCTCTGCCTCCTTTGCCACCTAGGACATCATCTCCTTATAATAAGGAGATCGAGCTACATGCAATGGTATGCCATTGGCAAAGAAGAATGTACCAATGACATCATCTATCCGATCCTTAAAGTGCACATTAAACAAATCAGCAATGGGACTAGAAGAACTTCCTGCCTTGCGTTTCCCCTTGCTACTCTCCCCTGCTGAACTCTGAATGGATGAAGGTCCGAAAGCTGATTCTGACATAGTCCCTGCTCTCTGATGCAAGATACATGTAGAAGTATCTCGCTGCCCTTGTAACTGCTGAATTGCTTGATTCTGATGCCTAGCAGCCAAAGACTTAGGCACTGGAACTGCACTATCATCAGGAATGCCCCACAATTTGTTTATTTCAATTTTAAACTCGACATTTTTAGAATCTAACAGGAATTTGCATGAACTCACACAACATCTAGCAAAAGAGAAGGTGTGAATTAACTCTAGTAATGCTCCCAAACCATTCTGTGCCACAAAAATTACATTTCCATCTTCTTATGCCACCACTTGTATTTGTTGGGGCTGAAACTTTTACTGCAAATTGTTTTAGAGGAGACTTTGGATCATAAGCACCCCTAGCATATGGTGTCAAAGCCTGAGAGGGGCAATCAATAGAAGCTCTTCCTAGTGCAACATAAATAGATTCGACTTTTGGATCAGCCCCGTGGTCACTTTCCTCATGTTGAGGCCCATACTTTGATAAACTTGCACCCTCAGAGTCAGAATTCAATTCCATGCCTTCACTAGAGGCCATTTAGAATCTGCATTTCAAAAAATAAATTCAAATTGTTAATTTCAATTTATTATTTTTTTATTTTTAAATAACTAGTATAGAAATTGAAATACATTTCAACTTTCAGCCTAACTTAATAAGTATATCAAAAATATTAAAATAACATTGTAACAATGCATTCAAACATTTAGATTCAAGTTTTCAACATTTTCATTTAGTTTTAGAAAAAAAATTTAAGAAATGAAAATCTGAAAATAAAACAAAGAAAATTCGTTGTAAAAAGTTAAAAACCCTACCTTTTGCTTGATGAATCTTGATCTTCTTACTCCTCTTGCTCCTCTTGATCTTGCAATCACTTGCAAAATCACTCTCCAATCGCTCTTTCAACTCTTTTTCACTCCTTCCTTTCAGCTGTTGCAAAAATGAAAATTATGAATGAGAATGTCAAATGAAGGATATGGGCCTTATATGTGACACACATCCTTTTAGGGTTCCATAAGAACCAATTAGAAAATAAAAATGTATTAAAAAACTTTAAAAAAAGCACTTTTTAACTTTGCTACCGGTCGTACCCCGTAAAGTACCCAAGTACCGTCCTAGAGTACTGAAGTACGGTACCAGTACTGAAGTACCCAACGAATGCGGCGATGGTACAATGACGAAACGACGGAGCTTGGGCTGTGGTGGCGGTACTCCGGTACACGGAGTACCCATCTTGGGGATGTCCCGGTACCCGGTAATCCAAGGTTTTGGGTCGGGTACTCGTCCCCGGGTTACATTGCGCAAAGATACGTTGCACTTTGAAATATATTTTACAGAATGTAGGACATAAGGTAATTTTAGACAAGAATATACTCATGGATGAGTTTGCAAAAGGAGCTCGGGTTAAACTAGAACATTGGGGGAGAATGATAAAATACAATTTATTTTGAAACAAGAGGGGAACTATATTTCACCAACGGGACATAATAATATTATACAGAGCATTCATCTAGGAGTAAAATATTTTCATGGAAGACTTCAGGAAGGATAAATGTGAATGGACAAAAACACATGAAAATGATTAAAAAGAATTAACCATGGGAATATTAATCACAGAAGAGCAAAATCAATGACCATCAGGTTAATACAAAGAAATTAATTGAGGGGTAGTTAAAAAGTCTTATGTTTTAAATGAATAATTTCTTTTGTCCAGGAGATGTAATGGTCTGAAGCGCTTCCTTAATCATATAAAAGGGAAATCAGGACCAAAAGGGAAGGGGATGAGATAATTGTAATATATCATTATAAAAAGACTTAGATACATATTTATTTCCAAATAATGTGCATTGGATAAAATTGTTATTCTCAAAATTGGTGTTACCAGTCATATTGCTCAAGCAGCTGAGATTATTTGATACTTTCCCGTATATAGTGATTTTCTTATTTATACTAATTTGGGTGTCGAGGATACACCGTGTTGGTCGGTGAAACTTCTAGTAACTTTGTATGATCTACCTGTTTGGTTCTCTCAAGGAGAGATTAAATTTGTACGAATAGGTCATAATAATTTGGGAAAACTACTGATGTATAAAGGATTCATGTAGTTGACATATTCACACAAGGGGTTAATTTAAAAATTGTTTGGTAGGATAGTACACAACCATTGAAGGGATATGTAATTGACTTTGTTGCCCGATAGAGGGAAGGCACTGATCACATTCTTGTTTAGATAGCATAATCTTAATCCATTCAAAACTCATTTCATCTATTCCAAATATACATGCCAATTTGGATAGATAATTATGCAATCAAAGAATATATAATCATAATATGCTTAATCTGTAGAAAGGTAAACCCGCCTTGGTCTAGTAGGACCAGAAGTGCAAGAAGAATCAATCTATTCGAAGGTTGATCCTTGTTTGTTGGCCAGAACTAGTGTTGAACTTGATCATAAAGCCTGACATACTTTTAGGGGTTGACAACCTGCAGTTTTGAGCTCCAACATGGTTAATGATAGTTATTGGATAATAAATATTATTAAACTATGATAATAAATATAAGAGGAAATTTCTTAGTGTCTACATTTTGCCCTTTTTGAGATTATTTAAGTAACATTGTTTCATAGAGAATATAAGCAACTAAGAAAAAATATTTAAATGAGTGGAAGAAAGTAATGATATGCTTTAGTTGGGTAGAAGAAGCAAATGACAAATTAGTTAGTGGAATGATTGATGCCCCCTTGAGAGGATATCTATGCATAAAATGCAACAAGTGAGCTTTTGAAATAAGAGATGTGAGGAAAATGTTATATGGAAGATGTAAATTGTTGGACGAAAAATTAGATGAAGAAAATTTAAGAAATGGATGCAAGAAACATGATTATGGATGATCATTAATTATGCTGGCATTGAATTTAGCTTTACTTTTACTCAAGTAAAACAATGGATATTATGCACTAGGGTATATGAGACCAAGGTGATGGTGTATCCAATAAATGGATTGTCTCCAAATCCAATGGTCACTTGCAAGCATGTGCCATTGGTGAAATGATATCGATTGATATTCAATGAGTACAATGGAGAAAAGCTCCTTAAGTTTAGATTACAAGCAACCGTTTCTAAAACAAAAACAAAAGACTGAAAAGAAACATTCTGAATAAGAACTAATTACGAAACAGAAAAATTCTAAGTGAATGAGGATTATAGAAACATTACATAACTACTTTAACACCCTCCCTTAATGTTCATTCTAATAACTACCCTACAAAAAAGACTTGACATAATCCGTAGGTCAGTTAGCCACGAATACGTAGAAGCCTGTCCCCTTCTCCTTAAAAAACTTTGTGACACGAGCTTGCTGAGGGACCCTCCCCGCTTCTATAGAACTTCTGGATACGACCAAATTTACCACAATTTGTCAACCTCAATCCTTCCAACTTGGTGTTGAGTAACAAAGCCATACCTCTCTTTTATCTAGAGACATCAAGATCATCTTAGAAAGCTTCGATTTTTGTTGAATAGCAAATCGGCAAAAAACTAAAACCACGATTTTGAGGAAACATTGTCAAACCCTATGTGATGCTATAGTCACACAACTTTGTTTTTGTGAAAAAATGGTAAAAACCCCAAAAACAGCAAAATAGAAGACCACAATTTTTAGGAAAAAATCATGCAAAACCTTCCCAGATTTTTATGGGAAAAATCACACAAAACCCTGGCATGAATTTTTGTGGAAATAAAAATCAGAATACCCAAAAATCAACATCACTCGTGATTTTTTGTGGAAAAAATCAGAAAACCCTCCAGCAGAGAAAGAACCCACGACTTTTCTGTGAAAAAATTGTGCAAAAAACGAAAACCCATGACCATGATTTTTGTTAAAAAAATTTGGCAAAAAACGTTAGAGATGATTTCACGGGAAAAACTTGAAACCCCTATGAACTCAGAAATATAGAGAAAACCTACTATGATTTTTTTTTGGAAAAAAATCAGCAAGCATGATTTTTTGTGGAAAAAATTTAGAAACCCTCCCTCCATGAGAAAACATGGAAACTCCCGAATGCGGCAAACAAAACCTCCAAAAAAATGCAATTCTAAGACAAAAAACCCTCACACTCGGTAGAAAAACGTTACAAATCTGCAAAGAAAACCTTCAAAATCTTTTGAGATTTGTAATATCAAAATCCCTCGTTTTTGAAACCCTAGGGAAAAGAAACTTTTAAAAATTTCCAATAACTTTCTAGGATTCTACACAATTTTTCATAAACATCTGTTAAAAACTTTTGGAATTTAATTCTATGTATGAAACTACAAAAACTAACCTATGGCCTTTAATACCATGAAATGACAATCGATTGATATTCAATGAGTACAATGGAGACGAAAGCTCCTTAAATAGAGATTACATGCAAATTTTCTGAACAAAAACAAAAGATTGAAAAGAAACATTCTAAATAAGAACTAACTACGAAACGGAAAGATCTTAATTGAATGACCATTATAGAAAAATTACATATTTACTTTAACAATTGGACACCATGATATGAAAGATCATGATGTTGTGGTGATATTTTGAAAGGACTAGGACAAATGTAGATTATTAAAAATACACACAAGCAAGAAAGCAAGCATGCAGACAAATACAAAGACAAACATGAGCTTGCCACTAGTCAAGCTGAAAACTGATTGTTTGATTGATTGGTAATAATGATGATGATGATGTTGATGTTAGATGGATACATTTTGAAAACAACATTAGGATTGTATTGTAAACTATGAGAACAAGACGAGGATTGGGAATGACATATCTTGATAACGATAATGTGACTAAAATGGATCAAGGTTTGTAGAAAGGCTGGGAACAAAACTAAAGGATGTTTTGGATGACGTGATATATTGCATGGCAAGATTGTATAGCTTAGGATTATTGTATTTGGATAGATTGTTTTTGGGAATGGTTGGATTGTGGAGGGATGTTTGGATAAGTGGATTAAATTGGAGTGTTGTAAGTAATGTGTGGATTGCTTAGGATTTGAAGCTTGGAATTTATGACAAAGAAGAACCTATGCTAGCAATAAGGACAAAAGAATAAGGGATTGCTTAGGTAGAGTATGGGAGGATGGTTAGGTGAGATAGGAGATATGAGAATTGTTGGATGCAGAATTTATGATGCAATCTCCATGGACTATGTTGCATAGGAATAATATGTTTTTCCAAGATGCATGGCTGGATAGTGCTATGTAGGCAATGTCGTGATGTTAGATGGTACATGGCCAATGGTGGACATGTTGAAAGTTTGCCAAAACTTGCTTTAAATTTGCCCCCTAATTGTTATCAAAATCAATGTGGGTAAGGAAGATATATGGAATTGACTTGGAATGAATGAAAAATGATATGTTGGATGAGACAACTTTCCTTGAGTGTAATAGTAATTTTACACATGATCTCTGTTTGCCAAGTTTTCATCATGGTATTATTAGAGTTTAGGCATACCAGAGCAAATAAACAATAGTAAATGTAATGCAAAATAAAAGAGGCAAAAATAACAATTCACAATAAGAAACAAATTTAACGTGGTTCACCTAGTGTGGGTTAGATCCACAGAGAAACAACCATCCACTTTTTTTTATTATAATGTGAAGAGCAAATTATAATATGATGATATTTTTAACATTATACAACCACCTATTTATAAACTCCTTTTTGGCGGTTTACAAAGGTAGGTTTACATGCCAAAATAATTGCCGACCCCTTTATTAAATAATGGTTGATTTATGCTTCAGGGGTGCATGCCCCGATTGCCCGACCCCGACCGAGGAGAGGGGAGCTCTGCCCCCGTATACTCCTTTGTTAATTGATTTGGTACTCCCCCCCCATTAATTGATTTTGGGGGCAAAATAAGTCTGACAGAGTCCACCAAAATTTAAGCCCATCAACATTATCAATTGCCACATACCAACATGTACTTGTCAAAAAGAATGGTTTTCACTATTGGACAAATTATTTCTCTTTACTTTTTTCTTTTTGGTTGTTAAAAATGACACTTGTTTGCTAGGTATCTGAGCCAAGGTGCCTTAGAATTTGCATAGAAATGGTTTTTACCAAAGGGCAATTTTTCTCTTTACTATTTTTATTTTTTTAATTTTTTTTTTTTGCATATTTTCTGAATGGTATTGATGTTCAAGTGACCCTCAACAATTCTAGTGAACTTAATGGTGGTGATGTAGATGTCGGTGTCATGATATGCCAATAGTGACTTGTAGAGAGGCATTGCCATGTTAGGAACATGGCTTTTGTATACAACCCAAGGTTATTGTCATCCTTGTTGATATTGTGGTTTGTCGTATCTGAATTTCACATTTTGATAGAATGTCATGAGAGTCGATATGATAAAGTGTTGCTGCAAGGATGCGATGGATTTGTGAGGTAGGATTTTGGATTTTAGTTGAAATGTTGGAATATGACGGGGATGGTAGATGTTGATCGATTATAGTTTCTTAGTTGTCAAACTTAGGATGGTGGATGATGGAGTTTTGATTTTGGATTGGGTTTTGTTTCAAACCAAAAGTGTTGTACACCTTGCGTGGTGGGATTAATGACAATTTTGTAGGTGGATATCTATTATATGTAAGAGGTATTTTTTCTTGTGGTTCCATGTTTTGAGTGACTATTAGATTTGAATTCTTGCTTTCACTTGATCTAATTTTCTTTAGGATCCATTTTGACTTCTTGTGTCCTTTTAGATTTTAGAATTCATTGGCTTTTGACTTTCAATTTTGATATATTTCTTTGTAAGACATTTGTTTTTGTTGGTTCCAAGTGGTGGTTTTAAGAATTTGGCACTGATGGTTTATGCTGTGAATGAGAGGAGTGTTGTCAACAACCTTGTGGTAATGACTATGCATGGCCTGATTTTGATGCTTGCATTGGATGAAGTTGCCTCTAATATCTTTGTTGAACCGCTAGCATCATTAGATTTATTTATCAATGAATAATTGAGATGTTGATATGTGTGGGTTGCACAAAAGTGCATTGGTTTAAAATTCTTGTTTTTGTTATCCTAATCCTTTTCCTTGATATTGCATGACTTGATAAATTTTATTTATGATGCAGTATTTGCTATTTCGGAAACAAGATGCATACCCATCTTTGTGTAGTTAAATCCAATCAATAGTTGGTATTTTCTTTTCTACAAGAACCCTTGCCTTGACAAAAGTGGATTATCCTAGTTGATGGGATATTGGGTATTTCTCCTAGTTGATGCTTGTTGTTACTTGATCTTTTAGGATGTTGATGTGATCCGTACGAGAGTCTTTATCAGTATGTGTGATGCAATCCATGTCATTCGTTTGATTATCAATGTGTCTGAGGGAGGAAAGTGTCTCATCTTGGGAATTGGAGGTTTTTTGATATGCATGGTATCAACTTAAATTTTGTGATCATGGATGAGATTAAAGCTGGATGAGTGGATCATCTTGGATTTTTTCATCTTAGATAGGATCTTTATCAAAGATTGGATCATCTTGGATGCCATGATCTTAGATAGGATCTTTATCAAAGATTGGATCATCTTGGATGCCATGATCTTAGATAGGATCTTGATCAAACATTGGATTAACTTGAATGTCATGATCACAAATAGGATCTTGATCAAAGATTAAAGTAGCTTGAATGTCATCATCATCTATGGGGAGTTTCTTGATAACTTGATCTTGATTTGTGTTGGAGCTTGTTTCATCATCCTTTAGATTTTTCTCTTGACATAGATGCAGTGGTTCAGACAATGGAATGTGAGTTTACATAAGGATAGGAATTTATAGATTGGACTTGGGATTTTGGCACAAAAATAATGGATTTTTTGTAGGAAGCTCTTGAGTGAGCTTGATAGGTGATTATGATGGTGAGAGATGTTTGCTTGGTGTTGGATTAGTGATGTGATGGGAAGCCATAACTTTGCTTGTGCATTGGAGCTTAAGATCCTTTGCTCTTAACCCTTGGAGAAAATCCCCAAGGGTATCTTTATTGGATATGTTTTTGGATTGGGATGGAGTGGATTGTAATGGTTTAGAGGATCAAGAATCGAGATAGGAGGTGGAGGCTATAAGGTTTTCATGGTTCGGTGATGGGGATGAGGATTTGGGATATGGGTGGGGGATAGGGATATGCAATATGGTTTGGCATTAATGAAGGTGTGGGGTGAAATATAGTTTTCCCTTGTTAAATGTCAAGGGATGCTTGCCCTCCAATGCTTAGGATAGACCCAGCCCTGACATCTTTACCTTAGCTTAAAATATAGTCTAAGATTTCTTTTCTAAGGGAAGGATCAATGGATAAGAAATTAGGATTGATGTGGGAGTTTTTGTTGGTAGGTTCTTGAATTGGAGACATGGATGATGATTTGATGGATGAATTGGAGGCGGGGATTGAGATATGCATTGGTGTTGAGGAGCACTATGGACGGAACATTGGTTTCCCCTATGAAGGTTTAGAAGAGGATAACTAATGGATATTTGTTGATAATTAGGGGTAGGGCTTGTGCTTGCTAGGTCTTGATATTGAGAATTAATGGATGAAAGATTAAAGCTTATGGGTTCTTGGTATTAAGGATATATGGATGGGTTATTGAAGTTTTCGGGCTCTTGATGGTGAGGATTGATGGAGCAGTGATAGAACTTGTGGCAAACTTGCTTGAGTCAAAATAGTATAAGGTTTGAAAATATCCATCTTGATCCATAAGACTCATTATCATTATAGGTGCCATAGTTTGGTTAATCAACAAGCCTAGTGTCACCACCATCATATTGAGGCTGGATTACAAGATCTTGCTTATTAATAGTATCTAATGTATTTGATTTCTTTAGCTTTGGTCATGGGTATAATAGCTATAGCTAGTTGTAAAAACATATTCGTCATAGGGGTCATATTTTGGCCTATCAACAATGCTAATGTTTCATAATCGTTAAAGAGAGGAATTTTTGGTTTGACTAGGGAACTCATCAAAGTAAATTGGAAGCATGATTATGAATTTGGATTGGAGTGGACAATGAGATGATTTGGATTGTGGATCTAAGATAAGTTATGAAAGTTTGAGATTTGTGCGCAAAGGTTGCAAAGCATGATTTATAAAGGTTTGTTGAATGGGTGGACAATGGGTGGACAATGGTTGGTACCTCAACAAAAGGTGAAAACATAAACAATTTTTTTTTTTTTTGTTTTAAAAACTAAGCTGAAAAAATATAAAGAAAATCCTGTTGTTTGAAAGGGTAAGTTTCCTCCTTTGGCTCAAAGTGGGAAAGGTTGAGAAAATCCCATGGTAAGTTTCCCTCTTTGGCTCAAAGAAGAGAGGGTTGATCTAACATGGGCAGACGCACAAGATTTATAAACATTTGTAAAATTATTTATGTAGGTATCTCAATCATTGTGGGTCTGTAGATATGCTACCAATCAAGTGATGCATAGCTAGGGAATGCAAGGTCATGTACCACTTATGCACACTACACCTTGGAGGCCAAATCTTCACCCAAAGTTAGGTCTATCTCCCCACTTCAAAAGCACATTGTGAATAACTTCTCAAACCTAACTAATATACTATGCACTAGAAGAATGACAATTGGAGATCTTAAACTAAGTTGTACAAGCTTCTAGGGGGATCCTTGATATATTGCAAGGACACATGAGGTTTAATTCATGAAGATGAAAATGGAAAGATGTTAGACGATTGAGAGAAGAGGGTAGCCCACCCTTCTTCACTTCCCCAAGATACAAAGTTCTTGGGGGCTTAACCCAAATGAGAAGATTCCATCTTCCAAGAGACATGTCTTTCAATTCACCCCCAACACTTTATACTCCGCTTGAACATTGGAGATGAGATTGTTACCTTGGTGATGAAATACAAGGTAGGCCTCCAAAAAAGAAATTTGGAAGAAGTGGGTGTTTCTGACACTCAAGATCATGCAAGTTGTGAGACAAGAGCATATGCACTCAATTCTTTGCCATTAAAAGATAGTGATAAATTGATTAAACCAAACTAAAGTGTGAAGGTGCATTTTATTCCCATATGCAATGATTATCAAACACGCAAAAAATAAAGACAAGGCACATCGAAATTGAGAAAGGTCTATAAACAAGTCTTCTTTAGATTGCCTTGCAAAATCACAAGATTAGAAGTTTTGTTTCTTGACTTGCAATAGACATGGTTTTGAATATTTTATTCTTTGGCCAATGTTTTGCAGTAAGCACATTAGTATTTTGCAAGGATCAAAATTTTGGACTTATTTTATTGCAAGGACAATGTATTAGAAATGAATTTAAAATCCCCACAAAAAATAATAAATAAATGTCATCACAGAGAGAAATAAATAAAGGCCGACTTTGACAAATTATACTTGAAAATTATGGTTGTTTCTGTATAAAGTATCATATGCACAATGAAGTTCTTTGAATCACCTTTCCAATGCCTACAAAATTTGAAAATTTGATATAAAATGAAAAATGGCTATTTTTGAGTCAATAGTGCTGCTTTAAGGACTCAAAAGATAGTGAGGGGTCTTAGCAAAGTGATTAAACTTTACTGAGTGAAATATTTAACCGTTAAGTGAAATGAAATATATCATTAGTAGAATTTATGTATAATTTTAGAAGTACAAATGTACAGATAACCAAAGAAAAGCCCCCAAAATGATTTTTTTGGCACCAAATCATGCCATGTTGTATAAATATTGTAAGTTTTGGGCCTTATGAATCAACAATGATGCCCTTTTCACACAAAGATGCTCCCTATATAAGTTGATCTTCAGAATTAGCTAAAATGATAAGAGACTTGCAAACAAGAAATACCAGAAACTTACAAACAATAAGGTTAGTTAATAGGTTAGTGTGGTTCATGTCGGGTTCACTAAAATGTATGCAATTAAAATGCAAACTATTAAATAAGAATTAAAAGAACACACATTTAAATCTTAATTTTCAAACTTAACCGCAAACCGTATATTGAGGGTATCATAACGATTTGTTCGTAATGATGTGGATGGTCAACTCAACAACGTAACATTAATGATTTTTGAATGATTAATAGAGTTGGTTTGTATGAAGACTTGTGATATATGAATTGTGAGTGAATAATGAATTTATAGAGTTACAAAAAATCGAATGAATGGTGAGGATTTGATGAAAGATGAGGAGATAACTCAGCTGGTTTTGGAGTTGATTTGGAAAGATAAATTAATTAATTGAAAATGGCGAGGAAAAATGTCATTTTGAACTCATGAGAGGATAGTAATGAATTTATTATTTTATTAAATGGTTAATTAGAGGAGGACGTTACTATTTTGACGAATGAGTTAACTTATGAGAATATAATAATGGATTTTATTAATTTACTTAATAGATTCTATCGATGAGGTAGTTGCTAATTTGGTGGTGGAGTTCACTAATAGAAAATATATGAGAATACAATTATAGATTTTTTAATTTTAATGTGGACGATTAGCTTGCATTAATTAAATAGTAAAATATTTTATAATTTATTGATTGATAACAATGGATAATGATAATAAATAATAATGGATAACTAATTATAATGGTGATAATAATGATAGTGGTAAATAATAGACAATGGATAATAAATGTGATAATTAATGAATATCAAAGGAATTATTTTAATGCCTATAGTAGGCACCAGGTTATTACATTGTATTGGCTATCAGAACTCATAGCATTTGATTCCATGAAACTCATGTGATGTTAGCAAGCTATGTTTTCTCGCCCCAACATGGATTATGGCTAAGTGCACTACAATGAACAGCATCACTACTTCACAATAGTGACACCAAAGCAGACATATGGGCCTAAGGCTAGGATAAGGGGACAATTGCAAAGACCAACATTGATGCTACCCATCCACGTTGAGAGTCTTATCGATGGCAAATTTAAAGCCATTTATGAACGCAAAAGTCTTTGCTTGAACATTGAGCGACTTTATTTTTATATTGGAGATTTAGCAAGTCCTTGGTCATGCCCACAAGCTTTTGTAACATTTTTGTATTTAAACTTGTAAATTTAAGCAAGGATTTGTTCAGTCCCTACACAATGGTTTTGAACATGGTGGAAACAAGGCACCCAAGTCATTTTGGTTCTTGGAAGCTCGGAGTTCATTAAGAGAAGTTGAGTAACATTGTTGTTTGAAACTAGTGCTCACATTGTTGAGGGCAATACAAATTAAAAAAAAATGTCGCTTATCCATAATTTATTTGGTGTTACATTTTATAAATTGGCTGATCCCATGGTGATGCAAACTCTTCAAGAAGTCAACTTGTATGGGTTCATCAAGAACTTACTTCTTCTGTTATGGAAAGTCTTCATCATCACTGTTACTGTCACTGTCACTTTCCACTTTTCCTTTGTACCAAACCATGGTTCTAAATTCAAACTTTTAGATAGAGTTGCCAACCTTCATTTTGGGGAAGGTACTTTAAGATTTCTGAGGAACATTGAAACACATTGGTAGTTCGATCCCCAACAGAGTCGCCAAAAATATGTTGGTAAACAGATTTTTCACTACGAGTGCATCTTCAAAATTGACCCTGTTTGCTCAAAGAGTAGTGACAATCGCACCAACAGTTGGAGAGATTGCAACTGGATCACAATCTAATCACCATCTAATCACCATCTTCCTCCACGTTTAAGAGTAACAGCTCCCTCATATGATATGGGTATTTGGATTTTTGAGTATTATTCACTTGAAAGTACAAAAATGAGACAAAACAAAACTAAAGAAAATGGTTAACATAAACCCCAACAATAGACATATGAATGCTAGCTGAGATTCAGAATGCAGAAAGATTACTAAGGGGTTTAAGCACAAAATGTAACAATGATAAAATAACGGATAACAGACCCTGACATATGAAAAGATACACTATCCTAGTACATTCACATCAAGATACCAAGAAATGAATGCATTTCACCATATCAATTCAAAGTAACAAGAATCGGAATCGGCAAGGCCGAATCGAATCGTGAATTAGCCATGAATCGAAATCGAATCAGCCACAAATCGGTAAATTCAAAAAACCCTTGAAATTTAGAGATTTTAACAATTTAAAACTTATTTCATGCACCCTTTATTGAATATAACTTGAGCACACTATAACATCATCAAATAGAAGCTAACATACATAAACAAGGAACATAAATGATAAATCCATCACATACGTTACATGTTAAATGTAAATTGTAGCTGAAGTAAATAGAAATCATAGGGTCATAATGACTCAAATCATAGAATGTATGCAAGATGAAGATCCATAAGACATCAAATCATAAATGTATGTAAGATGAAGATCCATGAAACGTGTGTCTATCAGTATCTATAAACAAAATGAAAAAACAAGGCTCTAGCTCAAGCCTCATCATCATCCTCAAGCTCGTCCGCAGCCTTAGCCTCTGAGTATCCTGTCTGTCGGTGCCCTCTACAAAGGCGTCTAAGGGAGGTCCTAGAGGACTGAAGAGCCATAGCCCCTGCATGTAAGATGGGCTCACGAACAACATCACTAGGGCTTGTGTCTGTGCGTGCGTGTGTGCGTCTGCCAGTGCCTGAAGGTGCTCTAGCAGCCTCCTCTGCCATGGCCACAGCCTCAGCCTCTCTATCTACTTGGTCAATCCACTCATGGTCTGCATCAGTGAAGACCGGATCCACAGCCTCAGTGAGCCACTCTGATTTTGGATCAATCTCCTCCAGAATGATCAGAGGACTCAGCGCCCAAAATCTATCCGATCCTAAGATGGAGGTTGAAATGAACAAAGACAAGATCATTCAACCTCTGCACAAACAACCTATTTCTCCTCTTCGAGTAGATATGCTCGAACATGGACCAACTGCGCTTACATCCAGAAGCGCTGCTTGGCTGATTTAGAATACAGATGACAATTTTCTCAAGCAAAACCTCAAAGTTTCAAACTAATAAACAAAATAGCAAAGCCTACTTTGCAATTTAGTAAAACTAAAAAACATTCAAGATTTGCAAATGAAAACTAAAAAAATTTAACAAAAAATGAATAATACACTAACATACAAAAAATTAATCAACACTTACCTCTTGCAAATGAGTTGAGGAGTGTTGCTATTGACTCCTTAATGCTCCCAATGCAATCTTATGGCCTCCCCAAATGGATTTTTGATCTCTTTGATGCTCTTCCTTCTTGCTAGTTGCAAACCTATGCTTTTTCTTTTCTCTTCTTCTCTCTCTTTTCCTCTCTTTTACTCATGCTAAACAATTAGAAGGCCCTTTAGGGTTAAAATAAAGAGGAAAGGCAAAAAAAACATTAAAAAAAGATGTGTTTTTTTTTAAAAATTTGACTTGAGTTTTTATCAGGTCGCGCGACCGATTTTTTCCGATTCACGTAGGCGATTTGGGCGATTTTTTGAATGAATCGCTGAATCGGCGATTCACGTGAATCATCCTGATGAAATTGGCGATTCACGCGAATCATCCTGATGAAATCGGCGATCTGATTCAGCGATTCATAAAAATCGGGAAGCTTGAATCAAATCTCCAAACCGTCGATTCAGGCGATTCTAGTTACTATGTATCAATTACATAAATTAGGACTATAGGATTCCACCATTACATAAGAGATTACCAACTTAACATACAAAAAATAAGCAATAATAATTGATGAACACATTCAAGACATATGACTAAATGCATTCTTCATTATTTCTTTGAAAATATTTAAGTTCAAAGACAGTTTTGTACATAGAGCATTGAAAATTCTCCATAGTTTCCCCCTTTGCCAAAAAGTCTCCCCTTTGCATTACATAAGCCTTGTATTTATAGGCATGAGTGGTGTAACCACTTAGAATAACTCCCTAACTACCTCCTGTAAGTACATAACTACCTCATGTAACTCTTGAGGTAACTACCTAGTATTTATCCTAGACAATTTAGAATAACTACTTAAATAATCACTTAGAATAACTACCTAAGTGACTACTTAAAATAACTACCTCTTTTGAAAACAAGTTAGGATTTACCTAACCTTTGCAAAAATTAAGCCCGTTAAGCTAACTTTAATTACAATGGGTGACAGTCACTTTTACAATATGCAACTTAAAACTTGTATCTGCAATGAAAAAACAAGTCCTGACGTACTTCTTCATCTTCATCTGCTTCATTTTGAGCTAGTAATTGTCTAACCATCTAGTGCACAGCTTGGTATCTTTATGATTACATAGAGAAGACCTAGAATATTCTTCTAAAGAAACACACTCCTGCTGAATTAACTAGGCATCTTTTTGCTCGCACCCCATTCGAACTTGAAGTCTATCAATCAATAACTTGACCTTTAAAGATGTTTATCTCCACCAACTATTGAACCTTAATCACTTTTTCAATCTCACACAAAATTTGAAATTGCCATGGAACTTATTTGTATAATAATATCTATTAAATATCATATTCCCTGTTTATCTTTACTCTCATTCTATGAGACCTATTTCATTAAGGGATTTCATCAAATAGTATCGATGATCTATGCATGCTTCTCAATTTTTATAAATGTCTCAAGAGTGGATAAAATTGAAACCACTCTCCATACAAGCATTTCTTTATTCATGCACACTTTGTTCAATGGGTCTAACCACGGTCGTGTCGATGAAATTTGTAGAGGTTGAGAGAGTAAAGATTATGGCATTCGGCTTTATCTTCACTTCTTTCTTGAGGTTTTGTAACTTCCTATTTCTTGTTTGGAAATATATATGATTTAACCATTCACCATGTGAAACAAGGTTTGGTTTTGTCTGTGTTTCCATATCCGCATGCATGTTTATAAATTTATAATCTGTCCCAGAGTTCGCATTTTGGCATGAGCATAGAGGGATGGTAAATAAAGTTTTAATAGCATGACTTTATATCCACCATTTGGAACTTGCAATCATGCCACACCATATCATGATCTCTATTTGAAGCGTTCTGTCGAATAATGAAGGTGATATTCTATCAAAACAAATTAGAAGAGTCATTCCTGTCTCTAGACTTTGCATGCATGTCTGCCATCTGTTTGAAAGCTCCCGTCTTGCGTATGTAGAGAATATGTTGGTGAAGGTTGCTGGATTCAACTTTACACCTGCCACTTGCATTTACTTGAAAGTTTCTAAAGCCTTTTCAATAAATCCATTTTCTAGAAATCTTGCAATTCATTGCATCACACAAGATGACATCTCTTTAAGGCGTCTGTTTGTCAAATAGCTCAACTCCCTTGTCTTTGATTCCACATTTTGCATGTATCTAGCTGGACGCATTCTGCAACCATTTCATTAGTTTCTTGAGATAGCATCCGCTTAAGACTCTCTGTCAAATGATTCAGGCCCATTATCTATGATTGCACATTCTTGATAGCTGCAATATTTGAAAAATCCTCCTTGGTCAAACTAATTAAACTCATTATTAATATTCCACTAATTGGAACATGTCAATTGCCCCTTTCACATATTAAGCTTTTCAAGAAGTAAACAATACACACAACATGAGTCACCGTTTGCACAGCTATCATACAGGTACATGATATATGAGATAGCCTTAGGAAAGAAAATTAATCCGAATTCCAGCCCTAGCATAGAAGTAAGACATTAATTTATGTAGAGCAGAATTGTACAAGATTCTTTTTCATGTCCTCTTGGAAGTCGCTCAAGGATAGGATTTACCATCAAGCCATGTTGACATCATCTGTCCACATGGATGGGCGAACCCTTCTCACCCAATTTCTACTTACTGTGTCACTCAAAGTCTGCATAAAAACATCAACTCAACTAAGGTCACAAGAACTCCAATCACATCTCAAGCCATGAAAATGATTGCACAAAAGAAAAAATGATGTATTTATAGAATTTTGTTTTAGCTTAACATTCTCATTCACAAAGGCAACAAACAACCTTTACCAAGGTTCTCTCATGGCAACACCTTCCTAGGGTTCTCAATAAGGATAATTAAATTCAATGACAACACTAAACGATTGTCCCGACTATAAAACTGGAATCTTAACTGGCATTCATCAATGAATCACCTAAATTATGCCATCATGGACAATGCAAGAGAAGCTCCAAGTTCAAGGCAATATGCACTAATTAAGGAATAATATTGCCAATAATGGCTATATAACCATAGCATGGAACATAGAAGCAAGACTCTTATAGGTCCTTAGGGGATTTGAACACCTTGCCTTTCGCCTCTAACATTGGTTGAACCAGGCACTTGCATACTCCTGCTCCTAGCTCCTCCCTTTCCCTTAATGGCAAAAAATGCTTTATTGGGAGAAATTGAAGATTTTATAAGGGTTTAGTACCTGCTCAATGAGAAGGACACGTGCCATTCCTTTTGTCTTTGTGGAAGAAGCTTGGGGTTCAAATTGAGGTTTCTGCATAACCACAATGGCTTTTAAGAGCCCAGCCTTTTGTTTTACAGGTGAGTTGTCTTCTTAGACTCTAAACACATTCAATTTTCACTTAGGCTACCTCATGAAGAGGTGAAAATCCTCAAATCTGAGTATAAGCTGACATTATATATGTCATCTCACCTAAATATAATCACAGAAGACTCCAGATACATCACTATTCAGACAATTTTACCTCCCTATATGCAATATTAACATGTGAAGGTGATGAATGAAAATCTTTATGGGGCATCTCTGTCCTTACTGGGTGAGATCAACCTGTCACCTGCACATTATACAACACATTAACATCTCTAAAGTATAAATGAATATATAAAGATCAATTTAATAAAATAGCACCACACACAACGTTTCCAAGCCTCTAAGATTAACTAAGTACAAAACAAGAAATGACACAAGATTGAGCAGGTATTGGATTAGTAATTACACCCAATTGAGATGCTCTACATCATATTTGCTAGCTAGAGAATCAATTTAAATGCCATGAAGTCATACACTGCAATAATTTTGTCTGATCAAAAGCCATCAATACATTTAAATTTCATTTTACTAATTGCATAGCATTCCTTAAAAACAGCCTTTGCATCAGTGCACAAATTTGGTACCATCTAAGTGCAATGTAGAACATTCTAGTTAATCATCAGTGCACATCAAGCATAGAAGGATGAGAGACATAGTAGAGTAGTGATCGAGAGATATCTACCATACAATTCTTTAATGTGATATAGGATAGAAAGAAATCACAAAATTCAGTTGCTTTCACATAGATATGTCAAAACAATTCACGAGAGTGTCAAATTATTTCTAACATAGAGAGACAAATGTAGGATTGAGTTGTTGTGAGAAGGCACTGACGATTAAATCTTTACTAGTTGCAATACATAGCTGAGAAAGGAAGGAGCATGAAAAAATGGGGTGGGCACTATACTGTCTTGATCCAGGTTTCAAGAAATACTTCAAATGAATTTCTGATGAGATCTCAATTGGTGAAGAGATGAGAATTATAGGTCATCATTACATGCATCCTTTTCCATTTATTACATCAGATTCATATTTCCTTAGTAACTTGGAAAATTCACATTGTTCAGAAATACATTTTACAGCGGCAGGGCTGTAAAAGTCGTGGGTCTTGGCAGATTCATAGAGGCTATAAATAATTAACAAAAAACTTTACTAAAAATGTGAGAGTTAATTGTGGTAGATCTAGTATGGTTATATTGTTAGCTCACTGGGTTCAGAAGTTGATATAGGTATGATTTCCACTCTATAAATCTGTACAAGACTTGCATAAATAAGCATTTGTGGCTTACTATTCTTTATAGGGTCTGGCTTCTGTATTAAAGTTTCTTTAAATATATATCCAAGGGTGTTCATGATTATTACATTGTACCTGCTGAAGCCTGAAACGTCTTATGACCTGATACAAAGCTTCGATTCTGTTAATAATAAATATAGTAGTTTTATTTTTTCATAGGGGAATTTTAAGACCTTGTTGCAAGTTTTTCTTTGGTTTCGAATAGATTATTATTTACTTTCAATATTAGATAAACTTATAAGGGTTCTAACTTCTGTTAATGTTGCCCATTTCCAACCAAAAGAAAACATCTCAAAATCATACTAAAGATGCATGAACTACCTAAAGCATATGTAAATTGCAAATTTGAGAGGATTTCATAGCCTTATTTGTTATGTGATTTAACACCATATGGCCCTGGTTTATTTTTGAGAGTTTCTTTCTATAATTTACATTTGTTTGTCCTTTGGCTTCCTTGTCACATTCTGAACACAAAGGCGAGGAAGAATGCAATTGATTGATATAATCTAATATTGAATCTGGTCATAAGTGCCTATACTTCTTTCTTCTTTGTGTCGAAAAATATCAAGTCATACCGAATTCTGAATTCTGTGAGCGATTGGTATCTTACCTTTGATTTCTCTTTTGCACAATTTTTTATTTTTCAAAATTAAAGACATTTTCCAGAAATTCTTAATCTTTTCATTCTCTTCTTCCATTGACATGTTTCCTGCTCTTGGGGAAGAATGAACCACATCAGAAAAGCGAAGGCAACAGGGGGTGTGGTGGGCCATACCTTAGCCACCAGTAGCACTTTATTCTTGGATAAACAATAGACATTAGGACAGGTTGGGGAGGCTGAAAGAGCATTATTAGGTTTTGTTACCAAGGTAGGAGCTGTTATTTTTAGCAATGAGATTCAAATAGTTGGCTTCTTTCCACAATGTGGTCATTTTGGTTGAATGAGACTTGCTCGCCTTACATACTGAAGCTAAATACCCTACTTGAAAACATCTTCTTAAGTGAAATGGGATATTCTTGTAGTCTAGCACTTGCTTCCATGGCCTATCCTCCACAGCCAAATTACACTGGGTAGATCTTTGGCTCTAACAAGGTCCACATGTATGCTAGCGGAGGTAGAGTGAAGCAGTCTTCAATTTTTGGATCTAAAGGCAAAAATTTGCTCAATGTACTACCAATACCTTGAAAACATGCATCTACCCTGTATTACAGAAGGAGATTAGGAAGATGCACACGTATTGGCATAATAGGGAAGGATCTTGTCATTGGTTTAAATTCGAGAAGCTAGAATTTGACCAATAGTACATGCTTATCCTAGCACCAAGGACCTTTAGCTAAAATAAATGCTTTATCTTTAGTACATTTACAGAAAAACACGAAAGGAACTGTTTGTGCATGGATAGATTTCTTTGATTTTTTTAGATTAGCACTCCAGGAAATAGTAATCCCGGCATGAAAATTGGTTAAACTCAGAGTAATGAGAATCGCGCGTGAATTGCGTGAATTGCGTGTCGATTCACCCTCCCCGAGTTTTTGGGAGCCGGTGAATCAGATCAGCGGTTTTTTGGCATGAATCGCCTGAATCGCCATGTGTGAATCGGCTGTCAAGTCAAAAAAATTAAAAAAACACTTGTTTTTTTATCTTTTTTTTGTGTCTTTCATCTTACATACATTTATGATTTGATGTCTTATGGAGCTGAAAAATAACTCTCGATGCCTTATAAAATAATTAAAGTCGGTTGAGCTTGTCTTGGGGGCTTTGCCCCCAAACCCCCATTTAATAATTTGTGGTGGAAACTGCGCTGATAAAAGTGGGGAAAAATTAACCTTCGAGTCTTATTAGCCTCCATATTGAAGCTGATGATGATGAAGAAGAAGAATATCAATAAATTATTAATCCATTAGTTGAACTTAAAACAATGATACTTGAACTGATGTAATGATTTAATTTTAATGTTTTGATTCTTGAATCTTTGACGTTGAAATTGCACTTGAGGTATATGATGGTATGATCATGATTCATGATGCTATGATTACGAGTGTTTTTGTTGTTTAAATGTTTTTTATGATACTATGTGACATACCAATCTTAACTCATGCTTCTAGGCTGCATAAATATGTAACACGTGATGGATTTATCATTTATGTTCCTTGTTTACGTATGTTAGCTTCTATTTGATGATGTTATAGTGTGTTTAAGTTATATTCAATAAAGGGTGCATGTAATAAGTTTTAAATTGTTAAAATCTCTAAATTTTAAGGGTTTTTTAAATTTGCCGATTCATGGGCGATTCGATTCCGATTCATGGGCGATTCGCGATTCGATTCGGCCTTGGCGATTCCGAGACGATTCCGGTTCTCGTTACTTTGGTTAAACTAGGCAAAAGGGTACTTTACTTACAGAGAAGATCTTGCTTGGACAAGTTCTCTACTTATACACCACGTCCTTTCTATAAGAGAATTGGACACACCTCTAAACACAGAATAGTTTCTTGGCATTGCATGTAACTTTTAAGCATCCAATGGCAACCCTTCTAACTGTCTGCATCATTAGCTCCACTTTATCATCCTACAGCAGTGAACTCTTAGACTTGTGCTCAATACCCTCTCCTAATTGCACTTAAGTATTGCAAATATTCTCATGGAGTTGCTGTTTGCAAGGTGTCAAAAGGGCCATTGAACCCTTGGATGTTGCCAGGAATGGGCCCAGTTCAGAAAAAGCAATAGGAAAGTCTGGCTCTTCAGACTTGATACATTGAAGGTTCCTGTCAATGCCTCCACCAATACCCAATCTGCTGCTGCATTAGTGTTGTCTACCATGTTACAGTTTACTTTGTTTTGGGCAGGAGGTTTCATTTGAGCTATGAATAGAGTTATTAATTATTTTTGAACTGGAGTCTTAAAAGTGCAATGTATTCACTTACAAGTATCTTTGGCCCCGATGTGAGTTTGCACATGTCTAGGAACACTGTGAGTGATTGAACTAACTCATCTTTCAGAACAAAGATGATTGAATAAATTCATTGCAAAACTACTTCCAACTCAATCAAACTGAGCAAGTTTGGAAAACTTGGTGAGTACCTAGCAGCCTTAGAAAAGATCCCAAATTGAGCAGTATAAGAGAAGTCATTTTTTTTTACTTAATCGTATTGTTTTTATGATTTGAATATATGTTTTTAAAGGCTCTCCCCTGTCAGAGGAGGGCTTTTGCTCTCTTAATTTACTTTTTGGAGATATGATGAAAAAACTGAATTTGAAAATGCTAAAACAAAACTGAAAGTGCTAGATAAAATACAATCTTGCAATAGATATAACCATGTGAAACATCACCATTTAAAGTGGCCCATAAAAATAAATAAACTGTACTTATTGATAGGTAATGATATAGAAAGGGAATCATCATTTTCTTAAGGGTGACTAGCTAAGTCATCCCAATTCCACAAAAATACTACTATAAAAAATATTCAACATGTCAATCCCATGGTTGACCAAGCAATCTGCAACATGGTCTTTGCTCCCTATAATAATGCTGAACCTTAATATGATTGAATGTCTCTTTCCACTAAGGATTTCCTGTAGGATTGACCATAACTTCCAGTTTGGACATAAATGTTTTTTCAAGGCATTGATAACAACTTGAGTCACTTTCTATAGTAATTCTATGGAAGCCAGTCCAATATATCATCACTCAACACACCAAGAGGTTGCGTACACCTAGTTTCATTGTTTGTTTTTAAACCAGACTACATGAGCCCCCTGTCAAGAACTTGCACTTATCCTTCTCCCACTATCCAAATCCTTCCATTCATCTTTTTCAATAACATTCAAATGGACTTTTAACCATTCAATGGGTAATCCACATGCTTTAGTTATATTTGATTTGACTTGTTACTTAGGTATATTCTTTACACTTCCCTTAGTTTGACAGGTTGTGAATTTGGCTACAACTTTTTTTTTTCAAACCTTGTGTGGCCATCTGATACGCCATCACATTCATGCCTGTCATTCTTTGAATTTGGCAGCTTTTGCACTTTAGAACATGTTAGTTCTTTGATTAGTAATAGTTTTCATGGGTGGTCTTGTGTATAGTTTCTAATTGCCGATTGGAAGTCATTTCCATAAAGTTATTTTGTGCATTGTGTGCCAAGTAATGCCATTTTATGACATAAATACCTAAGTAAAGCCAGACTGGGATTTTCTTCCCAAGAAACTACGCCTTTGCTTAGAAAACTGAATAATTGACCAGCTTACTGTGCAAAAATGTTTAAATAAAGCAGAACTAGTATTAGCCATATTTAGCTTGATCTCATGTTTATGTGCAAAATTGGTGAAGTATCATAAAAAGCTTAACCCTGGTCAATGGTCATTACACGTGATACATTTTAATATTTTCTTGCAGTCAAATAAATGGAAGTTAGATACTTTAGCCAATATTCAAATTTTTATTGAGGTATTTCCAATTACTGAATGATCAACCATTACTATTACATAATTTTGCTTGAATTTATGCATATAAGCATTTTAGTGTAGACGAATGAGTCACTGATCACATTTTCTTGCTGCAGGTTGTTAAAGAAAGGAAATGGAAGGAGATAGCCCTTTCACTCAACTTTCCTCCAACAACAACAAGTGCTTCATTTGTTTTACGCAAGTTTTATAGCAATTCTCTTCATCACTATGAACAAGTTTATCTATTTGGAGTTCGTGGACCTGTGGTTCAACCACCAGGTATAAATTTCAGCCCGTTTCATGTTTTTGTAATTGCCTGGTCATTCATCTAGTCGTCATATTTTCTTAATAATGAAATCATTTTTGGTTTGCTTTATAATCAGCGACCCCAGCTATCTCAAGTCCAGCCCATCATTTCTCAGAGATAGAGCAAATGCATTCAGCTGCAGAGGTTCCTGAACCAGATATTAGAAGGCAGAAGATTGATTCAGCTCAAGCACTTGGAGGTACTCGTGAACTTTTCTCACTTTTTATTCCTGATTTGGAGAATGTCATTTTACTTTTGGTCAATTTTTTTAATTAGCATTTTGAGGTTTCTTTTCATCTAGGTTTTATTATTGATGATATTTTCAAGCTAGGTTGCTAATATGGCATTGCTGCAGTGGACCCTGCATCATCGATTGGGAGCATTGTGAATGGGTCTATTGATGGTAAATTTGAGTATGGTTATCTGGTAACTGTAATGGTTGGTACAAGGAAGATGAAGGGTGTGTTATATCATGTACCTCCAACTGGTGCCAAACCACAAGGTGCATCAGTGTCAACCTTTATGAATAGTCTTGGGTCTGAACTTAAGGCTTCTGATGTGGAGGATCAAATTGGTCATCGACGAAGGAGAAAAGAACTGTCTAGAAAGGATCCAAATGCACCAAGGCAAAACCGAAGTGGTTATACATTTTTCTTTGCTGAGCAGCGAGCCAAGCTGAAGTCTTCTGTACCAGATAAGAATAGAGAAATCAGCAAGAAGATTGGTGATTTGTGGAATAGGCTTCCGGAGGAGGAGAAATCTGTAAGTAAATATGTTCATCCTGATAATATAAAAGTGCTCATATTATATCCAGGAGCTAATAAACTAAAGCTTTTCCATGGCAGCCATATCAAGAAAGAGGCTTAAAAGATAAGGAGCGTTATATACGAGAGATGCAGGAATATAAGGAAAGGTTTAGCTCTCAAATAGTGCCTTCGGATGGAGCAAATGTCTCTCATAGTGGTTTTCCGAATGCAAGCAATGAAAGTCACTCAAACAATGATGTATGCAATACAGCTTAGATTTTATAGAAATTTAAATTGAGCTTCAGGAGGTACAAAATTTGAATTTGTATTTTGTAATTGCCAAAGCACCTATCTTTTGTTTCCGATACAGGAGGGAGCTCAGAGTTTGTACTTCTCTAGAAAGAGGCATCACCTCTTCATTAAGGCTAGCAACTTCATTGTTCAAGGATCCAGTTTTGCAGTACCAAAGCCCAATTTATCTCTAGTTATATGGATCAAATTGACAATCCTGTCAAACCTTTTGTGGAATGTAATGTTAACTATTCATGGATTTAGAATACGTTGTTTCAAAGAAGCAGCATGATTTTTGAAGTAAAATGGGGAATGGTCACAGGTTGCTTGGATCAGGTAGATGTGTAAATATAAATACTGCACAGAGATAGTGTTTTCGTGATGTTAATTTGGATATTTACTTTGTATATTTGAACTGGCTGTGTTTTTAAAGATCTGAATGTCTACTATATCTCAGTATCTTATATTTATGATGTTATAAACGGATATAGTTTCTTTCACCATTTCATGTGAGAAAATTCTTTAGTTAGGTGATATAATGTTTCACTCCCAAATGGTAATCAGGTTTTCTTCTGCTAATATAAGAAGTGCATTGAAAAGACAATTTAACCCAAAAAACTATCATGATATCAATCCAGCATTTGAAGTAGGTAAAACCTACACAACTAATCTTGGAGGGCAATTTCTTTTCCTAGATGTCAGAATTTTATATGCGCACAATGCAATAAATTATTGGTTCTTACTGAAAATGATCTAGGGTGAATTTTCGTAAGAAATTCATCGTTCCTTTAGCTTCTTTGGAGATGGTTGACTTGTCCTGTTTCTTTATGAAACTATAAAATATTTGCCATGATGCTCAAATTAAGGCTTAGACGGCCATGCTGATTGAAATCACATAACAGATGAATTAAGCGACTTTTGGTATGAATGAGTCGATAAATCTAATCCTTACACATAACAAGGACATGCATGTAATATTATCAACTATGCCCCGTTGTTATATTCAAGGTATACTTGACTGACGTGTGAGTGAATGAAATTCTGTAACAAGAATATCCAATGAAATTCTGTAGTAGATGTAGTTCTGTAACATGTTAAGTCACTCTTTTGGTCCATCTGTGCTCAAGGAATTAGAAAAGCTACTTGGGCGAGAAAGGCTGTATTAAATTTAGCATTTTAGCATCCTGGTAAGATGACTATTGGGAAGGTAAACTCTCCAACTTAAGTAGGGGTTGAGTATATATGCAAGTGCTTAATCATCTAGATGATCCATTTTTATTGAAGCCAATGTTTTCAAGTTTGTCTTACTGTATTGAAACTGAGCATACTGCATTGCTGCCATGATTTTACTAATATTAATCGAATGTCAAGTTAAATTTTCATCAGAAGTAAAACATCCTTGGTTTTTGCATTAGGATTGTTTAGTTCTATCCTACTATTTTTTTAGCACATCTTAAAAATAGTTGTTTCAATAACGCTCAACATATTTAAATCTTTATGCCTTGTAGGAAAGTAATTTCTTACGTATTGCAGTGAGATGAGGATTGCACGGAAAGGAACCGACATTGAGGATTGTAAGGTAAGGAACTGACATTATGTAGGAGGGTAGAACTGTGGTTGTACAAGGTTCCAGGCCCTTTTAGAACCTGGTTTTAATGTGTAATTGTTTAATGCTGGTCTGCAGTTATTTACTGGCGATAGATGGGTTTTGAGAGGCCATCAAAACCTCTCTATACTTAAATAAAAGATAATAATAAATAAACACATGGAAGCAAGTGTTAATGAATGCACAATAATAATAAGTAAATGATGAATGTATGAGAGTCAATATAAATAGCCATAAATTAAAATGGATAGGAATTGGGCCATCAATCAAACTTGATGAATCAGTATGTCAATTGTCAGTATATTCTCGCATTAAGAACACTTTCACCAAAATGGGCTCCAAAGTAAATTAGAAATGACATGTATGATAATTTCACCATCACACCTAAACGTGCTCCAAGTGAAAAAAAAACGTGCATTGTTTTAAAACTTTTTGATCCTGAACTTGTGACATAAATTTCTGTATTTTGTTGCCAACTTTGTACAATTTCAGATCTTTACCCACCATGGTGTTTAAAGCTTTCACAGCATTGCTCTATCTAAAGACGTCAATGTTTAATTAGCATGTTATTGGCTTAGATAGGTAATTTAGAAGAAAAACCTTTGATTCATTGACTTTTTGGGCCAAACTTGTAGCTCTGTAACAAAGAAGTATATGTCTAGAATTAAATGTGTTAGACTAATCTTAATTTAAATGAATTCCAATCCTAATGAAAAGATAGGTTAGAAGAATGATGAAGAGGAGGAAAATCTTAGATTGTTGACGAGATTGTTGGAAATAAGTACTATAATCATTGAAAATAAATAAAGTCACAACAAAATAAAGTATAAAATGCTAAATACCTTTAACATTACTTTATTAAAATATAGCGTACTATTAAATAATATTGTTGGTTACCATATTTATCATTTAAACTTTTTAAAATTTTACTTCGTCGTTCTTTTGAAATAACAAATGTGCTGGTAAAGAGATTAATGCTTTACAACTTTCCCACCTGTTGTTTTTCAAATTATGATCTCTGTATAGGTAATTTAGAAGAAAAACCTTTGATTCATTGACTTTTTGGGCCAAACTTGTAGCTCTGTAACAAAGAAGTATATGTCTAGAATTAAATGTGTTAGACTAATCTTAATTTAAATTAATTCCAATCCTAATGAAAAGATAGGTTAGAAGAATGATGAAGAGGAGGGAAATCTTAGATTGTTGACGAGATTGTTGGAAATAAGTACTATAATCATTGAAAATAAATAAAGTCACAACAAAATAAAGTATAAAATGCTAAATACCTTTAACATTACTTTATTAAAATATAGCGTACTATAAAATAATATTGTTGGTTACCATATTTATCATTTAAACTTTTTAAAATTTTACTTTGTCGTTCTTTTGAAATAACAAATGTGTTAGTAAAGAGATTAATGCTTTACAACTTTCCCACCCGTTGTTTTTCAAATTATGATCTCTGTCTATGGTGGCTGTCGGGGAGGGCTCTGGCTCTGGCTCTGGCTCTCTTGCCACACCCCTGCTCTGTCCAGACTTGCTCCTTGTTCTGCGACCCACGGGATTCTCTGTGGCCCCTAGAACATGCGACCCTATGACTTCTGAGTTGTTGTCTTGCGCTCGTTTTCCTCCTTCAATGGAAGCATCTACTTACTTTGGGTAGGGTGGTGAGGGGAATTCTGTGGCTAATGTGGATACCACTAATACAGATCCCAAGTGTAGTCTAGAGGGAAGGATTAATGCATCTCCCCAGAATAGTGCTTGGAAATGTGCTCTTGTGGGCCAGCACAACGTGGAGGTGGCGCAGTCGCAACCTCATATCTCTCTCGGGGAGGATCGCCCAATGATCTCTCCCAGATTGCATTGTGGATAACATTTCTTCCTCCTTCCACCTCTCTTTGTTGGGAAGGTTCTTGGCATTCAGACCCACAATAGATATGGTTAGGAGGTGGGCGAATGCTCGTTGGAAGCTTAAAGGTAGTGTTTCTGTCCCAACCATGCCGGAGGGACTATTTCTGTTCAAGTTTGCTTCAGAGGACCTCATTTTTGTCCATTCTGGCACTTGGTGCTATGGGAAACATAGCCTGGCCATTGCGAAATCGAAGCTAGGTTTCGACCCAAATGCGAAGCTCCACAGAATGGCCCCTGTTTGGGTCAAACTTCCGGGCTTACCCTTGGAGTTTTGGGATGAAAGGGTGTTCAAATGGACTGGTGATTCCTTCGGGCACTTTGTGCCGGTTGATAATATCACTATTCAAAAAACCTAGACTAGTGTATGCCAGATTTTGTGTCAATGTAGCTATGGACAAAGCTCTACCAAACTCTGTAGTCTTAAAATCCAAATGGGGTTAAGTGGACCCAGGCTATCGTCTATGAGAATGCCACCCTGTTCTGCCAACGTTGCTCTAAACTAGGACATGTCATTACAGACTGCAAGGCCCACCAAGAGAAGGAACCTAAATTGGAGGAGAAGGTGGATACCCCTAGATCCTCTAGTGTTGCTTTGCGACTGAATGCTACGGTTGTGGACGAAACCCCCATTATCGATACAACAATGAATGAGGACGGGACTACCATATTGAAAACATAGCAATGGTGAAGACAAGTGGAGCGAACCCCCAGTGTGTGACAAGTGAGGAATTCCCCTTCCTGGTTGGTATAATTGGCTTGTTGGAGACACCAAAGAACCAAGGGAAGCCCAACCCTAGTGATGCTGGGAAGCTTGGCATTGCCTTGGAGGAGGGGGAGATCCCCATGGTTGAGAGCAGGTTTAAGGAAGACCCATTCACCACAATGGGGAAGGAGGCGGACATGGGTAGGCTGAATGTTGGGATCGTCAAAGTAAAGGCGTTGCCTAATCCTGCAGTTAGGAATGTTAAAATGAAGCTGGAGAACTCTAAGCTTTGGGGGGATATGTGCCCCCCCCGACAAGTTGCTCCTCGACCTTTGAAGTTGTGACAAGATATTATCCCCTCACTGAGCAGTAGATCGACCCCCACTTCCCCGATGAAGACGGAGATGAGCGAATGATAGTTGAATTGAAGGAAAACAAGGGGAAGTAAGAAGCCTGATGTAGGCACTGACACTAAACTGGGAAGACCGTCTGAGCGTGCCCTCAGAACGAAGGCAATGGTCAGGGAAATCGCCAATGGAAGGCAACTAACTCTGGAGGCTACCCAAAGACATAAAAGATGAAGTTCCTTTCCTGGAACTTAAGGGGCTTGAACAACCCGCAGAAACAATATGCTCTAAGACATAGCATTATTGATCTAAAGATTGATGTGCTGCTAATCCAAGAAGCTAAAATGACCCAACATAAACTTGCTAATCTTGTTGATCATCTTTGGTCGGGGGCGGGCTTCTACTATGAGGCGAATGGTGCTTCGGGAGGGGTGCCTACTTTATAGAATCCGAGTAAGTTGTCAGCTGAACTTATTGCTTTCTCTCCCAGCTTCCTTGTTAGATTTAAGGTTAATAACATGTCCTTGTGTATGGTTAATATCTATGCCCCCAATATTGGAAATGGTCAGGCCTCGATCTGGGAGGAAATCACTAATCTCAAAAATCAAAATTTGGATAACCTCTATATGATTGCTGGGGACTTCAACACCTCTTTATTCCCTTCTGAGAAAAGAGGAGGTTTGGTTGATTATAGTGACAGTATACAGGACCTTGCTGAGTTTATCAGGTCAAATGACCTTTATGACCTAGAGCTGCAGGGGATTCCCTTCACCTAGTCGAAAAATAGAAAGGGGCAGAATCTAATTCAAGTGAGACTCGATAGGGTATTGGTCTCGGCGGGCTGGGACCTGGATCACAACTCAGTTCTATCTACCATCCGTCGCATGGTCTTAGATCACACCTCAATATTGCTCAATTGGACTACCCGTCCTGCGCATGGATCGCCCCCCTTTCGGTATGAAATAATGTGACACTCACATGCAGACTTCAAACAGTGCATTCACTCATGGTGGAGCATCCCGGTGAGGGGCTCTGCTATGTTTAAGATTGCTTGTAAGTTGGATAATATTAGACGGGAAGTGAAAAGCTAGAGTAAATACTCCTTTGGGGACATTTTCAAACAGAGAATCAAAATTGAGACTAAGCTTGAACAACTTCAGACTAGTATGGCGAGTGAAGACCTCCCCACTGCGGCTCACCTGGAGGAGAGCTGGAGGCAAAAATGGAAAGATAATTTGGAGGAAATATATTGGAAGCAACGATCGAGAATCCAATGGCTAAAGGAGGGAAATAAGAATACCCATTTCTTCCACAGATCTACTTCTAAACATAAGAAAATGAATACTATTAGGTCTTTATGGAATGCAAATAATGGGGAGCTTAAGGAGGATGAGGAGATGGGGAGGTGGGCTTCCTAATATTTTTCCAATGCTTACTCGGGTTCGGGTGTGGACCATGGGGCCACTAGGGACCGACTTCTGGATTGCATTCCTACTCCCCTGAATGAGGCTGATAATGATCACCAACTAACTGGGGTCACGAAGGAGGAAGTCAAAGAAGCGATGTTCGCTATGGGTGCGTACAAGGCCATGGGGCTTGATGGGTTCCCTCTCGCCTTCTTTTACAAATTATGGGGCTTGATTAAATATGACCTGATTAGAGCTACCATAGATTTCTTTAGGATGGGTAAGCTCCTGAAGTCCTTGAACAAAAATTTCATTGTTCTGGTCCCCAACATCTCTGACCCCAAATTTCTTTCTGATTTCCATCCCATAAGCCTTTTTAACAAAGTCTACAAGATCTTTGCTAAAGTTATGGTCAACAGAATTAAACTCCTTGACAGATTCGTAAGTCCCTCCCAAAAAGGCTTTTTCCTGGGTAGACAAATCTTGGACGCTGCGATTACCGCACATGAGGTAATTCACTCCATGGATAGATGTAAAAACCTGGGTATGACTCTCAAACTGGACATCTCCAAGGCCTATGACAGAGTTGATTGGAGTTTCTTGCATGCTATGCTTTTCAAGTTGGGAATCAAGGAGAAATTTGTTAGAATTATCAAGGAAGCTGTGGAAAGTGTTAAGTATTATGTTTTGCTAAATGGTTCCCCTTGGGGAAACTTTAATGTTGAGAAGGGGCTAAGACAAGGGACCCCCTCTCACCATACCTTTTTATCATTGTGGCTGAGGTTCTCAGACGAAATTTCACCTCTCTGGTTCAGGGAGGCCAAATCCAAGGTATTAAACCTGCTTCCTCTGTGCCCGCTGAGGTCCTGCAACAGTTTGTTGACGATACTTTCTTATTTGGTGTTTCCTCTATCATTGAAGCCAGTGCATGGAGGAAAATTATGGATGATTATGTTATGACCTCAGGAAAACACATCAATTATAATAAAATTCAAATATACTTCTTCAATACGAAAAAAACTCCCAGTAATAAAATCATCCATATCCTGGGCTGCCAAACTGCTGAGCTTCTTGCTACCTACTTGGGTCTTCCCCTGACAGTTAAGGAGGTTGGCATACAGTTCTAGATCACAATCCTTGAGAGAATGCAGAAGAAAATTGTCTGGTGGAAGGGTAAGGTCCCCAGTAATGCGGGGAAGTTCCAGCTGTGGAAGTCTTCCCTCCAAGGGTTCCCTGTTTACTTCCTATCCAATTTTAAGATTTCCACAAGAATGACATACAAACTTGAGAAAATCCAAAGGAACTTCCTTTGTTCGGGTCTAGAGGAAAAATCCAAAATGAGCCTGGTGAATTGAGAAATTGTTTGCCTGTCTGAATCGCTAGGGGGTTTGGGCATTAGAAGGATTGTCAGTCTAAACAAAGCCTTACTTACTAAGATGGGATGGGTCCTCTCTAATCATCGGGTGGATTGGTGCAAGATCATGAGGGCTAAATACTACATGAACTCTTCTTTCAGGTTCCAAAACATGGAACAATATTGTTAAATGCAGGGGCTTGCTGAGGGAAGGGTGCAGATGGAAGGTTGGTAACGAAAACACAATTAAGTTATGGGAGGACACCTGGTGTGATGAGAAACCCCTAGCTCGGGGACCCCTAGGTTGCTTAAGGAGAACCCTCACTGCTCAATTTGGCTCGAGAATCAAGGATTTTATTTTATAGGCCAGGCGGTGGAAGAGACTAGATGAGGGGTGGGAGATCTGACCACACCTTGAAAGGCAATTTAAGTATCTGCAGGACATCCTAGAGAACACTCGGATCCCTATTTTCCCATGCGAGGACAAGCTGATCTGGGATAAATGCCAGTTCGTCTCGTTCACTGTTAGGTCTTCCTACAATTGCTTGGTTAGGACTGTGAGTGGCTCGAGGTGCTGGAAGTCTGTCTGGATCAGCCAGCTTATACCGAAAATTAATTTCTTCTAGTGCACATATCTGTATTGAAAAATCCTCACTGTTGATAACCTCAATAGACGCGGGTTCCAACTGGTTAACCCGTGCTCGTTGTGCAAGAAGGAAGAGGAAAGTATTGATCATCTTTTTATTCATTGCCCTTTTGCTAATGGAGTCTGGCCCAAAATTATGGACATGTTGAGTTTATCTTGGGTTTTCCTGCAGGACCTCCAACAGTTTATAAGCAACTGGGAATATCCTTCCCACTCCTTCATTAGGCAACTTTGTAGAATGATCCTCCCACACATTTGGTGGCACATCTGGAAGGAGAGGAATAAGCACATTTTCAAAGAAACAAAGCTAGGAGTGGAAACCGTGGTTAGATTTGCTAAGAAGATGCTGTTGGAGAACATCTTACTTTGCAAATGGAAAACCCCTGTTAGCCCCCCGGCGAGGATGGACTCCTGGGTGGATCGCAGATGGATCCCGCCCAATTCCTTCCTCAGTTTCAACAATTCTATGAAGTTGAAAACACTAAAGACCAAGTGGCCACCCCCACTTCCTTGCTAGTTAAAATTGAACTTCGATGGTGTGGACAGGGCTAGGTCGGCTGCAGGTGGAGGTATCATCAAGAACGTGAAGGGTAGTATGGTGCTTGCCTACACTGGCAACTTCAACTCTGCCTCTAGTAATGTTGCTGAGGCCCTTTCCCTCCTCTGGGGGATGACATGCTATTTCCATGGGTGCTAATAGACTCATTGTCGAAGGAGACTCGATGCTTATCACCGAAACCCTGAAAGACACTATGGCAACTAGTTGGAAAATAAGTAGCATCATTAGGGATGCTCGCCTTCTACTAACCAGATTGGAGGATTATGTGATCCAGCATACCTATAGGGAAGGAAATGCTGTGGCTGAGTCTTTGGCTGTTGATGGGTTGGGAAGGATGAGAATGTGTTGTTGGAGGGACATGAATCCCCTACCGGAGGAAACTAATTCCCTCATCGGGAGAGAGGAACTTAACTTGTCTTAATGATGTGGCTCTTTATGCTTTGCTAGAGAATGGGTGGTGCTGGCCATGATAGGGGTTGGGCGGGAAATTCGAATTTAAATTCTTTGATGGACGAGTGTAAAGTTACGGTTTAATAAGGATTATAATTTTCATCATGATGTGGACGCCAAGAGGAAGTGTGTTCTAAAGGCTTTTATTAAGTTAAGTTATAATAATCTCGGTACGACTTCCCACATCATAAATGTTACTTAGCAATGTTGGGGAATGATGACGAATTTTTATAATCCGTAGCCGCAGGCCACGTCTCACATGTGTCCTTGCTGGCACGAGCCCATTTTGGGAAAGAGGTGTTGGTCTACCTTCGTCAAGGATCATCCAGACTAGAAGACTGACAATGATATTAAGTGCAATTTATGGGTTTTCGTGGCTATTACTCATCATAGACAGATTAAGTCCCTTTGAAACCAACGCTTTCTCTATTTTTTTCACAGTTTAACAATCTGGAGAACTCTAGGACAAATTCAGAGATGGGAGGGGACATGGTCAGTGTTGAACCTGATAACATTGAAGATGTTTTCCACGAGAACCCTCGAGTCTGGATGATCCTTGACGAAGGGGGGCTGGTTCCGTATATGGAAGCAATGATGGGCCCGGATGAAAATTTGTCTCTTCAATTTGTTAACAGCTAGACTGATAAGAGGGTCATCATGGGTGGTATTTCTGTTGAGATCAATGAAGAATTGATTTCTCAGGCTACGGGGCTAACCACAGAGGGCCGGAAGTGGAACAAGGTTACCAATATCATGGATGAAATTAGCCTCAAGTTTTTCTTAAGGAAGAACGAGGAGCCGGTCAAAACTCATGGCATGTACGACAGAGAAGCGCTACTTGCGCCATGGGAGTCAATATGTTTGGCTATAATGAAATATTTCACGCTCGAGGGAGGATTTGGTGTGATTTCTTATTACCACTTTCCTCTGCTTAACCACCTCCATCATAGGGATTTGATGTCGTTTCCCTTTTTTCTCTTTCACTCTTTGGAAGCCAATGTGCTTAAACTATGGGAATGCCGCGAGAAGAATAAAAAATTCACCATCTTACACGAGGGCCTCATCCTTAGGTTGTTCAATTTCTACCTTGCTCTCTGCCCTCTGAGAACCATTACTGCCCAGGGCATACCCACTTCTCCCAACCAATCTATGGAACCCTTGCTTGGTAAAAGGGATAATCTTTCTAACCCTAAGACCCCACACCTTTCCTCTTCCACCTCCCCTTTAGCTTCTAAGCCTGCTCGCAAGAACAAGAGTGCCCTGCTTGACACCCCGTCTGAGACCAAAAGGCTAAAAGGGAACCCTGCATAAACCTAGAAGGGTCTGATACTGAGTATGGTGATACTCCTCGTAGATCACATAGAATAGTTGCCAAGCCCAGAAAAAAGGAGAAGACCACTAGGGAAAGGTACATTGAGGATGATGAAGTAGAGTTTGGCTCAGAGGGCAAAGGCTATTCGGGGAGTGAAATTAAAGGCAATGTCTCCAACAAGGTGCAACCCATATCTTAGACAACTGTAACACTGGCAACTCTGGCCGCAAAAAGAAACCCAAGATGAAGAATCAGTCCCCTACCCTATCTCCTCCCCGACCCGCAACACGTTGGGTGATAGAGCTATTGCAAATAAGGATGAGGAAGGGATGAAAAACTCCTATGTGGGTTGTGTGGCAATCGGTGCTGATTTCAAAAACCTTAGGGCGGAGTTCAAGGTGCTCGACAATAGCTACAATAGGCTTGTGGAATTTGCTGTCAAGGTGATGCATTCGTCTGCTACCACTCTCTGCCTCCTACAACATGATAAGGAGGAGAAACATGACAAGACCGACAACAGGTCGAAGAGGACCTTCCCATTCCTTACTGATGATTGGACTAGGGTGCTCACTCATCGCCATGGCGGGAAATAACTGGGACCACTGGCGGGGTTGTGTGGTGAATTGGGGCGCTGACCCCCATCTGGTCTATTTTTTTTTTCTTTAAGATTTATGGTTTTTTCCCTCTGGGATTGTTTATTAAGACTGATACTCTTGTTGGTACTCATTTGGATAACCCTAAAAGCTGGTTTTGTTATTGCTGTTAGTATGGTTAATTATAGTACTAGTAAGTTTAGTTTTTATTTTGTTGTTATGCTGGGGAGATGTTTTTTGAATCCCTATGGTTTTCTGTTGTTTTTGGTGTTAAAGAAGGGAATCAATTGACTCTTTCTGTGAATGTGTTGTTGGTAGTCACTCTGCTGCTTCTTGGTGATTGGGTTTTTTGAGGTTCTACCTCCTGTATCTTTTGGGACAACCCCCTTGTTCCAGGCTTCTTTAATATAAAAATGTGCCAATAGTGAGAGAAGTTAAACTAAAGTATCTTTCTTCTGAGTTGCAACAAAATTTTCTTTTGAAATAACAAATGTGCCAATAGTGAGAGAAGTTAAACTAAAGTATTTTTCTTCTAAGTTGCAACAAAATATTGAGTTTGTAATAGAGTATATTTTTTACTAGAAAGTGGGAAACTAAAATAACTTTGAAGGGGAGATGCAATAAAATAATTTGTATGTTATTTCTTAGAGTAGTAAGTACATGTATAATAGACAATGATCTTGTTTTAGAATAATTAATGCACATAGAAATTTTCTATCTGAAATGAATCTGAAGATTAAGAAACACAATAATAAGCAATACAAGAATATCAAACATTCAATATAGTTAATTCACATAGGAAATGATAAAACAAAATAATAAAATAGACTTTCAAGATTCTTTTATTCAAAATGTTTAGTAATTATTGAGTTTACAAACTTAATATTATTCCAAAATCAAATAACCAATCTTCTAACAATTTACTATCTTCTATTCTTGATATTTAATTATGCATATAAGATGATCTCTTGTGCATATAACAGAATGATGCAAAGAATCAAGGTGTATGACAATCTTCATCACCAAAAAAGACTTTATTTTATGTTATCCTAAGTTGAAAATGGAGTTAAAATAACTGTAACTACTATCTTATTTACTAGCCCAAACTTTACAATTTGGCGATTTGTGATAAGTAGTGTAACATGGGGATGCGTTCCCCCTAAACGCCCCCACACCCAGGTCGGGGACATCCTTGGGATAGGGACTTGGCATTCCTAAGTCCCCCACCACCGCCTTTTGGCCACTATAACCTTGCCGGAACGCCGCCAAGACGTGGGGACGTGCATACATCCCTGAGACGTTTGGCAGACAACCAAGCGTCCTTCTACTATCCCGAGGACGTCTGCACATCTCCCGTCATTGGACGATGTCAAAAGGGATTTAATTTTTTATTTATAAAGTTTTAACTTTTGTAAGAGGGTGATGAGGAGTTTACCTTGGGGGATGATTAGAGGCCTTCCTTCACTATATTTTGACATGATTTTGTACTCGTTTTGATATCATGCTACTCATTGTAATCATCTTTATGATATTTTTGATAGAGTATAAATCATAATGTTCTGTTTGCCGATAAGTTAAATTTGTAATAGTAATTGGTAATTCAATATTTTGTATTGGGTATGTTGAATCTTCAATGGTCCATGTTGCAAATTTTCCATGTTCATGTATTTGGTATTATTAGTTCTTATATTGTTATACATCATTTCATAACTAGCATTTCAAGTACTCAATGTATAGTATATTACAACACCCCCCTCACCCCCCTCGCGCCGTTGTCCCCTCGTCGTCCCCCTACCCTCCCAAAATTGAAGCCCTTTGTCCCTCCGCCCCAACGTCCCGACGTCCCCCAGTGCCTATGTTATACTGGTGATAAGTAGATTTTTATGTGCTAAAAGGCCAAAAATGTCAAAAATTTGATTTGTTGAAATGTTGTTTAATTGTTTGGGAGAGTGTTTCCACGTTCCACACGTGTTGGGTCTAATTGGGCACTTGAAGAGTTGCTTAAATGATTATATAAGTAATTTAGGAGCCCATGAGTTACAAAACTTTAATGCAATTTGTGGAGTTACATCTTCAGAATTGTGTCATTGCAGGAAGTGCACACCAGGAGGATTCCAACGCCTTATTTTTGGCCTGTTTGGTATATTTATCAAGGGTTTTAGGAGTGAAGTAGATCCATATGCCAAAACTGAGGGCTGGAAAGGATTCAAAGGTGTATTTTCAGGTATTTGAAGCTAATTCACTTTAGTTCTTATTTTTTTTGCCAAAAAAAAAAAATAGAGTTTGTAATGAAATTTTTATATTTAAATGCAAATTTGGTTTGCTCAATGTTTTTTTTTGGATTTTTGAATTAAATTTCAATTCCTTATCCTTATCCTACAATTTCTATTTAAATTATTGAAATTTATGGCTACTTGGATGGGTGGTTTGACAAAAGACCCCATCCTTATCTGCATCACATCAAAAAATGTTCAACCTTCTAAAGAAACTGTGCCAAAAAAGTAAAATAATAACCTTCAAATTTAGGCTACTTATAACGTTTTAAAACTTAAAAATATAAATGGTAATAAGATGCACTAAGTTTTTAGTTGTGGCCATACAAGTTCCACATTGGTGTCTATGCATTATATCAAGGATGAACTGATATCATTTAGCTTTTCCATGTTCTCCATGTTGAATGATTGTCTATCAAACGTCTCCTTGATTTTTGTTTTGAGTTTGTTTTAGTTAGCTTGGACATCCATATCCTATGAGTTCATTTGATCTATAATGTTAATGGATAGGAAATTAGCTTGAACCTCCACTTCAATGTGGCTACATTCTATTGACAAATGTTTTTGCTCTTGAATGTTTTGTTTGAGAGCAATTATCTTCCACTTAATTTTTTCTTCATATGATACATCTACAATCATTAGCATCGGTTACAATATGTTAAGAAACCAACCTGCCAATTCAAAAGTCTACCATTTCTTCATAATTTTATCCACCTTTAACCAATTTTATTCCTCCCTTTTAGAGGATGTGATATCATCATCAATCTTCTTTCTGATGTCTATATTACCATTAATTTCCTTAGCTTCTTCAATCAACTCAAACACTTTGCAAATAATTTTATAAAACCTCTCAATTGTATCTTTTGTACCTTTGAATTAGGATCAAAATTTGCATCAATCTCTCCAATAGGTTGAGTTGAGGTATCCACAATAGATTTAAAACAAGATAAAAATTTTAATCTATTGTTTAGTTCATCCTTGGATTTCTTATCATTCTCTGTTCTCTCGACCAACCTAGTAGTAGATACCTAGAAATTATGATCACCTTTTGGTGAGGACATATGTAGACTGATTCTTGTTATATTTAAATCCTTTCCTGTCATTCAGAGGCTTCCTTATTCACTGAAGGGTGTGTTTAAGTGTGTACCTAGTAAGTTCTTCTTCTAGGTTCTAAACACCTAATACTTAAGTTTACTTAGGGACCACTTGGGAACATTCCACTTTCGGTAGTTTTATCACATTATCACTTTTCCATCTTAAGTGGAACTTTCACCTTTGGTGGACTTATCATTTTATCACTTTTACATGTTTGAAGGGTGAGCCACTTTTAATGGAAGTGTTACAGTATTAGTTTTCCACATTTGGAGGGTGATGATCTACGTTTATTGGACATTTTACACTATCACTTTTCTACCTTAGGTGGGTGATAAGTTATCACTTTATGTATCATTGCCATAAGATTAAGATACATGTCATAATATTATGCCTTCCTATGTCTCAGCTTGGCCTACTTAACCAAGGGGTCTCCTTTGTAATCTCAATTTATTCTATTACATCATTGATAGAATAACATTATTCTACATTGTTGATCTCTCTTCTGTTTTCATGAAGTGCCTTAATCTTGGGTGGTTATAATCTTTAACCAATCTTGCATGGTATATAGCATTTTATACCCAACTCTAGCATGTTAGCAAAGCTTGTGGGATTGCTTCTTGTTACTCTTATATGAGAGATCTATACTGCAAATCTTGGTGAGTTTTGAGGGTTTTTATTTTTGTGGATTGCTATTATAGGTCAAAATTGGAGATTGCTTGGTGAAATCTCAGGTAACCATTGGACTCAAAAGGTTAAAATTAGCTAAGATCAACTATCGATTCGACAAAGTCGGAGTAGTTGACCCAGATTCATAAGTTCTTTTTCCTTCCATGGTGGTACAAATGTCATAATTACTTTGCATCTTCAAGGTTATTTTTCAAATAGCAACATCTCAGTCACCCAAGCTCCATTTCAAGAATTTTTTAAAATAAAATTGGGCTAAGATTTTGTGCTCTTCATTATTGTGCAGGTTGTTTTTTATTTGGTGTCTAGAATTTTTAGAAAATTGAGTAAATGCCATTTTTGCAACTTTTGGGGCCTCATTTGGGCTCGTACAAATTCCTTTTAAGGTGTAATTTTTTTTTGAAAGAACATGTTTTTTCCTATAATTCATAGTGGTGCCATCAACTTGTAGTGATTGTGATCAGAAATTGTATTTCAACACAAGGCCTTATTTTTCTTACTTTTGTAATTGTAATGCATATATATCAGTTTGGTCTTTTGCGTAGTAATCTAAGTGTGTAATAGCTAGATTGTGGAATTCGTAAGCACTAAGATCAAGTCTAGCTTGGTATTTTTGGTATCTAACACCTATAATGCACTGAACATAAAGTGTCAAATTGTTTATTTCTGGAGGATCTCTGATTGAGTAATTTCATGGGGAGAGGGTTGATCTTGTAGTGATTGATTGCACTATTTTGCATGTTTTTGTTGTCAAATGATGGAGAAATAAAAAATTGCACTTCTAACATCACATAAATATGCATCATGGAATAACTCATGATGATCTTATCTCATGGGAAAGGGCTATCTTGGCTATCTAAAGGAAATAATTTCTTTATCGATTGATCCTAATGCATTATCAAAATGGGAGATTGAAAGGGAGAATACACTTGGATGTATAGTTCATTAGTCTCATTTGATTTACAATTTCATATTGAATCATGTCAAACGCCTAAAGGGGCATGGGAGACTCTTGAAAAAATGTATGACAAAATTGATAAGTTTAGGGGATATTAGATTGATAATGATTTGATGAATCTTGATCCAAGAAATTTTCACCACATGCAGGACTACATCTCTAAATTCAAGCAATTAAGAACACAACTAAATGAATGCAATACTCAAAAAGAGGATTTACAATTGTTTCTTAATGTATTATCGAAGCTTGCTCCTAGTATACATTGTTTGTTTTTAGATTTCATACACATGCTTTCTATGGGAGCAACATATCTTCATTCTAAGTTTGATGATCTTACAAATCTCCCAATCCGAGAGGAAGCAAAGTTAATTCACTTGGGTCTAATCAAGACTTCTAAACACATGAAATTGATGGCATTTGAGCCTAAGGTAAATAAAGCAACATGAAATCTTGATAAGAAGAAAAAGAACAAAGAATTTCAATCCTCTTCCTCTTGAGGGGAGTCATCCAAGAAATCGGGGCATGATGGACAACAATGTTATTTGAAACAAATTGACGAGTTGAAGCGTCTTCTTGATAATAATCAAATCAATGTACCTTTAACAATATCGGGTGGTTCATCCTATTCTTCTTCATCATCATCCAAGTTAGAGAAACATAAGGGACAAACACTTGTTGTAGTTTTAGATTCTACTTTAGAGATATGGCTTCTAGATTTGGGAGCTTCTCACCATATGACATCTTTGCTATGTTCTCTTCATTTGAGAATCGCAACATGCCACCCAATTTTAATGGGCAATCATACATATATAAATGTGATTGGGAAGGGATCTATTGGTAGGGGGATGTCACCTTCAATGATTTTTTATGTACCTCACTTGACAAACAATATCATTTCCATCTATAAAATCACTCATGGTGCAACAATGAAGAATGTAGAGTTCACTCCTGATTCATTTATCATGAAAGACTTGGAGAGTGGAGCTATCATCACTAATAGGGAAGTGGATCATGCATCTCAGTTGTAATCCTTTTCAGACTTTGTTCCTCTTGATGATTTCAATTCTTCAAATGATGATCACACTTCTAGTGTGGATTTTGATTTTGAGGAGAATTTTGGGTAATTGAACTTGGGAATTCTCACATGTGATCTAGTTCTTGAGCCTTGCACTCCATCTCCTATTGAAACCACATCTATTATTGCAATCAGTGATAATTATTTTTCCATATACATGACTTGTGATTCAGTGCAACATGATATACATTTTCTTCCAGATATACTTCCTGGGGATGACAACTTAATAGACATTGCATGTTTGTTTGTGGAGTTCTATTTTGCAGATTTGGGAGAGACACTTTATTCCATCTACTTAAATTTCATGGAGGTGATCCTTCTTCAGTTCTTATGAGGGAGCACTTTAACCCTCTTGTTCATTCTCTACATGATTATTCTTTCAAGTTTTATGTGACTATGTATACTTATGTACAATACTCGGAGGAGGTTTCTTTGTCTTCAGACAAGGTATCCTTGTCTTTGGATAATTTTCTACATCAATTTTAAGGAGATTTTGGATTGTCATATTCAACAGTGTGGTTTAGAATGCCTATTTGCAGTTTGCTAACCTTCGACATTGACATGGACACACTTGAGCATTACTTCAGAGGCATCATATTTCATCCTTCTTACCTCATCCCCCTTTTCAAAATGAGAAGACATCTTGCATATCCTCTTGGTTTCATTTATTTCTAAGGGGAGGAGCATTGTTCAACAACATTGGATTATCTTCACCATTCACTTTCAAGCATCTATCATTATTTCAAGCATCTATCATTATTTCAAGACTCTCTCTCTCTCTCTCTCTCTCTCTCTCTCTCTCTCTCTCTCTCTCTCTCTCTCTCTCTCTCTCTC